>CM051239.1:158969-626469 GCA_027917425.1 Gastrophryne carolinensis
TCGAGAGGGGAGTGAAAGGGAGGGGAGGAGAAAGGAGGAGGGGTGAGGGCAGACGAGAAGAGGGGATGGGAGGAGAACAGATTGGGGGAGAGGAGATGGGAGGGGAGGAGAGCATATTGGAGGATATGGGAGGAGGGCACAGGACAGAATTGGGGAGGAGAGGGGAGGAGTGGGAAGTGGAGAGCAGAGTGGAGGAGAGGAAATAAGAGAAGAGCAGCTTAAAGGAGATGAAGAGGCTGGAGAGAACAGAGAAGGAGAGGATGGGGGAGAGGAGTGGGGAGGAGAGGAGAGCAAACTGAAGGAGAGCAGAAGAGAGAAAAGGGGATGAGAGGTGAGTTGAGTGGAGGGGAGGAGAGTGGAGAGGAGGGGAAAGGAAGGAGAGGGAAGTTGAAGTGAGGAGGAGGAGAGCAAATTGGAGGAGAGGAGAGGGGAGGAGATTGGAGGAGATCAGGGTGGAGGAGAGGAGATGGGAGGAGGGCAGATTGGAGAAGAGGAAAGGGGAGGAGAGAAGAGAAGAGGGCAGGAGAGTAGAGGGGATGGGAGGAGAGGACAGGGAAGGAGTAGAGAGGGGAGGAGAGAAGAGGAGAGGGGAAGGGAGAAAAGCAAATTGGAGGAGAGGAGACGGGAGGAAAGGGGATGATAGAGGAGGAGAGAAGAAGAGAGGGGAGAAGAGGAGAGGGGAGAGGCGGAGGGCAGGGCAGGGGAGGAGAGGGCATGGCAGAGGAAGAGAGTGGAGGAGATGGGGAAAAAAAACAGAGGGTAGGAGAGGAGTAGGGAAAAGAAGAGAGGTGAGGGAAAGGGCAGATTTGAGGTGAGGAGAAGACAGGAAAGGGGATGAGCGAGAAAAAGAGAAGATGAGAGGACAGGGGAAGGGAGGGGATGAGAGGGAGGGGAAGGGAGGGGAGAAAGGAGGGGAAGAAAAGGAGAGCAGAGGGGAAGAGAGAAGAGGGGAACAAAGGGGATGAGACGGAGCAGAGTAAAGAAAAGGAGTAGGGAGGGGAGGAGAGCAGATTGGAGGAGAGGAGAGGGAAGGAGAGGAGGGGAGAGGAGAGAGTAGGGAAGGGGGCAGAGGAGAGAGTAGGGGAAGGGGGCAGAGGAGAGCAGAAGAGAAAATATCAGAGAAGAGGAAAGAGGAGGAAACAAGAGAAAAGGTAAAGGCAGGAGAGTGGAGGGGAGGAAAGGAAAGGGGAGGAGAGGGCAGGAGAGAAGAAGGGATGGGAAGAGAGCAGATTGGAGAAGAGGGGAGTGGAGGAGAGCAGATTGGAGGAGCAGTGGGGAAGGGTAGGAGAGGGCAGAAGTGGAGAGGGGAGGAGATTAAAGGAGAAAAGAGTGGAGGAGAGGAGATGGGAGAAGAGCAGGGGAGAGAGCAGAAGAGTGGAGGGGAGGAGAGGGCAAAGATTATGGGAGAGAGCAGAAGAGTTGAGGGGAGGAGAGGGGAGAAGAGTAGGGGAGAGAGCAGAAGAGGGTAGGAGAGGGGAGGAGAGGGGAGAAGAGCAGGGGAGAGAGCAGAAGAGGGGAGGAGAGGGGAGAAGAGCAGGGGAGAGAGCAGAAGAGTGGAGGGGAGGGGAGGAGAGGGGAGAAGAGCAGGGGAGAGAACAGAAGAGTGGAGGGGAGGGGAGGAGAGGGGAGAAGAGCAGGGGAGAGAGCAGAAGAGTGGAGGGGAGGAGAGGGGAGAAGATTATGGGAGAGAGCAGAAGAGTTGAGGGGAGGAGAGGGGAGAAGAGTAGGGGAGAGAGCAGAAGAGGGTAGGAGCGGGGAGAAGAGCAGGGGAGAGAGCAGAAGAGGGGAGGAGAGGGGAGGAGAGGGGAGAAGAGCAGGGGAGAGAGCAGAAGAGTGGAGGGGAGGGGAGGAGAGGGGAGAAGAGCAGGGGAGAGAACAGAAGAGGGGAGGAGAGGGGAGAAGAGTAGTGTCAGGAATAGCTTACCTGCGCCCCGTTCCAGCGCTGCGGCAGCTTCCGCTTGGCGGCCGCGCCGAGCGGCAGCGGCGGCTGGCGCGCCCTCGAACACGGCCGTCCTCCCTCCTCGTCCCCGCGAGCACGTTCTTCATATGCCCTCCGGCGGCGCTGCTCTCAGCGCGTCCGCCGGAGGTAGCTGTGTAGAGCCTGCGGGCTCAGCCAGGGGAGGAACTCCTCCCTCTCCCCTCTGAGTGGGCCAATGAGCCCTAGTGTTGGTCTTTGGGCCAATGAGCCCAGGTAGGAACAGGTCAGGACAATCCTGGCTTGGATCCTAAAGTGCACCAATCACTCTCACCTTCCCTCTCTGTCTGTCCCTATAAAAGGTTTCCTCCCTCAGTTGCCCATTGCCTGTGATAGCGCTCAGAACCCTGTGTTACCTATTCCTGTGAAGTTTAGCCTGTTGCCGATTTGATTGTTCCGACCATTCTCGATCCTGAATCCTTGTTGCCGACCTCTGCCTGTATTGACGCCTCTTTATCCTGAACCCTTGTTACCGACCTTTGCCTGTACTGACGCCTCTAGATCCTGAACCCCAGTTGCCGACCTCTGCCTGTACCCCGACTACGTCTTGCCTGACCCTTGGTGCCGTTACGATCTCTGCCTTCCCGTTATCGACCTATTGCCTGTCTCTGGACTTCCGTCACTCACGCTCCAGTTATTGGTTCTCCAGATCTCTCCATATAAGCTTGCATCCTTTGAGCCAATAAGTCCTGGGGGCAACCAATCCCGTGTAGGCGTTACTTGCGTCCCGGCAAGCGGGGGCCCCTACAGGTGAAGCTGGCTGTGGAGATTGGGGGTTGCAAGCTCATCAAGAGGTCTGGAGTTACCCCCAAGCGTGACATTATCACAGGCCCACAAAGATGGATGACCTGGTACAGCAAGTGCAAGCTATGGCCACAGCGATCAACCAACTCACTCAAAGGGTGGCCACTCAGGAGTCTCGTCAGGTACCGGCTACCTCTGTACCACCTCATATCACTGAACCCAAGATTCCACTGCCTGAAAAATTTTTTGGAGAGCGAGCAAAATTTTCCAATTTCAAGAATGCCTGCGAACTGTATTTCAAGCTGAGACCTATCTCCTCTGGCACTGAGACTCAACGAGTAGGCCTGGTTATTTCTCTGCTTCAAGGAAACCCGCAGTCCTGGGCCTTTAGTTTACCATCTCATGATATTGCCCTACTATCAGTAACTGCCTTCTTCAGTGCTATGGGCGTTCTATACGCCGATCCGGATCTACAGTCTACCGCAGAGAATAGACTTCGGGCCTTAAAACAAGGGCGGAATTCGGCTGAAGATTATAGTGCTGAATTCCGCCGCTGGGCTATCGAAACTAGGTGGAACGATCCCGCTCTGTGTAGTCAGTTCAGGTTGGGGCTGTCGGAAAGCATCAAAGATGCTTTAGTCAATTTTCCTCCTCCAGCGGACCTGGATCAATTAATGCAGGTCTCCATTAAAATAGACCGACGGCTTAGAGAGAGGGCTAGAGAAAGAGCCAGGGCTCCCACGTCCTTCAGGCCATTCCAGAGTCCTAGTTCCCCGGTTCCCCGTGGGGAAAGTACCTCATCATCTCCCCAGGAAGAACCCATGCAATTAGGGAGAACCCGCTTATCCCAAGAGGAAAAACAGCGTAGGCGATCCAAGGGGTTATGCCTATATTGCGGGAATGCTGGTCATTTTGCGGGGTCCTGCCCAAACAAAGGGAAACCGGCGGAAAACTTCCGCACCCAGACCAGGTAGAGAGTACTGATCTGGGTGAGTCAGTTTGTAACTCTCGCCTGAATAAGATGCTTTTACATATTGATTTGTTTTGGGGGTCCTCTAAGCAGACAGTTTCCGCCTTTATAGACAGTGGTGCGGCTGGAAACTTTTTGGACAGGAGCATGATCTCCACCTTAGTTCCTCTTGAAATATCCCTACAAGTTTTAGCTATCAATGGGAAGGCCATCCAGGGAGGTCTTATAAATACCCAGACCCCACCTCTCAGACTAATTGTCGGCCCTTCCCACCCAATTCTTAGAATTCTTTATCTTTGATTGTCCAGAAACTGCGGTGGTTTTGGGATACCCCTGGTTGCAACTCCATAACCCGGTGTTAGATTGGCGGGCTGGGGAGTTGATCAAGTGGAGTGATCACTGTAAAGGTCACTGTTTTACTACAGACCTCAGAAGCGTTCAAGTCGTACCACAGGAATTACCTCAGCCATACGCTGATTGGATCGATGTATTCTCCGAACCCTCTGCTGATACTCTTCCTCCACATCGGTCCTATGACTGCCCCATTGACTTGCTTCCTGGCACTATTCCCCCGAGGGGAAAGATCTATAACCTTACTCTGCCCGAGGAGCAAGCAATGAGGGAGTATATTACCGAGAATTTAAGGAAAGGATTTATCCGTCCCTCTACCTCGCCTGCTGGGGCCGGTTTCTTTTTTGTAGAGAAAAAAGATGGTGGCCTGAGACCGTGTATAGATTATCGAGCTCTGAATAAGATCACTGTTAAGAACCGATACCCCTTACCCTTGATCTGGGATCTGTTCAATCAAGTCACAGGAGCTCGAATTTTCTCCAAATTGGATTTGAGAAAGGCTTACAATCTGATTCGCATCCGACAGGGGGATGAGTGGAAAACTGCATTTAATGTGAAGGATGGGCATTACGAGTACCTGGTCATGCCCTTCGGTCTTTGTAATGCGCCAGCTGTTTTCCAAGACTTTGTTAATGATGTATTCAGGGAATATCTCGGTAGATTTGTAGTCATATACTTGGATGATATTCTCATTTTTTCAAACTCTTTATTGGAGCACAGACGCCATGTGAAGTTGGTACTACAAAAATTAAGAGAGAATAACTTATTTGCTAAACTTTCTAAGTGTGTGTTTGAAGTCACCACAGTTCCCTTCCTAGGGTATGTTATTACTAACCAGGGTTTGGAGATGGACGCGGGGAAGGTTTCAGCAGTTCAGGATTGGGTTCAACCCAAGACTCTCAAGGAAATGCAACGTTTTCTAGGTTTTGCAAATTTTTATCGGCGTTTCATCAAAGGCTTTTCTCATGTTGTAGGGGGGTTTTACTGCGAACTGGTCTCCCTCTGTCGGTGAGGCCTTCCTGACCTTGAAACGGGCCTTTACTTCAGCACCTGTGTTAGTTCATCCAGATATTCATAAAGCCTTCATTATTGAAGTAGATGCTTCGGAGCTGGGGGTGGGTGCAGTTTTGTCACAATATTCTGGTAACCCTGAGCGTCTTCATCCATGCGCTTATTTTTCACGTAAATTCAGTACCGCGGAACAAAATTATGATGTTGGCAATAGGGAACTATTAGCTATTAAACTGGCTTTTGATGAATGGCGACACTGGTTGGAGGATTCATTACATCCTATAACTGTGTATACCGATCACAAAAATCTCGAATACATAGGTTCTGCCAAGAGTTTGAACTCTCGTCAGGCACGTTGGGCATTGTTCTTCTCGCGCTTTAATTTTATTATTACTTTCAAGCCGGGTGTAAAAAATACTAAAGCTGATGCTCTATCTCGCATGTTCGGTGAATGTAAAGATCGGGGTGATTCTGGTGAACCAATTCTACCCACGGGTTGTGTGGTCGGGGCATTACTTCCTGATCTCTCCAATACCTTGGCGCCGTTTCAAGTTGAATCTCCTAGTGATGTACCCTTGGGATGCCAGTTTGTACCGCCGCACTTGCGTTCGGATGTAATTCGCGAATTTCACGATGCTAAAACTACTGGTCATTTGGGTAACCGTAAGACGTTTATGCTTGCCCGTCGTCATGTATGGTGGCCTACCATGAGACGCGATGTTACTGCCTTTATCGACGCTTGTGCTATTTGTGCTCATAGTAAAGGGGTTCACAAGGCACCTAGTGGCGGTTTGGTTCCTCTTGAAATTCCTGCTGAACCATGGACTCATATTTCTATGGATTTTATTGTAGATTTGCCTCTCTCACTTGGAAATACTGTAATTTGGGTGGTCGTAGATCGTTTCAGTAAAATGGCACATTTCATTCCGTTGGCCAAGCTTCTGTCAGCTCCTGAGCTTTCACGGCTATTTACTTCGCATATTTTTCGTATTCATGGTATTCCGTCTAATATAGTCTCCGATCGGGGTGTCCAATTTACTTCCCGTTTTTGGAAACACTTCTGTTCACGGTTGGGAATACAGATCTCTCTTTCCTCTGCTTACCATCCTCAGTCTAATGGGCAGATGGAAAGAACAAATCAAACTTTGGAACAATACTTAAGATGTTATGTCTCTGATGCCCAAGAGCAATGGGCGGAATTTATCGATTTTGCTGAGTTCGCTTACAATAACGCGCCTAGTGAAAGTACTAAGGTATCTCCTTTCTTCTGTAATTTAGGGAAAAATCCAAGAGCTTCTTCCCTTTCGGGGTCACCTTCCAATTTGCCGGCATTGGAAGAGTGGCTTCAAGAACGGAGGAATATCTGGAATCGCGTTCAAGAGTTTCTTAAAACTACTGGCTTGAGGTATAAGAAATTTGCCGATCGTCGTAGGTCACGCGAACCAGCTTTTCAGGTGGGTGATCTAGTTTGGGTCTCCACTAAAAATATTGCGCTCCGTCAACCCTCTAGTAAATTAGGTCAAAAATTAATTGGTCCTTTCCCTATTATTAAGAAGTTGAATAATGTGTCTTTTAAAGTTCAACTCCCGCCGACTATGAAAATACCAAATTCTTTCCACGTTTCGCTGTTAAAACCAGCTAAGAACACTCCTCCTGCTGGTCCTTCGCCAATTCTGGTTGATAATGAGCCTGAATATGAAGTAAATAAGATCTTAGATTCACGAAAAGTGCGGAATTCATTACAGTATTTGGTGGACTGGGTTGGCTATGGTCCAGAGGAGAGATGCTGGGTAGCAGCTAGGGATGTGCACTCCAGTGCCCTGGTGAAGAAGTTTCATCGTGACAATCCTGGAAAGCCTGGTAAGGGTCCGGAGGCCCCTCGTGAAGGGGGGGTAGTGTCAGGAATAGCTTACCTGCGCCCCGTTCCAGCGCTGTCCCCGGGCCGCCGGCCGCAGCGGCAGCTTCCGCTTGGCGGCCGCGCCGAGCCGCGGCGGCGGCTGGCGCGCGCTCGAACACGGCCGTCCTCCCTCCTCGTCCCCGCCTCTCCGTATCTCGTGCTCGCGCTCGTGTGACAAGTAGGGGAGAGAGCAGAAGAGGGGAGGAGAGGGGAGAAGAGCAGGGGAGAGAGCAGAAGAGGGGAGGAGAGGGGAGAAGATTATGGGAGAGAGCAGAAGAGGGGAGGAGAGGGGAGAAGAATAGGGGAGAGAGCAGAAGAGTGGAGGGGAGGAGAGGGGAGAAGATTATGGGAGAGAGCAGAAGAGTGGAGGAGAGGGGAGAAGAGTAGGGAGAGAGCAGAAAAGTGGAGGAGAGGAGAGGGGAGAAGAGCATGGGAGAGAGCAGAAGAGTGGAGGGGAGGAGAGGGGAGAAGAGTAGGGGAGAGAGCAGAAAAGTGGAGGAGAGGAGAGGGGAGAAGAGCATGGGAGAGCGCAGAAGAGTGGAGGGGAGGAGAGGGGAGAAGAGCAGGGGAGAGAGCAGAAAAGTGGAGGAGAGGGGAGAAGAGTAGGGGAGAGAGCAGAAAAGTGGAGGAGAGGAGAGGGGAGAAGAGCATGGGAGAGAGCAGAAGAGTGGAGGAGAGGAGAGGGGAGAAGAGCATGGGAGAGAGCAGAAGAGTGGAGGAGAGGAGAGGGGAGAAGAGTAGGGGAGAGAGCAGAAAAGTGGAGGAGAGGAGAGGGGAGAAGAGCATGGGAGAGAGCAGAAGAGTGGAGGGGAGGAGTGAAGATTGGAGAAGAGGGGAGGGGACGTGAGGGGAGGGGAGGGGAAGGGATGCTCCATTAGTATGAAAAAAATACCCAGACAGTGAATATCATGGGGTTTTGTTGCTCCTTAAGATAGGCAGCCTGAGGCTGAGGCAGGCAGCCGTAAAGTAGGGCCTAAAGTAGTGACACACCAGTTCCTTTTTAAAAAAGAGTGACTCCCGGTAGGGGAGGAAGAGAGCAGATTGGAGGAGAGGAAATTTACAGGCACCGGGACACACACAGATCCAAATGGCTGAGAGGTGGTGGGAGTCTGGGGCCTCAATGTCAGTTCAAGTCACCGCACTGTCTGCTCTGCTGTGTCCATGACTAGGGCCGGTTCTGGTTGGCGGACCGGGGGTTGGGGGACCCCTGGCAAAAAATATAGGCACAAAATGTAGCAGAATGTAATGTGCTAAAAATGTCTATTAGTTGAACATGGAATTGTGGTTGGATAATGATTTTTAGAGAGCAATGGAAAGGTTTTATATAGGTGAAGGTACAAGGGAAAAAACGCAATAAAACCAAAATAAAGTTACAAATATCATTAAACTATATTCCTATTACAGTTTAAGAAAGAAATGCGAGAAAAAAATGTATCTTAGTTAAGTGGCCTTTCTCAGATGCTTGATCATCCCATGAGATCATTCAGATGCTCCACATTTTAGCAACAGGGAAAGTGTGTACAAAAATATTCACATAGTCTTTTGTTAAACATAGGACCACGAGTCTTGACCAATCACAGGCCCCTAAAAGCACCCAAATGGGTGATTTCCTTGTGTTCAATGTCCCAGCAGGCTGCATGGCATGTTCAGCCATCTTGAACAATACAAATTCACTCAATCATTTGAACAATGTTATTCCTTCTTTTATTATAGATCAATGTAGCGATAACCCTTATCGCCGGAGGGCTTCACCGCCCGAGACGTCCTTTTCCCAATTGTAAGAGGTGCTGCAGGAATCCCAGAGTCGTCCGTGAGGAACCAGGAACAGCCCTTACAAGGGCTAGTGAACTGTAATATAGCGTTTCCCCCAATAAGAGACAGAACTTCAGTATTGAGGGTGAAGGTGAAGACAACTTTATTAGTGCCACACTGTGCCTTATATGCCAGGCTCCATGCAAGGGGACCTCCCCTGTGGACCTCATGACAAATACACAGACCAATGGGACAGGGCACACAATCCCTCAACTCTGCCGGTGACGCAATCAGCAACACAATAGACGTCTGTAATACACTCAATCAGAACAATGCCATTGTCTGTGACGTAATCAATCAATACAATGGCAGTCAGAACAATGAATAACGTAATCAATCAACACAATGTCTGTAACATGCTTAAGAAAAGGAAAGTAATGAACCTGTGTAAAGTCCAAAAGACAGAGCGTCTGTCACAATCAATACAAAAAATAAAAAAAATATATATCTGCAGCATTATTATTTATTATTATTTGTATTATTGATAATCCTTCCTGATATCCTTTTAATATTTAGATATGTTTCATCCATACAATTTCAGTCTTTGTATTATACCTTATATTTCATCAGACCTATTTTCCTTTTCTCTACATGAAAACATTTCAATGAAAATCTTTTGAAGAGGAGGAATAGGCGGCTTTCATAATGACCTTCTTGCGTGCAGGAAAAGGCTTTGGCATAAACATTCTGAACAGCAAGTGGCCTGATTTGAAGTGAAAGTGAAATCATCCCGGGATTATGGCTCAGTTCCAAAGCTGTGTAAGCAAAGTGCAGTGACTTTATCCTCTCCTGACATTTCTTAGTGTATAAAACATTTGTACAGATAAATTTACCCCAACAGCGAAGGCGGCAGAAACCTGTAAACCCAAACAACAGAACACCTTGCCAGGCAGAGCATAATGAAACATATGGATTATCGCTTATTTTGTCACCTCCTCTCACACGCACCTCCAGGACTTCTCCCCTGGCACTCCAATCTTCTGGAATGCCCTCCCCGGTTCAATTAGGAAAGGAGAGGAGGGGAGGAATGGAGAGGGGAGGAGAGGGGAGGGGAGGTAAGGAGAGTAGGGGGAGGAAAAGAGAGGGGAGGGAAGAAAAGGAGAGGAGGGGAAGAAAGGGAAGTAGAGGGTAGGGAGCGGAGGATATGGGAGGAGAGAAGAGAAGAGGGGATGAAAGGAGAGGGGAGGAAAGGAGGGGAGGAACGGAGAGGGGAGGAAAGCAGAGGATAAGGGAGAAAAGGAAAGGGGAGGAAAGGAGAGGGGAGGGAAGGAAAGGAGAGGAGGGGAAGGGGAAGAAAGGGGAGTAGAGCGGAGGAGAGAAGAGGAGAGGGGATGAAAGGCGAGGGGAGAAAAGGAGAGGAAGGAGAAGGGGAGGAAAGGAGAGGGGAGGGGAGGAGAGGGAATGGGAGTGGGGGATAGAGGAGAAGAGGAGAGGGGAGGGCAGGAAGGAGAGCAGAGGGAAGAAAATGGAGGAGAGGAAGGGAAGAGTCAGTGGTAGGAGGGCAGGAGATGAGAGGAGAACAGAAGAAGGGGAGGAGAGGGGAATAGAGCAGAGGGAGGAGAGGAGAAGAAATGGTACTAGAGGGGAGGAGAGGGGATGGTAGGAGAGGAGGGGTGGTTAGGAGAGGGGAGTGGAGAATTAGAGAGGGGAGTATAGAAAAGGGGAAAAGAGGTGAGGAGAGGAGGAGGAGAGAGGGCTGTAGATGGGAGTGGAGGAGAGCAGATTGGAGGAAAGGAAAGAGAAGGAGAGGGAAGTGGACGGGAGGAGAGGAGAAAGGGAGGAGAGAAGAGGGGAAGAGAGAAGCAAGCAGTGGGAGGAGAGAGGAGGGGAGATGGCAGAAGAGGGGGGAGAGGTAAGAGGAGGAGAGGAGAGAGGAGGGGAGGAATGGAGAGGAGAGGGAAGGAAAAGAAAGGAGGGGGAAGGAGAGGGAAAGGGAGGAGAGGAGAGAGAAGGGGAGGAAAGGAGAGGGGAGGAGGGGGGACGGGAGCAGAGAGTGGGGGAGGAGAGGAACGGACAGGAGAGCAGAGGAAGGAGAAGAGAGGACAGGAAGAGCCACTGGGAGGAAGGCAGGAGATGAGAGGGGAGCAGCGGGAAGGAGAAGGGAACAGAGCGGAGGAAAGGAGAAGAGAGGAGAGGAGAAGAAAGAGGAGGAGTGGGGATGGGAGGAGAGCAGGGGGGAGGAGAAGAAAAGGGGAGGAGAGTAAAGGGGAGGAGAGGGGAGGGCAGGAGATGAGAGAATAGAAAATGGTAGCAGACAGGAGGAGAGGAGAGTGCAGGAGATGGGAGAAGAGGGGAGGATAGGGGAGTGGAGGAGAAGAGAAAGCAGGAGAGGAAAAGAGAGGGGAGTTGAAGGGAGAAGAGGGGAGAGGAGAATAGGAGAGAGGAGGATAGAAGAGGGGAGTAAAAAGGAGGAGAAGGGATAACAGAAAAGACACAAGGAAGGGGCAAGCAATTTCAGGTATGGCCAAGATGCTTGGCTGCCTGCAATTTTTGGCGAACGGCTTGTTCCAGAGGCTGGGTGCCCTCTCCGTGGGGATCTCCCAGCCTACGCTGAGCTGCGCGCTATCCCAGTTTTTGGAAGGCATGGCTGCCATAACTCGGAAATATATATTTTTTCCTGGCGACATGGTAGCCTGGAGTGCGCTTAAGATGGCATTTTATAATATCGCCGACATGCCCAACGTCATGGGTGCCAATGATTGCCCTAGTCCCTCCAGCAGCCGACGAGTACATCTATAGGTAAGTTCACTCAGTCATTTTCTAATATAGTTTAGACAGACTGTATTGTAATTATCTATTAATCCCTCTTTTTAAATTGTCCCTGTGAAACAGCTTACAGTGTCTAGTATAATCCCTCTGTTTAAATTGTCCCTGTTAAACAGCTTACAGTGTCTAGTATAATCCCTCTGTTTAAATTGTCCCTGTTAAACAGCTTACAGCGTCTAGTATAATCCCTCTATTCAAATTGTCCCTGTGGACCAGCTTACAGTGTCTAGTATAATCCCTCTGCTTAAATTGTCCCTTTGGGCCATTTGACCATGTGTAGCTTAATCCCTCCTCTTAAATTGTCCCTGTGGGCCATTTGATCGTGTCTAGCATAATCCCTTCTCTTAAATTGTCCCCGTGGGCCATTTGACCGTGTCTAGCTTAATCCCTCCTCTTAAATTGTCCCTGTGGGCCATTTGACCATGTCTGGCTTAATTCCTCCTCTTAAATTGTCCCTGTGGGCCATTTGACCGTGTGTAGCTTAATCCCTCCTCTTAAATTGTCCCTGTGGGCCATTTGACCGTGTGTAGCTTAATCCCTCCTCTTAAATTGTCCCTGTGGGCCATTTGACCGTGTGTAGCTTAATCCCTCCTCTTAAATTGTCCCTGTGGGCTATTTGACCATGTGTAGCTTAATCCCTCCTCTTAAATTGTCCCTGTGGGCCATTTGACCATGTCTAACTTCAACAATGTTTTTAATGTTGGCCTTAGCCAAACAGTTTCATGTGGACCTTAAAGTGGACCAACACCCAGGATTTTGACTATCCGATCGGAGTGCCCCGCTATGTGAAACCCCCCCGATCACCCGCAAAACTCACCTCTCCCCGCTCCCACGTGGCCGCGCCGTCCAATCAGCGAGGACGGACAAGATTTTTGACAGGAGCGGACAAGCGGCTCCTCCGCCGCCGCCTCCCGCGCGTCACTCTTGACGTGCGCGCGCCCGCGCCAGCCATTCACAGACGCGCCTAGAGGGGCGCGAGGGAGGGAAGACAAGGTAAGGTGATTTGGGGTGTTTGGGGGGGTTCACCCCGCGGGACATCCCGATCTCGGATGTCCCGCGGGGAGGGAGGTGATCGGCCCGGGAATCTTATAGATTCCCGGGCCGATCACCCCTGGGTGACGGTCCACTTTAATTAGTAATGCGAATGGTAATCTTTATTTGATCCAACATACATATCCTTTTTTTTAATGAAAACCTACTTATGTACTTAGTGTTATTTGTATTGGCCAACATGTATTTGGGAGGGGGTTATGAGTTATTAGCCTTGCTAATATTTTTTTTTTCCTTTTTCCCAGGAACCGCAAAATGGGCCACTCACTGAATGTCCAAGCAGTGGTGGCCCCGGACACGTGGTTCCTTAGTGTCCTCGTCGGGTTTCCAGGCTCATCCCATGACGCGTACTCACTGAATGTCCAAGCAGTGGTGGCCCCGGACACGTGGTTCCTTAGTGTTCTCGCCGGGTTTCCAGGCTCCTCCCATGACGCGTACTCACTGAATGTCCAAGCAGTGGTGGCCCCGGACACGTGGTTCCTTAGTGTTCTCGCCGGGTTTCCAGGCTCATCCCATGACGCGTACTCACTGAATGTCCAAGCAGTGGTGGCCCCGGACACGTGGTTCCTTAGTGTTCTCGCCGGGTTTCCAGGCTCATCCCATGACGTGTATTTATTGAGAAGATCTGGATTATACCGTCAGTTTGAGACGGGAGAATTCGCAGATGGATGGCTCCTTGGTAAGTTTGTGCCAAATTCCTCATTCCCTTTTCACTGTATGCCTATGAATATGGTTGATCACCCATGTGTAAACCTCTGCCTGTTTGGGCCCCTTGCTGACATGTTAAACCGGACCTTAACCATGATCTTTAGCAAAGCAGCAACCCTTTGCCAGCATTTAAAAATAATAGATTTTTAGTTTTTAGTAAGTGACTTATTATTCTTTCCCACACTCGGCGGCAATTCTGGTCTTCACTTGATGATAGGGTAGCCGCCATCTTTTCTCAGATGCATGACACTTACTGAGGAGAGGAGAGCGGGATAAAGTGCAGGGTTCTGCTTAGAGCTTGCCTTTGCTCAGACAAAACAGATATGTGATCATGAAAAGGTCACAAATCCTATAATGCTGAGCAGCACAGTCAGAAGGCACTTCCTGTTTGCATATTTGCCATATGATGTTTAAAGGCTCAGAACATGCAGTAGATGGTGTTAGGCTCTTTTTTTAGGTGAGCAATCTGTATGTACAGGGTGTTGCAAAAATATAAGATAGTGTCTTAGTCAGGGGGAATGACCGCTTGTCCCAAAAATTTTTGTTTGTATTGGGTAATTAATGTAAGTATTTTCTTATTCTTTCAGGGGATTCCAGCTATCTGCTTCTTCCCTGGCTGATGACGCCACAGAATGCAGTCCAGGACGCCTACAATCAGGCCCACCGAAAAACCTGGGCCATTGTGAAGAGGGCCTTTGGCCTCCTAAAAACTAGGTTCAGATGTTTGGACCATACCGGGCGGGGCACTCCAGTATCACCCCAACAAGGTGATTGATATAATCCTGGCCTGCTGTGTGCTACACAACTTTGCCATAATGCAGCGTGTCACCCGGTATGTGGATCTTCCCCCCTCTCCACCCAGCCAGGAGCCTGATGACAGTTACCGTGGCACACCTAGTGCCTCTGGGCAAGCTGTGAGGGCAAATTTGATTAGGACCCATTTTGCCTAATTTTGTTTTCCTGTTTTTGTTTGTTGTATGTATTTGTTGTTTTGGACTCTCATTTGCCTTTGTGAAGGCTTTGTTATTTTATTATTTTTAAAAAAAAAATTTCAAACTTGATCTTAGCCTCATGCATTTTTTTCTCACATGTTTGTTTCAAAAAGCCTTCACTAATCTCAAAATAACCCAAACATTAATGCATCAACTTAGTCAACAACAGCTAAAGTCACATTCAATATATTTAATATAAATATGTCAATTATTAGTTGAAGGGCACTCGCAGACTTCATGTATATACAGAGCACAACAGAAATATACATTGGTGCAGACTCATGGCACCTAGCAATTGGTCACATCCTGGAGTTTGAAAGTTACGCACTCCTGGCCGAAGATTCTACGCCAAATAAAAGATACATACATAGGGAGCTACCATTTGCATGCAAATCTTTGCCCAGTAATACATAGGGCCAAATACACCCCTCTCCTGCTTGGCCACATTTGCCAAAGGCACAGGTTGAAAGCACCCATACCTATGCCACATCCACGCCTGGAAGTTAGTGGCCCACCCAAACAAGAACCCTCAGTCCAAATGCAAGTCCAGTCCAATCTTTTCCAGGGTTCAACGTAGTAGTTTGTCAGCCCAGAATGTCCCCCAATCATGCCTACAAACAGGATGAGCCAGACACAATTTCATTAGGCCTAACCCTGCAGCGTGGCAGCTTCAGTGGCAGGTACAGTGAGGCTTTAGCTCAGGCATTGGCTAGTGGGGTATCTCAGCACTCTAATGAGCTATATGGGCAAAAATCCAAATCATACAAGCCAAGCCAGAAAAAAAAGGCAATCTCGGTAGCACTCACCACACAGGTCAATACAATGGGGATGTAGAGGAAAGATGTTGAGCAGAAACAGTAAAACTATCTGTTAAAATGGGTGTTGCCCATAAAACCCTGGTAGTGGGCCTTGGAGGTGGGCCATCACCTGGGCATGTATGGCATTCATAATCTGCAACTGTTCCAACATGTGTCTATTGCTTGGTCGAACTTCATCCAGCATGCCCCTGAAATTATTAGTTAAGGTGGCCATGTGGCTGTTGCTAGCTCGAACTTGCTCAAGCATGGCTGGTAAATTATTAGTTAAGGTGGCCATGTGGCTGTTGGTTGTCCTAAATTCTGTCAGCATGGTGGTTAATGTATCATTTAATGTCTCTAATTGTGCCTGAAGCTGCCCTGTGGTTCTTTGAGTTAGATGGCGAAATAAACGCCTCTCATGGTGGCATGCTGACCAGCACGCGCCTCCCCTGGGAAACTGGTCAAAGTTGCTGACTCCGTCTACCAATTCCCCGGGTTTGAGTGCCTGCAGATGCTGGACGTCTAGGGCGAGCAAGAGTCGCAGATGTGCTCGGCAAATCCTCTGCAGCAGAGCTACCACTGGGGACTGTAGGCTCAGTCTCTGCATGCTGCCCACGATGGGCTGGCAGAATGCGTCCAGATTCACTCTGCTGCAGAAGATTTGGTGCAGTAACATGTTCGGACAGTGGCAGATTAGGTTCTAGGGTGGTCACTTGTGAAGGTCCCATCAAGCTGGCATCCTCCTCCATCTCCTGGATTTCCTCCATCAGTGTGTGGGTCTGTTGGAACATGTGCAAACAAAGGTTCAGTTTGTGCCCTCAATATATTTGTGATGCAAATTAGTCATGTTCATTCACATGCATCAGCAGTTTCATCCAAGTCCACTTACTGTATATATCTGATCCTGGCTCCTAGGCAACACGGAAGTTGAGGGCGTGGCCAAACTGGATGAGGCTTCCACACTTGCTGAGGCTTGATGCTGGGCTATATTAAAAATCAAAAGACACGTAAACAACCCAAAAAAACACTCATGATGTGGATTACTACATATGCTTCCCAAAAACATGTGGCCAAGCAGGAATGCAAACTACCCCAATGGTCCAAGGTGACCTTCAGTATGAATGTCATGTGACATCCAATGTCCTAATTCTATGTCATAATTCCCCTGTGACAGACCATCCTAGGTGTGTGTGACAGAACATCCTAGGTGTATTTAATTTCTCTAGGTGTGTAGATTGGTGTAATATATTTGTGTGTGTGGATATGCCTGCTTGGTGTAAACCCCTCATTCTTGTCCCCCCTCCCACTTGGTTCTCACCTATTTCTGACCCCCTTTTACTACTTGCTCCCCCTCCCACCTGGATAAACACGAGAGTGGATGGGGCTAATAAAACCTTCCCCAGTGTGGAAAAACAAACAAACAACAGATCACTCAAATCAGTCCCAAAGTGTTCCCCCTCCCTGTGCAATCCGATAAGTCATATGAACCAATTTTTTAGGTTCTCAAAGAGGGAGAATCCCAGATGCACCAATCAGGCAGTGGGTGACACCAATTGTTCGGCCCATGGGAGGGGTTGTAAACTGACCCCTGGGTAGAGGGATTAAGATGAGCTTGAGATGGGGACGGGGAGACTCGATCTGACTATCAAGATTGACGCACGCTGCTTTTAACATCCAAGCTGAACAAGACCAGAAAGCGTGTGGGGACAATTGATTTGATCAAACAGAACGCAGCCCAGACGGACTTTTAAGTATATTTTCCACCTTCTTTTATTTTGCGTTGCTATTTATCTTATTTACCGTGTTTTATAGTTAACTCTGGCTTTATCACCTTGCATCGTGTTTCTTGTTGTTGTGTTTTCTGTTTGTTTAAATAAATTCTAAAAATACAGCAGATGCTCTCAATTGATCTGATATAAAAAGCCCACGCTAATTCTGAAGAGCCTGGCTACCTTACTTTCCTAGGACGCTCGATCGCCTCCGCCTGGAAGTGGTTGTGGGTCGATCGATACGTTCGATCTGATTGTATTGTGTGTGGCCTGTATTATATTATAGAGTTGAGCACTGGTTGTGCTCTGGTGGCAGCAGTTTATAACCACGTGTGTTGCCAATTAAAGAATTGCAGTGACGCACGTGAGGTACGATTGGCCGGTCTGATCAGATGAACGATCAATAGGTCTGACCAACCCGTGCAATCGTCACATCCCCCTCTGCCTGATCCCCCAGCATTCCTACACAGGTCTATAACAAATAAACAGTCCTTCCAAGACTTCCTGGCACTCAGGGGCAATAAATCCTTATCTAGGAACAGAAAGCACCACTGCTGTGGGGGGGGGGGGAGTGCAGGCAGCTTGGAGCAGAGATTTACAATTTGGCCCTTATTCATCAAGCGATAGCGCCAGGTAGTGTCTGACGAGCGCCAGGTAGCGGCAGCTAACGGCGACTACCGACTCAAGTACGCCCGGCGGCGGTCACAATGACGCATTTATCAAGCAAAATGAGGCTAGCGCCGGCGAGAGCGACGGCTAGCGCGGCATTCATCATGAAGCCGCCTGGACCGAACAGCGCCGCTGCAAATTCCCTCACAGCGCCAGGTATGAGCTGTCGCTCCCTGGCGATGTCCAATGCATTTCAATGGAGCAATCTATAATTATTCATAATTAATTGGTATTAATTTTTTTTTTTTTTTTTTTTAATGTCAAAAAATCGGAGACCACTTCTGCAATGTTAGGATTTATTTTTAAGTAAAAAAAAAAATTAAAAAAAATATGTGCAGAATTGATCTAACAGGTCTGAGATTAATGTATTCATATTACAAAATGATTCTAAAAACATGTATAATGTTACATTCAAAAAATATGGTTGTTTAGGGGTTAAAAACTAGTTAATACCCATCGCCGCCAGCGCTCTGGGGTTTAAACAAGGAATGGACAGCGACAGCACATTCGGAGCGTGATTTGTTGATGAATATGAAGCTAGCCGTTCGCTCTGGCCATTCGTTGTCAGGCGCTCACATACAACGCTGGACCTGTGAAACAGCGACTCCCCAGCCCATATTCAACATTACCGCACACCGACTGAGTCGCTGTCATCAAGCTAATGCCGGCCAAGCACAGCGAATACTGGCTGGCGCTGAAAAAATCACGCTACAGTCGCTCATCTGTCGCTACCTGGCGCTATTGATGAATCAGCCTCCCCGTCTCCCAGCCCCCACCCAGGGGGGGGGGATTGCATCTGCCCTTCCAGAATTGAGAATAAATCCCGGGAAGAAATGTTGTTTGGGGTCTGCGTGATCGTGGTGTGTCCCATTTGCTTCTCCAGCCCTCGGAAAGAGACGACTTTCTCCATTTATGAGGTATAGGATTTCCAATGGTTTTCTCCTTTTATTTTATAACTGTTTTTCTGCACATTTGTTTATTGTCTTTTTGTTTATTATTTGAATTTTTGTCGTTTTATTAAAATTTTAAAATTCCCATTTTGCACGGGCCTAACTTCTTGGCAATTAGAAATCCTCTAACCTGGTTTCCTTGAAGCTCTAAAAAAGACCCTGGTTTCTGAAGATTGTATGACCGCTCGTAATTGTGTATTAACCCATAGACTGTAAGATCGATTGTAACTAATCCATTGTATGATTGGGAAAGTGTAACTAATCATATAGTTTAACAAGGTTGAATGACTCACAATTATCTCGCAGTGCTGCCTGGTGACTGTGTGTGAGCCAGCAGATTGCAAGCTGATTGTATCTGATCGTTCCACAGCCGAACTGATCAGACTCTCCTCAGGATAAGTGTGGGACGGAATCAGTGTGTATTGCCTGTGCCCTGCTTGTATGTGGAGAGGGGTGTGTAGGTGTGTGGTGACTGTCTCGATTACTCGCCAGCAGAGTTTGATCGTATGTTGATTGAGGAGGGTTCCACCGGCCCGATGTAATCGTTTAAAGTTTAGTTGCGGTGGTGGTGGCGCGTGTTGTAATTGGTGTGTGGGGTCTTTTTGGTGTGATTGCTCTCTGTGCTGGAAGCAGCCCCCACACACGTCGCAGAGCACTCGATCAAATAGACGTTGAATGGATTTTGTGACAGTGCTTTATAAATAAACAATAATAATAAAATCTATTCTCGCAGGACCTCCCAAGACCAGGACCATTCACCGGTCTCACGTGTCGAGTCATCACCTGCTCCATGTAAGTTGGGGTAACTTACCTGGGAGATACTGTATCTTAGTTCCTGTTCTGACCGGTTCTTCCCTCCATAAACCTCTGACCCTTAAATGACACTCACTCCAACTAAAGCCTTGGGGTCGATTCAACACCTGGTGAAATTTGCATACAAGTGAATGGCAGTGTTCTCCCCTAAAATCGGGCCGCATTGTTTCTCCCTCCTGCTGTGACTGTAACAAATGAGGTGAGCAATTCTGAAAAGCCTTCCATCTCCCTGGTGAGAGTTACATTGTGTTACATTAATATAGCCAGGCTGCAGCTGATGTGTCTTAATTGTAATTAGATGCGATACGTGTTAAATCAGTCATGATCCTAACTATTGAAATTTAAAGCGGACCAAAACCCACCGAACTTGTGAAATACATTCAGCCCCAGCACGTGCCAACAATCCCTCCTTAGGGTGTAGATCTAGAAATGGGTAATTTTGCTTTTTGAATTGTCCTGGAACACTGATTTTTTCTGCTCTCCCCCTAGGTGAGATGACCGGCGATCAGTCATTACATAGGTCCGGCCATGACATCATCACCACACACAACGGTGGCAATGAATGGAGGAGGCGGAGCTTTACAGCTAAAACAGTCGCCATTATCTCGGATAGAGATGAGCGAACTTTTGAAAAATTCGATTCGACTGATTC
Source organism: Gastrophryne carolinensis (assembly GCA_027917425.1). Classification (NCBI taxonomy): domain Eukaryota; kingdom Metazoa; phylum Chordata; class Amphibia; order Anura; family Microhylidae; genus Gastrophryne; species Gastrophryne carolinensis. The sequence goes on from CM051239.1 coordinate 178,896, forward strand.
GCCGAATTTTCCGACAAAAATCACTTCGACCCGAATAAATTCGCGACGAATCGCTATTAAAAACGGCTATTTCTGAGCCTCCTAGAGCCTCAATAGGGTTGTAAACCATTCAGCCTTGCTGTAACACGCACAGGATGCGTGCTGGGTTAGTTAAATAATACTTTGAAGAAATATCACATGCAGATCAGAGGCATCGCTAATAGAATCGCAGAGCGGCACAATTGCAGAGAGTTGAAGTGGCATCACTATGAGGGGCAGGAGCCCAAACATTGCTTTAAAGAGACACTGGAGTTGGCAGCAGCAGGAGCCCAAAAATTGGATGAATCACACCCTGGAGTTGGCAGCAGCAGCAGGAGCCCAAACATTACTTTAAAGAGACACTGGGGTTGGCTTCAGGAGCCCAAAAATTGGATGAATCACACCCTGGAGTTGGCAGCAGCAGGAGCCCAAATATTACTTTAAAGAGACCCTGGGGTTGGCTTCAGGAGCCCAAAAATTGGATGATTCACACCCTGGAGTTGGCAGAAGTTGGCAGCAGCAGCAGCAGGAGCCCAAATATTACTTCAAAGAGACCCTGGGGTTGGCTTCAGGAGCCCAAAAATTGGATGAATCACACACTGGAGTTGGCAGCAGCAGCAGCAGGAGCCCAAATATACACTAGAGTTGGCTTCAGGAGCCCAAAAATTGGATGAATCACACCCTGGAGTTGGCAGAAGTTGGCAGCAGCAGCAGCAGGAGCCCAAACATTACTTTAAAGAGACCCTGGGGTTGGCTTCAGGAGCCCAACAATTGGATGAATCACACCCTGGAGTTGGCAGCAGCAGGAGCCCAAATATACACTGGAGTTGGCTTCAGGAGCCCAAAAACTGGATGAATCACACCCTGGAGTTGGCAGCAGCAGCAGCAGGAGCACAAATATTACTTTAAAGAGACACTGGGGTTGGCTTCAGGAGCCCAAAAATTGGATGAATCACACCCTGGAGTTGGCAGCAGCAGGAGCCCAAATATTACTTTAAAGAGACACTGGGGTTGGCTTCAGGAGCCCAAAAATTGGATGAATCACACCCTGGAGTTGGCAGCAGCAGGAGCCCAAATATACACTGGAGTTGGCTTCAGGAGCCCAAAAATTGGATGAATCACACCCTGGAGTTGGCAGCAGGAGCCCAAATATTACTTTAAAGAGACACTGGGGTTGGCTTCAGGAGCCCAAAAATTGGATGAATCACACCCTGGAGTTGGCAGCAGCAGGAGCCCAAATATTACTTTAAAGAGACACTGGGGTTGGCTTCAGGAGCCCAAAAATTGCATGATTCACACCCTGGAGTTGGCAGCAGCAGCAGCAGGAGCCCAAATATACACTGGAGTTGGCTTCAGGAGCCCAAAAATTGGATGAATCACACCCTGGAGCTGGCAGAAGTTGGCAGCAGCAGCAGCAGCAGGAGCCCAAACATTACTTTAAAGAGACCCTGGGGTTGGCTTCAGGAGCCCAACAATTGGATGAATCACACCCTGGAGTTGGCAGCAGCAGGAGCCCAAATATACACTGGAGTTGGCTTCAGGAGCCCAAAAATTGGATGAATCACACCCTGGAGTTGGCAGCAGCAGCAGCAGGAGCCCAAATATTACTTTAAAGAGACACTGGGGTTGGCTTCAGGAGCCCAAAAATTGGATGAATCACACCCTGGAGTTGGCAGCAGCAGGAGCCCAAATATTACTTTAAAGAGACACTGGGGTTGGCTTCAGGAGCCCAAAAATTGGATGAATCACACCCTGGAGTTGGCAGCAGCAGGAGCCCAAATATACACTGGAGTTGGCTTCAGGAGCCCAAAAATTGGATGAATCACACCCTGGAGTTGGCAGCAGCAGCAGCAGGAGCCCAAATATTACTTTAAAGAGACACTGGGGTTGGCTTCAGGAGCCCAAAAATTGGATGAATCACACCCTGGAGTTGGCAGCAGGAGGAGCCAAAATATTACTTTAAAGAGACACTGGGGTTGGCTTCAGGAGCCCAAAAATCGCATGATTCACACCCTGGAGTTGGCAGCAGCAGCAGGAGCCCAAATATACACTGGAGTTGGCTTCAGGAGCCCAAAAATTGGATGAATCACACCCTGGAGTTGGCAGAAGTTGGCAGCAGCAGCAGCAGCAGGAGCCCAAACATTACTTTAAAGAGACCCTGGGGTTGGCTTCAGGAGCCCAAAAATTGGATGAATCACACCCTGTGGAGAGTCATGTGGAGAAAAAGTAGCTTAGTTAGTAATATCTACATAAAATTATGAATAAACAAATGCAAAAGTATTGCCAAAGTGAAGTTTTGTTTGAGGGTGTGTTTCCACCTTTTAATTAAATCAGAAACAAGAAGGTATCATTGCCTCTGACTAATTAGCCCTCAAAAATTCTTGGAATTTTTAATCTGGAATCATGTCTGATCCGTCTTATCCGAAGAATATTAATAAAAAGTAAGAGTAACGTAAAGGATTTTTTATTAAAACTTACTTGTGGTCCGATGCGGAGGAATGTCTGTAACTGGAGAGCAGCGCCTTAAATCTGTTTTGCACGATCCATCTTTCTTTAGTGTAGGTCTGGCCCCGTCATCAATCTACTGGAATACATCAGGCATTGTTGGGAGGAAAGCTTGGATGATCCATGCGCCATTCATTTCCACGCAGGGCAGTCTCTGGAAAAAAAAAAAACTATGTATAAACCAGGGTCTTTTTCATATAAAAACAAATGGTTACTTTTGCTTTTAAACCATATGTTCCACAGCTTTACCAGTCATTGTGTCAGCCAATGAAGCAACTTTGTCTGGAAGTGCTGCAAAAGCAGTCCACTACATCACAAGTGGCATCTGACACCCCCAGTCAACTGTCTGTTGTCTGTCTTTTATGCTTTGGGTTCAGCTCCACTATCCATTGATGAGATCTGATAATCATAAAATTCAGCAGCTACTGCCCAGCCAAGAAGTGGAGGAGACACTCGCCTCTTCTTCCACTAGCCGGCAATTAGTGATGAGGAGAGTGTCGTGGGAGGAGGTGTTGCAAGCCAAGGTAGTGGAAGAGGGTCCCTGGAGTCTGCGGCGGTGGCGGCGGCAGCAGCAGCAGATTATTGCGGACTGTTGTTCGGAAAAATCAGCTACTCAGCGATGTGGCAGTGTTTCATGCAGCATCCTGTGGAGAAAAAGTAGGTTAGTTAGTGTATATACATAAAATTATGAATAGACAAATGCAATAGTATTGCCAAAGTGAAGTTTTTTTTGAGGGTGTGTTTCCACCTTGTAATTAAATCAGAAACAACTAGCTATCATTTGCCTCTGAATAATTAGCCCTCAAAAATTCTTGGAATTTTTAATCTTGATGTCTGAGGGATTTCTCCTCTCAGACAGCGTCACCATAAGTCCAGCCTGCTGCATTACACTTGGAAGAACATCTTGTTTGCGCTGCGACAAGGAAGCCAGAGTCATGCGTCCTGACATGGCACACGTGTTCAGTCTAGTTTTGAAGTCTTGCCCCCATCTGAAAGAACAACAGGAAAGAAAGTTAGCATGCACTTCTGGCACTCCTACACCACCAAGCACAACCTTATTGAGCCTCAGCGTCACAACGGTGTACCCCACCATAGTCTGATTTGCGATGTTTCCACCCGTTGGAATTCCACCCTCCATATGCAGGATCCACTATAGCAGTGGTCCCCAACCCTGTCCTCAAGGCCCACCAACAGGCCAGGTTTTGCAGATCTCCACAAAGATGCACAGGTGGAGTAATTAGTGCAGCTGCAGAGCAATAGAGCTGGCTATTTGGAGATCCAAAAAACATGACATGTTGGTGGGCCTTGAGGACAGGGTTGAGGACCACTGCACTATAGGAACAGAGAAAAGCCATCACGGATTTCTGGATGATCCAAACGGATAGGGGGACACCCCTGTGTAAATTCAATGTAAACCATTGGCAGCTCATACGTGACACCGACCGTTTGCTTAGGCCCTTTGAGGAAGCTACGTTATTAGTCAGTTGCCAGGATGAACGATGAGATTCCACTGCTTCATGTACTACAACACATGTTGGAAACCATGGCTGGTCAGGGCACTGGAGACATGGCACATACATTTCACAGCCACATGAAGCCTGTGGGGGCTGAAGTGGAGGAGGAGGAGGGGGTGGGGCACAGCAAACCACAGTTTAGGTTTCACAAAATGACCATTTTATCTAGTCATCTGACAGAAGAGGAGGAGCAGGAGCAGCCACAGGAGCTAGAGGGTTGTGAGTAAGGCGAGACAGAGGACCCAGACACACCGTGGCAGTTTACAGTGGAGATGGAGACAGGTAGTCCCTCCGAGTCACTTGCACAAATGGCACGATGCATGCTCACATGCTTGCGTACTAGTGAGCGCAGAATTGTCTCCATTTGTCAGCGGGAAGACTTCTGGCTCTCCAACTTATTGGACCCTCGCTTCCGGCACAAAATGGGGGCATTTTTTACGCCCACTGAGAGGGAGGAAAAACTGACCTACTACAGAGACATCCCACGTAGTCAGTTGGGCGATGTCTATCTGCGCCATGGCCCATACTCCCGCAGGTCTGACTCGGGGGGACCTCTGCGATCACCTTCCACTGCCATGGCTGCTGGGGGGGTGGAAGGAGCAGCAGCAGCAGCTCCATCAGCAGCAGCCTCAGTCTTCAGTCGCTAGTGAGTAGCTTTCTACACCCGCATAGTGAGTCTACTCATGAGCAGCAGGAAGACCTGGAGCTGGACCTCAAACAGCAGGTCATGTCATACCTTGACATGACCATGCCAACACACCTTCAAGATCCACTGGATTTGCTGGGAAGCCAAACTTGACTTGTGACCGCAACTAGCAGAGTTTGCCCTGGAAAAGCTGTACTGGCCGGACAGTAGTTGATTTAGATGGCAACTGGGCTGCTCTATATAACGAAGCAAAATGGCAAATTTACCTCACTATATAAGCTATTGCCCCTCAGATTTACACAGGGCCTGCTCTATATTATGCTGCAAAATGGCAAATTAACCTCACAATATAAGCTATTGCCCCTCAGATTTACACAGGGGCTGCTCTATATTATGCTGCAAAATGGCAAATGGCACCTCACAATATAAGCTATTGCAGCTCTATATAAATAAAAATAAATAAATAAAAAAAGGACCTGTAGAAGCTTATTTAGTATAACAGATAGGGTGACATGTGCTGGTTTGGGATGCCCATATGGGCTAGTGTTTTGGCAGCAGTACAAAAACCAATGCAAAATGCAATAGCTTAATAAAGCTTATGCTGATCAACGCTTATTTAGTATAACAGATGGGGTGCAACATGCAGGTTTGGGATGCCCTGCGGCCTGGTGTATTTAAAGCAGACCAAAACCAATTCAAAATGCAATAACTTAATAAAGCTGAGGCTGTAGATGCTTATTTAGTATAAACAGGTAGGGTGCAAGGTGCAGCTTTGGGGTGCCCTGCGGCCTGGTTAAATGAAAGCAGTCAAAAAGGAAGTGCAAACTGAAGTAGCTTAATGAAGCTGATGCTGATCAACGCTTATGTTGTATACCAGATAGGGTGCAAGGTGCAGCTTTGGGGTGCCCTGCGGCCTGGTTTATTAAAAGCAGTCAAAAACAAGTGCAAACTGAAGTAGCTTAATAAAGCAGCTGATGCTAATCAACGCTTATGTTGTATAACAGATAGGTTTAAAATAGCATGTGCCTTGGGATGCCCGTGTGGCCTGTTATATTTCAAGCTGAACAAAAAGTAACAATAATCCAAGTATGAGACATCATTTTGACCTTCTTTACAGCGCCATACTTTGAAAAAAAAAAATTAATTTCATGCCGATCAATCCAAAGGTCAATGCCCCTAACAAAAATAGTGTTCGGCATAAGTTTTCCTTCTGGAAGGACGTAACCTTTAGTTTACATGGTTGGGGTAGGTTATCTTACAAATTGGGATACCCCACTGTATATGAAACCGAATATAAATGCACACCCAAAAGTGGACAATCAGCCTCCAAGAGGCCTGCTTAGTTTAAATAAGAGAGCTGCTTAGTATGGTAGGTAGGTTATGTTATGTTACAGAATGGGATGCCCCAAGCAGACTTGAGATCAGTATATATGCACACAGCAGCAGTGTGTTAGCAGGCTCATACAGGCCAAATTTCTTTAAATAACTGTGCAGCTTACAGTAAATGCAGAGGCTAATGGTATGTTACAGAATGGGATGCCCCAAAGCTGACTTGAGAACAGTATATATGCACACAGCAGCAGTGTGTTAGCAGGCTCATACAGGGCAAATTTCTTTAAATAACTGTGCAGCTTACAGTTAATGCAGAGGCTAATGGTATGTTACAGAATGGGATGCCCCAAAAACCAGAGAGCACCTGGCAGGCAGCAGTAAGACTATGCACAGCAAAAGTGTCTTTATCATGCCTAATTTCAATTAGAATAGGTGCAAATGGTTAGGTTCTTAAATAGAGGCTGGTGTAGTCACAGAATGGGATGCCCCAAAAAGGAGGGCACCTGGCAGGGACCAGTAGTGCTATGCCCAGCAAAAGTGTCTTTATCAGGCCTAATTTCAATTATAATAAGTGCAAATGGTTATATGGTCTTAAACAGAGGCTGCTGTAGTCACAGAATGGGATGCCACAACAGAAGTGGACCTGGCAGGGTCCAGAAGTACTATGCCCAGCAAAAGTGTCTTTATCAGGCTAATTTCAATTATAATAAGAGCAAATGGTTATATGGTCTTAAACAGAGGCTGCTGTAGTCACAGAATGGGATGCCACAACAGAAGTGGACCTGGCAGGGTCCAGAAGTACTATGCCCAGCAAACGTGTCTTTATCAGGCTAATTTCAATTATAATAAGTGCAAATGGTTATATGGTCTTAAACAGAGGCTGCTGTAGTCACAGAATGGGATGCCTCACAGCAGACTTAGGATCAGTTCAGTATATATGCACAGTTAGTTAGTATAAGCAGCCTGAAAACGCTAACAAAGCCTGTCAGGCTGGATGAAAAAAAAAAAAAAAAAAACTCCCTGTGACAGGCTGACAGCCTCCGATTTTTCTACCTTTCCCTGTTTTTCGCTGACTTTCTGTCTGTCTCCTGCCTGTCTCCAGCCTGTCCCTGTCTGTCCCTGCCTGTCTAACTGCCTCTCTCCCTCAGCTACACAGCGTTCTGTCTCTCACGAATGCAATAGAGAAATGAGGCAGGAAAAGCAAGATGGCCGGCCTTAAATACCGCTGTGACGTCACCGGGCTTGCTGGCTGCTGATAGGCTGCATGTGACTGTCCCAGCTTGCACTGGCGCGGGGTTGATGTCTGGACATGTCCCGTCCGCCATCTTAGAATGCCTGTAATGTAAATGAATGGATGTTAAAGGAAAACTTCGAGCGATCGAATCGCGGGGAAATTCGGATTCGATCCGAATCGAATTTTTCCTGAAATTCGGATCGAATCTGGGTTCATCCGGATCGATTCGCTCATCCCTAATCTCGGATTAGAGGGAAACAGGAGCAGTAAAAATTGGCAATAGGTCCTATTTACAAAGGGGAGCAATTCAGGGAATGCTAGTTAAAAATGTGGGTTTTGGTCCACTTTAAATCTCAATAGTTAGGACTACGACTGCTTTAACATGTATTGCAGCTAATTACAATTGAAACGATTAAGATACATCAGCTGCAGCCTGGCTATATTAATTTAACACAATGTAACTCTCTCCATTGAGATGAAAGGCTTTTCAGAATGGCTTGCCGTGATGGAGAGAGCAACCGGCTACACGGGCATAAAAATCAGGGGCTCTCAGCTTTCTGACTAAGCCTAAATCTTTACACAGCGTCATCCAGAGTAGGGTGCTGACCCCTGATCTAATCAATCTCATTCCATTGGATTTACTAAATCAGACTTGCTCATCTTAAGAACTCGGCTACACCAAACTCTTGGCCAAAGATTGACTTACGAAACTAAAGTGTCGCTCATGCCATGCTTATCTATGTGCTGCTTCTATGTGCATGCTGCAGGACTCAATCTCGGGATCAGGTGAGTATCAGGGTGCAAAGGGGAGGGGGGGGGAAGAGGACTGATCCTAAGGTCATTTGATTCACACCCCCTCTTTGGCTGTTTCGTTTGGATTTGCAAGTGAGCAATCTGTACATTTGGAGGGTAGAGCATTTCCTGATTGCAAAGTCGTTTACAGAGAAAATATCCATTGTTGATTGTTTTGAAAAATTATCTTGAGAAAGAAGCTATAGCACTAAATGCATGTAGTTGCCTATATTAAAAAAAACAATGTGAGTAACAAACCCCCCTCTCCCCCCTCCCCCCCCCTTCTCCCCCCTTCCCCCCTTCCCCCCCTTCCCCCCTCTCCTAGTTTCCCCCTTTCTCTCTCTACTTTGAGCCCTCGGACTGGGTCCTTTTCGCAATACTATGGTTCTAAGGCCCTTATTTATCACGGGCTAGCGCCAGGTAGTGTCTGACGAGCGCCAGGTAGCGGCAGCTAACGGCGACTACCGACTCAAGTACGCCCGGCGGCGGTCACAATGACGCATTTATCAAGCAAAATGAGGCTAGCGCCGGCGAGAGCGACGGCTAGCGCGGCATTCATCATGAAGCCGCCTGGACCGAACAGCGCCAGGTATGACCTGTCGCTCCCTGGCGATGTCCAATGCATTTCAATGGAGCAATCTATAATTATTCATAATTAATTGGTATTAATTTTTTTTTTTTTTTTTTTTTTTTAATGTCAAAAATTCGGAGAACACTTCTGCAATGTTAGGATTTATTTTTAATTAAAAAAAAAAATTAAAAAAAAATTGTGCAGAATTGATCTTACAGGTCTGAGATTAATGTATTCATATTACAAAATGATTCTAAAAACATGTATAATGTTACATTCAAAAAATATGGTTGTTTAGGGGTTAAAAACTAGTTAATACCCATCGCCGCCAGCGCTCTGGGGTTTAAACAAGGAATGGACAGCGACAGCACATTCGGAGCGTCATTTTTTAATGAATATGAAGCTAGCCGTTCGCTCTGGCCATTCGTTGTCAGGCGCTCACATACAACGCTGAACCTGTGAAACAGCGACCCCCCAGCCCGTATTCAACATTACCGCACACCGACTGAGTCGCTGTCATCAAGCTAACGCCGGCCAAGCACAGCGAACACTGGCTGGCGCTGAAAACATCACGCTACAGTCGCTCATCTGGCGCTACCTGGCGCTATTAATGAATCGGCCTCTAAATGTTTTCAATGGTTTCCCCCTGTACATACACATGGCTGTATGTGATAGCCCAGTGGCTCGCCCTAATAGCATGAAGGTCACGGGATAATAGGTGAGCACACGGGGTTGGGGGGGGGGCTGCTTGGTCCTGCTTCACATGTAAGATTTGTCTGTTATGGAATGTATATTTCTTCTGATGCTGACCCGGCTGCTCCTCATATATGCACTTGATGGCACTGCCGTATACGTTTCTGTATATTGCGCCACTTTAGCATTGGCACTTTTCTTCATACCTCATTATTGTAAATATTATATATCATTTCTGTATGTTATATGTTAGCACTTTAGCACTTTAAGCCCAGTATTATCTAATATACACATATTATATATATGACCATGAAATAGCAATTTGTCATCTTAATCCCCCCCCCCTTCCTTTAAGGCTTTGGCCCTTATTTAACAAGGGATAGCGCCAGGTAGCGAATGGTGAGCGAACGGTAATGACGCTCACCGCCACGAGTACGCCGGCTCCCCTCCGCAATCACACATTTTGCAAGCCGATCCTGCTTAGCGACTGACAGAGCGCCAGATAGCGAATCATTCATCATTATTCCAGCCTCACCCCACAGCGCCAGCGAGTGACCTTGAACAGCGACAGGTCTGACCTTTCGCTACCTGGCGCTCTCCAATGCATTTCAATGGAACAATCTTTAAATATTAATAATTAATTGTTATTAATGGTCTTTTTTTTTTTCTTAAATGTCAAAAATTCTGTGACCACTTCGGCCATGTTAGATATTATTTTTAAGGTAAAAAAAAAAAAAAAAAAATTGTACAGAATTGATATTACAGGTCTGATATTAATGTATTCATATTACTAAATGTTTCTAAAAACTTGTTTATTATTTTTTCCAAAAAATAAGGTTGTTTGGGGGTTAAAAAACTACTTGTAACCCATCGCCTCCAGCGCTCTGGGGTTTAAACAAGCATTTCACAGCGCCAGAATTTTTTGAGCGTGATTTGTTAAAGTGGACCATCACCCTCGGGTGATCGGCCCGGGGATCTATAAGATTCCCGGGCCGATCACCTCCCTCCCCGCGGGACATCCGAGATCGGGATGTCCCGCGGGGTGAAACCCCCCCAAAACCCCCAAACCCCCTTACCTTAGCTTTGGCGGCGGCCGGCCGCCGCCGCCTCCCTCACACCCCTCTAGGCGTGCCCGCGCCGGCCGTCTGTGAATGGCCGGCGCGGGCGCGCGGGAGGTGGCAGCGGAGGAGCCGCTTGTCCGCGGCTGTCAAATCCCTTGTCCGTCGGCGCTGGGAGCAGGGAGAGGTGAGTTTTTAGGGTGATCGGGGGGGTTTCACACAGCGGGGCACCCCGATCGGGGTGCCCCACCGAAGTGGACCAAGACCCAGGATAGTCAAAATCCTGGGTGTTGGTACACTTTAATGAATATGCTGGGAGCCATTCGCTATCATGCGCTCCCATACAGCGCGGAACCTGTCAAATAGCGACTTGTAACCTTGTATTCAACATTACTGCACACCGACTGAGTCGCTGTCAACAAGTGAACAACGCCCAAGCACAGCGACTACTTGCGGGCGCTGTGAAAATACTGCTACAGTCGCTCATCTGTCGCTACCTGGCGCTATTACTGAATCGGCCTCCCCGTATTGATTTGGTGGTCAGTGCGGTTTCTTTCCATTCCCCTTTCACCTGTTGCTTAAATAATAGGTGTGCAGGTGACGGTGCCGGTTGCGGGTACAATGGGGCCACGTGGGCCGCACGGTCTCACAAAAGAACAGGGTGCAGTGCGGATGGTGCTGGTCGTAGTACCGAATATGTTGTATGTCTCTCGCCTTATCATTTCTGCAGTTATACTGCGGATTATCAAAGCACTAGTATGGTTACGCCACTATTTTGTGTAACACAGACTGCTAGTCCTTTTTTTCTATATACCTCCCCTGTCCCTTGTTTCACTTAAAATGCTTGTTGTATGTATTAATGAGGCACAAACTGACTCGCCGGCCCATCTAATACTCCCACAAGGTTTACTCTTGAGGTATAACAAAGGTCGGGCTTATTACCGCCCCGGATACTTCAAGATAAACCTCCCCCCTTGCCGCGTATCAGGGCACCCAAATCAATTTAGATGGTGGGTATCGCAAAATCAATGTGATGTTCAGGCAAAGCTGGAAACTCACTTTAAACTCATAAGTGCATCGGAATTCTGCGCTAATTTCTAACTATAAAATAATGGACACGTTGCAGATATTTGATGCTGATTTATTCATTGTGTTTGATTGGCAAGAAAATCTGGATAACAAGCAAGAAGAGCGATAGTGACATCTGTACTGTGTGTCACATGACTGGTGCAGCAAATCAGATCACACATATGGTCAGCAAATAAGTGATTGGTTGAGCATTACACAAGGGGCACAAGGGGTCCTTAGGCATAGGAATGGGCTTTTGGGGTGTAGGAGTTGGGTAACAGAGGTGCATAGTAGTATAGAGGGGTATGGGCAATACACAAGGGGCACAAGGGTCCTTAGGCATAGGAATGGGCTTTTGGGGTGTAGGAGTTGGGTAGCAGAGGTGCATAGTAGTATAGAGGGGTATGGGCAATACACAAGGGGCACAAGGGTCCTTAGGCATAGGAATGGGCTTTTGGGGTGTAGGAGTTGGGTAGCAGAGGTGCATAGTAGTATAGAGGGGTATGGGCAATACACAAGGGGCACAAGGGGTCCTTAGGCATAGGAATGGGCTTTTGGGGTGTAGGAGTTGGGTAGCAGAGGTGCATAGTAGTATAGAGGGGTATGGGCAATACACAAGGGGCACAAGGGTCCTTAGGCATAGGAATGGGCTTTTGGGGTGTAGGAGTTGGGTAGCAGAGGTGCATAGTAGTATAGAGGGGTATGAGCTATGCTCAAGGGGGAACAGTGGTCCTTAGGCATAGGAATGGGCTTTTGGGGTGTATGGGTTGGGTATTAGAGGTCCATAGTGGTAAAAAGAGAGGGGCAGACATTACACAAGGGGCGCAGGGGTCCTTGAACATAGGAATGAGCTTTGGGGGTGTATGCATGATCACCATTGTGTAAATGGGCCCTTGGGTGCTATGGGTGGACCCTAGAATAGTAGGAGAAGATGATGGGGCCCGGGAGGGCAGAGCGGCATGGAAGGAGGGGCATTTGGATAGCAAGGTAATTAATGCTGTGCTGTCATCATGCCTATAAATGCAGACAGTTTAAGGGGGGCCCCGACAATATGGCTGTATGAGACCCTTGATTTGCTTGCGGTGGCTCTGATTAGGATTATCTGCTAGATTACATAAAATTACATAAAATATAACTTATGGAATATAAAAGATATTAGGGTTGATTCAGAGCCCCTTTCTCACTTTTTTTTTGCTTTAATATTTCCATTCTTGTTCATTTTTAGTTTGGTAGCAAGATCTGAATCAACACTATCATCACGACATCCAGAGGGAAAAATCTTAAAGTCCTGCAGATGTTGCAGCTGCAGATCTTTTAGGAGGGTTTCTAGTTCCTCCTGCAGAGCTTGAACTGTCTTTATCTGCACGGCAGCCTTGGCATTTTTCACAAGAACAGCGCCAGACGCGATTGGTTTGCCGTTGTTATCTACACAGCAGTAGGCGCTCCACAAGTGGCTGGGGATGGTGACCCGATCCTTCAACATGTTATTATTGTCAGGTAGCACCCCGGTCACCACGTACATTCTGACACATTTCTTAGCAATACTGACCATGACTTTCTCATAATCCTTCCATTTCCCACTATTAAGCCCTGGATGCATGGGTACTGCATTAGTCAGGGTGCAGGTGGACTCATATTCTTCTGCCTGTTCATGATGTGAGCACGGATTGATGTGTCCTTTGTGATATTCACTGTTCTTATAGTCATCATTCACCGCCTGACCGTCCTGCAGGATCTGCTGCATCAGAATCTGATTCTTCCGGACTCGCATTATGGCTTCAGTTCCATGTGCACGACAATAGTTGTCTGTTTCAGTTCTGGTTGTTGCCTCACTTCCCATATTTTGGTTTAGTCGGTGAAAGATCAGCTGAAAACATAAAACACAGGATAAAGCCAAAGCACACAAACAACTCTATAACCTTTATTAGTGCAAATATTAAAAGGCGAATCTTCCAGAAGACCAGGAACCAGGGCCTGCGCCAGCACAGGGAAAACCTGTGAAATTGACAGGAGCCCTGGAATCTTCAGGGGCCCACTCAGACTCACACTTGGCTATAGTATTATCTTACAGTGGACCCGAACCATGGAATTCCGGGTTTTGTGCGCACACCTGCTCATGGCCGGCCTCAGCAACATTGGAGAAGGTGGCCTGGAATGGAGAGCAACTGATGGAAGCTCAGAAAGTGGTGAGAACCAGGTGACAACTCATAGCAATGATGGAGTCTTTAGTGTCAGTGGAGCAAACAGTAAGGGCTGAAGGGTGATTGGTGACTATAGGGAAGGCAATAAGGACTGGAGGATGATTGGTGGCTATAGGGAAGGCAATAAGGACTGGAGGGTGATTGGTGGCTATAGGGAAGGCAATAAGGACTGGAGGATGATTGGTGGCTATAGGGAAGGCAATAAGGACTGGAGGGTGATTGGTGGCTATAGGGAAGACAATAAGGACTGAAGGGTGATTGGTGTCTATAGGGAAGGTAATAAGGACTGGAGGGTGATTGGTGGCTATAGGGAAGGCAATAAGGACTGGAGGATGATTGGTGGCTATAGGGAAGACAATAAGGACTGAAGGGTGATTGGTGTCTATAGGGAAGGTAATAAGGACTGGAGGGTGATTGGTGGCTATAGGGAAGGCAATAAGGACTGGAGGATGATTGGTGGCTATAGGGAAGGCAATAAGGACTGGAGGGTGATTGGTGGCTATAGGGAAGGCAATAAGGACTGGAGGGTGATTGGTGGCTATAGGGAAGGCAATAAGGACTGGAGGGTGATTGGTGGCTATAGGGAAGGCAATAAGGACTGGAGGGTGATTAGTGGCTATAGGGAAGGCAATAAGGACTGGAGGGTGATTAGTGGCTATAGGGAAGGCAATAAGGACTGGAGGGTGATTAGTGGCTATAGGGAAGGCAATAAGGACTGGAGGGTGATTAGTGGCTATAGGGAAGGCAATAAGGACTGGAGGGTGATTAGTGGCTATAGGGAAGGCAATAAGGACTGGAGGGTGATTGGTGGCTATAGGGAAGGCAATAAGGACTGGAGGGTGATTGGTGGCTATAGGGAAGGTAATAAGGACTGGAGGATGATTGGTGGCTATAGGGAAGGCAATAAGGACTGGAGGGTGATTAGTGGCTATAGGGAAGGTAATAAGGACTGGAGGGTGATTGGTGGCTATAGGGAAGGCAATAAGGACTGGAGGGTGATTAGTGGCTATAGGGAAGGCAATAAGGACTGGAGGGGGATTGGTGACTATAGGGAAGGCAATAAGGACTGGAGGGTGATTGGTGGCTATAGGGAAGGCAATAAGGACTGGAGGGTGATTAGTGGCTATAGGGAAGGCAATAAGGACTGGAGGGTGATTGGTGGCTATAGGGAAGGCAATAAGGACTGGAGGGTGATTAGTGGCTATAGGGAAGGCAATAAGGACTGGAGGGTGATTAGTGGCTATAGGGAAGGCAATAAGGACTGGAGGATAATTGGTGGCTATAGGGAAGGCAATAAGGACTGGATGGTGATTGGTGGCTATAGGGAAGGCAATAAGGACTGGAGGGTGATTAGTGGCTATAGGGAAGGCAATAAGGACTGGAGGGGGATTGGTGACTTTTATTATTGTCAGGTAGCACCCCGGTCACCACGTACATGGTGTCACATTTTCTATTCTTAGCAATATTGACCATGACTTTCTCATACTCCTTCCATTTCCCACTATTAAGCCCTGGATGCATGGGTGCTATATTAGTCAGGGTGAAGGTGGAATTGTATTCAAGTGCCTGTTCAAGATGTGAGCACGTATTGATGCGTCTTCCGTCATACATGATTTCCTCATATCCACTTTTCTTATAGTCATCAGTCACCGCCTGACCGTCCTGCAGCCTCTGCAGGATCAGGATCTGATTCTTCCGGACTCGCTTTAAAGCTTTAGTTCCATGTGGACGACAATAGTTGTATGTTTCAGTTCTGGTTGTTGCCTCTCTTCCCATATCTTGATTCAGTTGGCGTAAAATCAGCTGAAAACATAAAACACAGGATAAAGCCAAAGCACACAAACAACTCTATAACCTTTATTAGTGCAAATATTAAAAGGCGAATCTTCCAGAAGACCAGGAACCAGGGCCGGCGCCAGCACAGGGCAAACCTGTGAAATTGACAGGAGCCCTGGGATCTTCAGGGGCCCACTCAGACTCACACTTGGCTATAGTATTATCTTACAGGGGACCCGAACCATGGAATTCCGGGTTTTGTGCGCAGACCTGCTCATGGCCGGCCTCAGCAACATTGGAGAAGGTGGCCTGGAATGGAGAGCAACTGATGGAAGCTCAGAAAGTGGTGAGAACCAGGTGACAACTCATAGCAATGATGGAGTCTTTAGTGTCAGTGGAGCAAACAGTAAGGGCTGGAGGATGATTGGTGGCTATAGGGAAGGCAATAAGGACTGGAGGGTGATTGGTGGCTATAGGGAAGGCAATAAGGACTGGAGGGTGATTGGTGGCTATAGGGAAGGCAATAAGGACTGAAGAGTGATTGGTGACTATAGGGAAGGCAATAAGGACTGGAGGGTGATTGGTGGCTATAGGGAAGGTAATAAGGACTGAAGAGTGATTGGTGACTATAGGGAAGGCAATAAGGACTGAAGAGTGATTGGTGACTATAGGGAAGGCAATAAGGACTGGAGGGTGATTGGTGGCTATAGGGAAGGCAATAAGGACTGGAGAGTGATTGGTGGCTATAGGGAAGGCAATAAGGACTGGAGGGTGATTGGTGGCTATAGGGAAGGCAATAAGGACTGAAGAGTGATTGGTGACTATAGGGAAGGCAATAAGGACTGGAGGGTGATTGGTGACTATAGGGAAGGCAATAAGGACTGGAGGGTGATTGGTGGCTATAGGGAAGGCAATAAGGACTGGAGGATGATTGGTGGCTATAGGGAAGGCAATAAGGACTGGAGGGTGATTGGTGGCTATAGGGAAGGCAATAAGGACTGGAGGGTGATTGGTGGCTATAGGGAAGGCAATAAGGACTGGAGGGTGATTGGTGGCTATAGGGAAGGCAATAAGGACTGGAGGGTGATTGGTGGCTATAGGGAAGGCAATAAGGACTGGAGGGTGATTGGTGGCTATAGGGAAGGTAATAAGGACTGAAGAGTGATTGGTGACTATAGGGAAGGCAATAAGGACTAGAGGGTGATTGGTGGCTATAGGGAAGGCAATCAGGACTGGAGGGTAATTGGTGGCTATAGGGAAGGCAATAAGGACTAGAGGGTGATTGGTGGCTATAGGGAAGGCAATCAGGACTGGAGGGTAATTGGTGGCTATAGGGAAGGTAATAAGGACTGAAGAGTGATTGGTGACTATAGGGAAGGCAATAAGGACTGGAGGGTGATTGGTGACTATAGGGAAGGCAATAAGGACTGGAGGGTGATTGGTGGCTATAGGGAAGGCAATAAGGACTGGAGAGTGATTGGTGGCTATAGGGAAGGCAATAAGGACTGGAGGGTGATTGGTGGCTATAGGGAAGGCAATAAGGACTGGAGGGTGATTGGTGGCTATAGGGAAGGCAATAAGGACTGGAGGGTGATTGGTGGCTATAGGGAAGGCAATAAGGACTGGAGGGTGATTGGTGGCTATAGGGAAGGCAATAAGGACTGGAGGGTGATTGGTGGCTATAGGGAAGGTAATAAGGACTGGAGGGTGATTGGTGGCTATAGGGAAGGCAATAAGGACTGGAGGGTGATTGGTGGCTATAGGGAAGGCAATAAGGATTGGAGGGTGATTAGTGGCTATAGGGAAGGCAATAAGGACTGAAGGGTGATGGGTGGCTATAGGGCCAGGCCACAGATGACATGAGACTTCCATAAGGAAAAGTACCTTGTTATTACCATGCTTATTAATTCAGTCTTATTACTGTATTTTCTCCTCCCCTTATTCCCAAGTAGATTGCACCAAGATGAAGCTTGGTATATATTTTAGTGAGGTTATTATATGAATATTATGGTTTAAGGTCACTAGATTCTTTATTATAGTAAAGAGTCCTTCAAGCGGACTTACACCTACTGGTATTGCACAGTAATTTTGCACAAGCACTTTATAACAATATTGATTTTTTTTTATTTTTTAACACGTTGATATTTATTATAGTATTGTGATTTTTGTATATATAAGGAGATTTAATATTGTGTATTTATCTGTTTATTTGGGGTATTTGTAATAAGTCGGAGGAACTTTTTTCTGTTTATGATATGTGATCTTTTCCCTTTTGGACGAGATAAGAGTCTCTGGTTTGCTAGATAATTACACCAGGTCCAGCGGATGGGACGATGTGTTGGTTTATATGTTTTTCATGTGTCTATATGTGTTTTAACTCCCTAATTTACCTGTGGGTGTTAGTGGAGTGGCACGGACCCCGGAGCACAGATAACTGTTTGCATTTAGGCTGTGCCTGCTGCATTGTTGGTGTAAGATTAAGGGACAGACGGCCTTGAAACGCCTCTACACAGACGGCTTTGGGGACTGTGCATAGAAATTTGGAATAAACTTTGCTTTTATGGGAACTCCTCTGTTACTGAACAACCAGTGTTTTCAAAACTGAAGTCATTGAGGATTACCGGAAGGATCTCCTGCAGCGGGGTGAGCTGCACTTTTCATTGTTTTCCTCTTTGAGAAATTTAATTTCTTAAATCAAGTCTTTAGTGAATGTAATTGGCTGGTGTGTCAACGTTCCATGTTTCTATGTAATAAATATTGGACTTACCTGAGGCTCTACATAAAATTTGGAGGCTCGTTTGCAACATTCTGGAACTGTATCACTCCTCCGGTCCAGTATGTAGGCGGAATAGATGGGGATGCGTCTCCCTCGGTCATACAAGGTGGCGTAGTAGGGCGTTCCTCCGAGCGTCTGGCAGATGTAGGCTGGGGACTGGAGGTCATTGTTACCTGCACCAAAAGGATTTTGTTGGGCTATCGCCTCAAAGCCAGAAGGTGGCGTTTCTTTATAAAAGAACTGATTGCATGTCTGGAAACTGTTATCGACCCGACTCTCCGCCTGATAGGCAACGGCAATAAGAAGACAGCAGATGCTCAGCAGCATGGTGACCAGCGGTGTGGCTTCATAATAGTCAAGCTGCACAAGTTCAATTTATATTGCTGTTTGACGAATGGGGGGGGGGGGGGGGGGGTCATTTCCTTCCGAACAAGAGCAGGGAAATTCCAAAGGATCATTTCAAAACACTGATTTCTTTAAATGTCCTGCAGATTTGTGTTCTCAACGCCAGGGTCAGCACAGGGCAAACCTGGGCAATTGCCAGGGGCCCGGACATCTTCAGGGGCACACTCAGACTCACACTTGGCTATGGTATTATTTTACAGTGGACCCGAACCATCGAATGTCAGGTTCTGTGTGCAGACCAGTTAATAGCCGGCCCACAACAAATCAGCAACAATGGAAAAGGTGACATGGAATGGAGGGCAACTGATGGAAGGTCAGAAGGTAGTGAGATCCATGTGAGAACTGACAGCAATGAAGGAGTCTTTAGTGTCAGTGAAGGAAGGGTGATTGGTGGCTATAGGGAAGGCAATAAGGACTGGAGGGTGATTGGTGGCTATAGGGAAGGCAATAAGGACTTAAGGGTGATTGGTGACTATAGGGAAGGCAATAAGGACTGGGGAGTGATTGGTGGCTATAGGGAAGGCAATAAGGACTGGAGGGTGATTGGTGGCTATAGGGAAGGCAATAAGGACTGGAGGGTGATTGGTGGATATAGGGAAGGCAATAAGGACTGGAGGGTGATTGGTGGCTATAGGGAAGGCAATAAGGACTGGAGGGTGATTGGTGGCTATAGGGAAGGCAATAAGGACTGGAGGGTGATTGGTGGCTATAGGGAAGGCAATAAGGACTGGAGGGTGATTGGTGGCTATAGGGAAGGCAATAAGGACTGGAGGGTGATTGGAAGCTATAGGGAAGGCAATAAGGACTGGAGGGTGATTGGTGGCTATAGGGAAGGCAATAAGGACTGGAGGGTGATTGGTGGCTATAGGGAAGGCAATAAGGACTGGAGGGTGATTGGTGGCTATAGGGAAGGTAATAAGGACTGGAGGTTAATTGGTGGCTATAGGGAAGGTAATAAGGACTGGAGGGTGATTGGTGGCTATAGGGAAGGCAATAAGGACTGGAGGGTGATTGGAAGCTATAGGGAAGGCAATAAGGACTGGAGGATGATTGGTGGCTATAGGGAAGGCAATAAGGACTGGAGGGTGATTGGAAGCTATAGGGAAGGCAATAAGGACTGGAGGGTGATTGGTGGCTATAGGGAAGGCAATAAGGACTGGAGGGTGATTGGTGGCTATAGGGAAGGCAATAAGGACTGGAGGGTGATTGGAAGCTATAGGGAAGGCAATAAGGACTGGAGGGTGATTGGTGGCTATAGGGAAGGCAATAAGGACTGGAGGATGATTGGTGGCTATAGGGAAGGCAATAAGGACTGGAGGGTGATTGGTGGCTATAGGGAAGGCAATAAGGACTGGAGGATGGATGGTGGCTATAGGGAGGGCAATAAGGACTGGAGGGTGATTGGTGGCTATAGGGAAGGCAATAAGGACTGGAGGGTGATTGGTGGCTATAGGGAAGGCAATAAGGACTGGAGGATGGATGGTGGCTATAGGGAGGGCAATAAGGACTGGAGGGTGATTGGTGGCTATAGGGAAGGCAATAAGGACTGGAGGGTGATTGGTGGCTATAGGGAAGGCAATAAGGACTGGAGGATGGATGGTGGCTATAGGGAAGGCAATAAGGACTGGAGGATGGATGGTGGCTATAGGGAGGGCAATAAGGACTGGAGGGTGATTGGTGGCTATAGGGAAGGCAATAAGGACTGGAGGGTGATTGGAAGCTATAGGGAAGGCAATAAGGACTGGAGGATGATTGGTGGCTATAGGGAAGGCAATAAGGACTGGAGGGTGATTGGTGGCTATAGGGAAGGCAATAAGGACTGGAGGATGGATGGTGGCTATAGGGAGGGCAATAAGGACTGGAGGATGGATGGTGGCTATAGGGAGGGCAATAAGGACTGGAGGATGATTGGTGGCTATAGGGAAGGCAATAAGGACTAGAGGGTGATTGGTGGCTATAGGGAAGGCAATAAGGACTGGCGGGTGATTGCTGGCTATAGGGAAGGCAATAAGGACTGGAGGGTGATTGGTGGTTATAGGGAAGGCAATAAGGACTGGAGGATGATTGGTGGCTATAGGGAAGGCAATAAGGACTGGAGGATGATTGGTGGCTATAGGGAAGGCAATATGGACTGGAGGGTGATTGGTGGCTATAGGGAAGGCAATAAGGACTGGAGGATGATTGGTGGCTATAGGGAAGGCAATAAGGACTGGAGGACGGATGGTGGCTATAGGGAGGGCAATAAGGACTGAAGGGTGATTGGTGGCTATAGGGAAGGCAATAAGGACTGGAGGATGATTGGTGGCTATAGGGAAGGCAATAAGGACTGGAGGATGGATGGTGGCTATAGCGAGGGCAATAAGGACTGGAGGGTGATTGGAAGCTATAGGGAAGGCAATAAGGACTGGAGGGTGATTGGTGGCTATAGGGAAGGCAATAAGGACTGGAGGGTGATTGGTGGCTATAGGGAAGGCAATAAGGACTGGAGGGTGATTGGTGGCTATAGGGAAGGCAATAAGGACTGGAGGGTGATTGGTGGCTATAGGGAAGGCAATAAGGACTGGAGGGTGATTGGTGGCTATAGGGAAGGCAATAAGGACTGGAGGGTGATTGGTGGCTATAGGGAAGGCAGTAAGGACTGGAGGATGATTGGTGGCTATAGGGAAGGCAATAAGGACTGGCTGGTGATTGGTGGCTATAGGGAAGGCAGTAAGGACTGGAGGATGATTGGTGGCTATAGGGAAGGCAATAAGGACTGGAGGGTGATTGGTGGCTATAGGGAAGGCAATAAGGACTGGAGGGTGATTGGTGGCTATAGGGAAGGCAATAAGGACTGGAGGATGATTGGTGGCTATAGGGAAGGTAATAAGGACTGGAGGATGATTGGTGGCTATAGGGAAGGTAATAAGGACTGGAGGGTGATTGGTGGCTATAGCGAGGGCAATAAGGACTGGAGGGTGATTGGAAGCTATAGGGAAGGCAATAAGGACTGGAGGGTGATTGGTGGCTATGGGGAAGGCAATAAGGACTGGAGGATGATTGGTGGCTATAGGGAAGGCAATAAGGACTGGAGGATGGATGGTGGCTATAGCGAGGGCAATAAGGACTGGAGGGTGATTGGAAGCTATAGGGAAGGCAATAAGGACTGGAGGGTGATTGGTGGCTATAGGGAAGGCAATAAGGACTGGAGGGTGATTGGTGGCTATAGGGAAGGCAATAAGGACTGGAGGGTGATTGGTGGCTATAGGGAAGGCAATAAGGACTGGAGGGTGATTGGTGGCTATAGGGAAGGCAATAAGGACTGGAGGGTGATTGGTGGCTATAGGGAAGGCAATAAGGACTGGAGGGTGATTGGTGGCTATAGGGAAGGCAGTAAGGACTGGAGGATGATTGGTGGCTATAGGGAAGGCAATAAGGACTGGCTGGTGATTGGTGGCTATAGGGAAGGCAGTAAGGACTGGAGGATGATTGGTGGCTATAGGGAAGGCAATAAGGACTGGAGGGTGATTGGTGGCTATAGGGAAGGCAATAAGGACTGGAGGGTGATTGGTGGCTATAGGGAAGGCAATAAGGACTGGAGGATGATTGGTGGCTATAGGGAAGGTAATAAGGACTGGAGGGTGATTGGTGGCTATAGGGAAGGCAATAAGGACTGGAGGGTGATTTGTGGCTATAGGGAAGGCAATAAGGACTGGAGGGTGATTGGTGGCTATAGGGAAGGCAATAAGGACTGGAGGGTGATTGGTGGCTATAGGGAAGGCAATAAGGACTGGAGGATGATTGGTGGCTATAGGGAAGGTAATAAGGACTGGAGGGTGATTGGTGTCTATAGGGAAGGCAATAAGGACTGGAGGGTGATTGGTGGCTATAGGGAAGGCAATAAGGACTGGAGGGTGATTGGTGGCTATAGGGATGGCAATAAGAACTGGAGGATGATTAGTGGCTATAGGGAAGGCAATAAGGACTGGAGGGTGATGGGTGGTCATAGGGAAGGCAATATGGACTGAAGGGTGATTGGTGGCTATAGGGAAGGCAATAAGGACTGGAGGGTGATTGGTGGCTATAGGGAAGGCAATAAGGACTGGAGGGTAATTGGTGGCTATAGGGAAGGGAATAAGGACTGGAGGGTGATTGGTGGCTAAAGGGAAGGCAATAAGGACTGGAGGGTGATTGGTGACTATAGGGAAGGCAATGAGGACTGGAGGGTAATTGGTGGCTATAGGGAAGGGAATAAGGACTGGAGGGTGATTGGTGGCTATAGGGAAGGCAATAAGGACTGGAGGGTGATTGGTGGCTATAGGGAAGGCAATAAGGACTGGAGGATGATTGGTGGCTATAGGGATGGCAATAAGGACTGGAGGATGATGGGTGGTCATAGGGAAGGCAATATGGACTGAAGGGTGATTGGTGGCTAAAGGGAAGGCAATAAGGACTGGAGGGTGATTGGTGGCTATAGGGAAGGCAATAAGGACTGGAGGGTGATTGGTGGCTAAAGGGAAGGCAATAAGGACTGGAGGGTGATTGGTGGCTAAAGGAAAGGCAATAAGGACTGGAGGGTGATTGGTGGCTATAGGGAAGGTAATAAGGACTGGAGGGTGATTGGTGGCTATAGGGAAGGCAATAAGGACTGGAGGATGATTGGTGGCTATAGGGAAGGCAATAAGGACTGGAGGATGATTGGTGGCTATAGGGATGGCAATAAGGACTGGAGGATGATTGGTGGCTATAGGGAAGGCAATAAGGACTGGAGGATGATGGGTGGTCATAGGGAAGGCAATAAGGACTGGAGGGTGATTGGTGGCAATAGGGAAGGCAATAAGGACTGGAGGATGATTGGTGGCTATAGGGAAGGCAATAAGGACTGGAGGGTGATTGGTGGCTATAGGGAAGGCAATAAGGACTGGAGGGTGATTGGTGGCTAAAGGGAAGGCAATAAGGACTGGAGGATGATTGGTGGCTATAGGGATGGCAATAAGGACTGGAGGATGATTGGTGGCTATAGGGAAGGTAATAAGGACTGGAGGGTGATTGGTGGCTATAGGGAAGGCAATAAGGACTGGAGGGTGATTGGTGGCTATAGGGAAGGCAATAAGGACTGGAGGATGATTGGTGGCTATAGGGAAGGCAATAAGGACTGGAGGATGATTGGTGGCTATAGGGAAGGCAATAAGGACTGGAGGGTGATTGGTGGCTATAGGGAAGGCAATAAGGACTGGAGGGTGATTGGTGGCTAAAGGGAAGGCAATAAGGACTGGAGGATGATTGGTGGCTATAGGGATGGCAATAAGGACTGGAGGATGATGGGTGGTCATAGAGAAGGCAATAAGGACTGGAGGGTGATATGTGGCTATAGGGAAGGCAATAAGGACTGGAGGATGATTGGTGGCTATAGGGAAGGCAATAAGGACTGGAGGATGATTGGTGGCTATAGGGATGGCAATAAGGACTGGAGGATGATTGGTGGCTATAGGGAAGGCAATAAGGACTGGAGGATGATGGGTGGTCATAGGGAAGGCAATAAGGACTGGAGGGTGATTGGTGGCTATAGGGAAGGCAATAAGGACTGGAGGATGATTGGTGGCTATAGGGAAGGCAATAAGGACTGGAGGGTGATTGGTGGCTATAGGGAAGGCAATAAGGACTGGAGGGTGATTGGTGGCTAAAGGGAAGGCAATAAGGACTGGAGGATGATTGGTGGCTATAGGGATGGCAATAAGGACTGGAGGATGATTGGTGGCTATAGGGAAGGTAATAAGGACTGGAGGGTGATTGGTGGCTATAGGGAAGGCAATAAGGACTGGAGGGGGATTGGTGGCTATAGGGAAGGTAATAAGGACTGAATTACGATTGGTGGCTATAGGGAAGGTAATAAGGACTGGAGGGGGATTGGTGGCTATAGGGAAGGTAATAAGGACTGAATTACGATTGGTGGCTATAGGGAAGGCAATAAGGACTGGAGGGGGATTGGTGGCTATAGGGAAGGTAATAAGGACTGAATTACGATTGCTGACTATAGGGAAGGTAATAAGGACTGAATTACGATTGGTGGCTATAGGGAAGGCAATAAGGACTGGAGGGGGATTGGTGGCTATAGGGAAGGCAATAAGGACTGGAGGGGGATTGGTGGCTATAGGGAAGGGAATAAGGACTGGAGGGTGATTGGTGGCTATAGGGAAGGCAATAAGGACTGGAAGGTGATTGGTGGCTATAGGGAAGGCAATATGGACTGGAGGGTGATTGGTGGCTATGGGGAAGGTAATAAGAACTGGAGGGTGATTGGTGGCTATAGGGAAGGCAATAAGGACTGGAAGGTGATTGGTGGCTATAGGGAAGGTAATAAGAACTGGAGGGTGATTGGTGGCTATAGGGAAGGCAATATGGACTGGAGGGTGATTGGTGGCTATAGGGAAGGCAATAAGGACTGGAAGGTGATTGGTGGCTATAGGGAAGGCAATAAGGACTGGAGGGTGATTGGTGGCTATAGGGAAGGTAATAAGAACTGGAGGGTGATTGGTGGCTATAGGGAAGGCAATAAGGACTGGAAGGTGATTGGTGGCTATAGGGAAGGTAATAAGAACTGGAGGGTGATTGGTGGCTATAGGGAAGGCAATAAGGACTGGATGGTGATTGGTGGCTATAGGGAAGGCAATATGGACTGGAGGGTGATTGGTGACTATAGGGAAGGCAATAAGGACTGGAGGGTGATTGGTGGCTATAGGGAAGGCAATAAGGACTGGAGGATGATTGGTGGCTATAGGGAAGGTAATAAGGACTGGAGGGTGATTGGTGGCTATAGGGAAGGTAATAAGGACTGGAGGGTGATTGGTGGCTATAGGGAAGGTAATAAGGACTGGAGGGTGATTGGTGGCTATAGGGAAGGTAATATGCACTGGAGGGTGATTGGTGGCTATAGGGAAAGTAATAAGGACTGGAGGATGATGGGTGGTTATAGGGAAGGCAATAAGGACTTGATGGTGATTGGTGGCTATAGGGAAGGTAATAAGGACTGGAGGATGATGGGTGGTTATAGGGAAGGCAATAAGGACTGGAGGGTGATTGGTGGCTATAGGGAAGGTAATAAGGACTGGAGGGTGATTGGTGGCTATAGGGAAGGAAATATGGACTGGAGGGTGATTGGTGGCTATAGGGAAGGCAATAAGGACTGGAGGGAGATTGGTGGCTATAGGGAAGGTAATAAGGACTGGGGGATGACTGGTGGCTATAGGGAAGGTAATAAGGACTGGAGGGTGATTGGTGGCTATAGGGAAGGCAATAAGGACTGGAGGGTGATTGATGACTATAGGGAAGGCAATAAGGACTGAAGGGTGATTGGTGGCTATAGGGAAGGCAATAAGGACTGGAGGGCGATTGGTGGATATAGGGAAGGTAATAAGGACTGGAGGGTGATTGGTGGCTATAGGGAAGGTAATAAGGACTGGAGGGCGATTGGTGGATATAGGGAAGGTAATAAGGACTGGAGGGTGATTGGTGGCTATAGGGAAGGCAATAAGGACTGAAGGGTGATTGGTGGCTATAGGGAAGGTAATAAGGACTGGAGGATGATTGGTGGCTATAGGGAAGGCAATAAGGACTGGAGGGTGATTGATGACTATAGGGAAGGCAATAAGGACTGAAGGGTGATTGGTGGCTATAGGGAAGACAATAAGGACTGAAGGGTGATTGGTGGCTATAGGGAAGGTAATAAGGACTGGAGGGTGATTGATGACTATAGGGAAGGCAATAAGGACTGAAGGGTGATTGGTGGCTATAGGGAAGACAATAAGGACTGAAGGGTGATTGGTGGCTATAGGGAAGGTAATAAGGACTGGAGGATGATTGGTGGCTATAGGGAAGGCAATAAGGACTGGAGGGTGATTGATGACTATAGGGAAGGCAATAAGGACTGAAGGGTGATTGGTGGCTATAGGGAAGACAATAAGGACTGAAGGGTGATTGGTGGCTATAGGGAAGGTAATAAGGACTGGAGGGTGATTGGTGGCTATAGGGAAGGCAATAAGGACTGGAGGGTGATTGGTGGCTATAGGGAAGGTAATATGCACTGGAGGGTGATTGGTGGCTATAGGGAAAGTAATAAGGACTGGAGGATGATGGGTGGCTATAGGGAAGGCAATAAGGACTGGATGGTGATTGGTGGCTATAGGGAAGGCAATAAGGACTGGAGGATGATTGGTGGCTATAGGGAAGGTAATATGCACTGGAGGGTGATTGGTGGCTATAGGGAAGGCAATAAGGACTGGAGGGTGATTGGTGGCTATAGGGAAGGCAATAAGGACTGGAGGGTGATTGGTGGCTATAGGGAAGGTAATATGCACTGGAGGGTGATTGGTGGCTATAGGGAAAGTAATAAGGACTGGAGGATGATGGGTGGCTATAGGGAAGGCAATAAGGACTGGATGGTGATTGGTGGCTATAGGGAAGGCAATAAGGACTGGAGGATGATTGGTGGCTATAGGGAAGGTAATATGCACTGGAGGGTGATTGGTGGCTATAGGGAAAGTAATAAGGACTGGAGGATGATGGGTGGCTATAGGGAAGGCAATAAGGACTGGATGGTGATTGGTGGCTATAGGGAAGGCAATAAGGACTGGAGGATGATTGGTGGCTATAGGGAAGGTAATAAGGACTGGAGGGTGATTGGTGGCTATAGGGAAAGCAATAGGGACTGGAGGGCGATTGGTGGCTATAGGGAAGGCAATAAGGACTGGAGGGTGATTGGTGGCTATAGGGAAAGCAATAGGGACTGGAGGGCGATTGGTGGCTATAGGGAAGGCAATAATGACTGGAGGGTGATTGGTGGCTATAGGGAAGGTAATAAGGACTGGAGGGTGATTGGTGGCTAAAGGGAAGGCAATAATGACTGGAGGGTGATTGGTGGCTATAGGGAAGGCAATAATGACTGGAGGGTGATTGGTGGCTATAGGGAAGGCAATAAGGACTGGAGGATGATTGGTGGTTATAGGGAAGGCAATAAGGACTGGAGGGTGATTGGTGGCTATAGGGAAGGCAATAAGGACTGGAGGGTGATTGGTGGCTAAAGGGAAGGTAATAAGGACTGGAGGGTGATTGGTGGCTATAGGGAAGGCAATAAGGACTGGAGGGTGATTGATGACTATAGGGAAGGCAATAAGGACTGAAGGGTGATTGGTGGCTATAGGGAAGACAATAAGGACTGAAGGGTGATTGGTGGCTATAGGGAAGACAATAAGGACTGAAGGGTGATTGGTGGCTATAGGGAAGGCAATAAGGACTGGAGGATGATTGGTGGCTATAAGGAAGGCAATAGGGACTGGGGGGTGATTGGTGGCTATAGGGAAGGCTATAGGGACTGGAGGATGATTGGTGGCTATAGGGAAGGCAAAAAGGACTGGAGGTTGATTGGTGGCTATAGGGAAGGCAATAAGGACTGGAGGGTGATTGGTGGCTATAGGGAAGGCAATAAGGACTGGAGGGTGATTGGTGGCTATAGGGAAGGCAAGAAGGACTGGAGGATGATTGGTCGCTATAGGGAAGGCAATAGGGACTGGAGGGTGATTGGTGGCTATAGGAAAGGTAATAAGGACTGAAGGGTGATTGGTGGCTATAGGGAAGACAATAAGGACTGAAGGGTGATTGGTGGCTATAGGGAAGGCAATAAGGACTGGATGATGATTGGTGGCTATAGGGAAGGCAATAAGGACTGAAGGGTGATTGGTGGCTATAGGGAAGGCAATAAGGACTGAAGGGTGATTGGTGGTTATAGGGAAGGCAATAAGGACTGGAGGGTGATTGGTGGCTATAGGGAAGGCAATAAGGACTGAAGGGTGATTGGTGGCTATAGGGAAGGTAATAAGGACTGGAGGGTGATTGGTGGCTATAGGGAAGACAATAAGGACTGAAGGGTGATTGGTGGCTATAGGGAAGGCAATAAGGACTGGAGGATGATTGGTGGCTATAGGGAAGGCAATAGGGACTGGGGGGTGATTGGTGGCTATAGGGAAGGCTATAGGGACTGGAGGATGATTGGTGGCTATAGGGAAGGCAAAAAGGACTGGAGGTTGATTGGTGGCTATAGGGAAGGCAATAAGGACTGGAGGGTGATTGGTGGCTATAGGGAAGGTAATAAGGACTGGAGGATGATTGGTCGCTATAGGGAAGGCAATAGGGACTGGAGGGTGATTGGTGGCTATAGGAAAGGTAATAAGGACTGGAGGGTGATTGGTGGCTATAGGGAAGGGAATAAGGACTGGAGGATGATTGGTGGCTATAGGGAAGCCAATAAGGACTGGAGGATGATTGGTGGCTATAGGGAAGGCAAGAAGGACTGGAGGATGATTGGTCGCTATAGGGAAGGCAATAGGGACTGGAGGGTGATTGGTGGCTATAGGAAAGGTAATAAGGACTGGAGGGTGATTGGTGGCTATAGGGAAGGCAATAAGGACTGGAGGGTGATTGGTGGCTATAGGGAAGGCAATGAGGACTGGAGGGTGATTGGTGGCTATAGGGAAGGTAATAAGGACTGGAGGGTGATTGGTGGCTATAGGGAAGGTAATAAGGACTGGAGGGTGATTGGTGGCTATAGGGAAGGCAATAAGGACTGGAGGGTGATTGGTGGCTATAGGGAAGGTAATAAGGACTGGAGGGTGATTGGTGGCTATAGGGAAGGCAATAAGGACTGGAGGGTGATTGGTGGCTATAGGGAAGGCAAGAAGGACTGGAGGATGATTGGTCGCTATAGGGAAGGCAATAGGGACTGGAGGGTGATTGGTGGCTATAGGGAAGGCAATAAGGACTGGAGGGTGATTGGTGGCTATAGGGATGGCAATTAGGACTGGAGGGTGATTGGTGGCTATAGGGAAGGCAATAAGGACTGGAGGATGATTGGTGGTTATAGGGAAGGCAATAGGGACTGGAGGGCGATTGGTGGCTATAGGGAAGGCAATAAGGACTGGAGGGTGATTGGTGTCTATAGGGAAGGCACTAAGGACTGGAGGGTGATTGGTGGCTATAGGGAAGGCAATAAGGACTGGAGGGTGATTGGTGGCTATAGGGAAGGCAATAAGGACTGGAGGGCGATTGGTGGCTATAGGGAAGGCAATAAGGACTGGAGGATGATTGGTGGCTATAGGGAAGGCAATAAGGACTGGAGGATGATTGGAAGCTATAGGGAAGGCAATAAGGACTGGAGGGTGATTGGTGGCTATAGGGAAGGCAATAAGGACTGGATGATAATTGGTGGCTATAGGGAAGGCAATAAGGACTGGAGGGGGATTGGTGGCTATAGGGAAGGCAATAAGGACTGGAGGGTGATTGGTGGCTATAGGGAAGGCAATAGGGACTGGAGGGTGATTGGTGGCTATAGGGAAGGTAAAAAGGACTGGAGGATGATTGGTGGCTATAGGGAAGGCAATAAGGACTGGAGGATGATTGGTGGCTATAGGGAAGGCAATAAGGACTGGAGGGTGATTGGTGGCAATAGGGAAGGCAATAAGGACTGGAGGGTGATTGGTGGCTATAGGGAAGGTAAAAAGGACTGGAGGGTGATTGGTGGCAATAGGGAAGGCAATAAGGACTGGAGGGTGATTGGTGGCTATAGGGAAGGTAAAAAGGACTGGAGGGTGATTGGTGGCAATAGGGAAGGCAATAAGGACTGGAGGGTGATTGGTGGCTATAGGGAAGGCAATAAGGACTGGAGGGTGATTGGTGACTATAGGGAAGGCAATAAGGACTGGAGGATGATTGGTGGCTATAGGGAAGGCAATAAGGACTGGAGGGTGATTGGTGGCTATAGGGAAGGCAATAAGGACTGGAGTGTGATTGGTGGCTATAGGGAAGGCAATAAGGACTGGAGTGTGATTGGTGGCTATAGGGAAGGCAATAAGGACTGGAGGATGATTGGTTGCTATAGGGAAGGCAATAAGGACTGGAGGAGGATTGGTGGCTATAGGGAAGGCAATAAGGGCTGGAGGGTGATTGGTGGCTATAGGGAAGGCAATAAGGACTGGAGGGTGATTGGTGGCTATAGGGAAGGCAATAAGGACTGGAGGGTGATTGGTGGCTATAGGGAAGGCAATAAGGACTGGAGGATGATTGGTTGCTATAGGGAAGGCAATAAGGACTGGAGTGTGATTGGTGGCTATAGGGAAGGCAATAAGGACTGGACGATGATTGGTGGCTATAGGGAAGGCAATAAGGACTGGAGGGTGATTGGTGGCTATGGGGAAGGCAATAAGGACTGGAGGGTGATTGGTGGCTATAGGGAAGGTAATAAGGACTGGAGGATGATGGGTGGCTATAGGGAAGGCAATAAGGACTGGAGGGTGAATGGTGGCTATAGGGAAGGCAATAAGGACTGGAGGATGATTGGAAGCTATAGGGAAGGCAATAAGGACTGGATGGTGATTGGTGGCTATAGGGAAGGCAATAAGGACTGGATGATAATTGGTGGCTATAGGGAAGGCAATAAGGACTGGAGGGTGTTTGGAAGCTATAGGGAAGGCAATAAGGACTGGAGGGTGATTGGTGGCTATAGGTAAGGCAATAGGGATTGGGGTGATTTGTGGCTATAGGGAAGGCAATAAGGACTGGATGGTAATTGGTGGCTATAGGGAAGGCAATAAGGACTGGAGGGTGATTGGTGGCTATAGGGAAGGTAAAAAGGACTGGAGGGTGATTGGTGGCAATAGGGAAGGCAATAAGGACTGGAGGATGATTGGTGGCTATAGGGAAGGCAATAAGGACTGGAGGATGATTGGTGGCTATAGGGAAGGCAATAAGGACTGGAGGATGATTGGTGGCTATAGGGAAGGCAATAAGGACTGGAGGGTGATTGGTGGCTATAGGGAAGGCAATAAGGACTGGAGGGTGATTGGTTGCTATAGGGAAGGCAATAAGGACTGGAGGGCGATTGGTGGCTATAGGGAAGGTAATAAGAACTGGAGGGTGATTGGTGGCTATAGCGAGGGCAATAAGGACTGGAGGGTGATTGGAAGCTATAGGGAAGGAAATAAGGACTGGAGGGTGATTGGAAGCTATAGGGAAGGAAATAAGGACTGGAGGGTGATTGGTGGCTATAGGGAAGGCAATAAGGACTGGAGGATGATTGGTGGCTATAGGGAAGGCAATAAGGACTGGAGGGTGATTGGTGGCTATAGGGAAGGCAATAAGGACTGGAGGGTGATTGGTGGCTATAGGGAAGGCAATAAGGACTGGAGGATGATTGGTGGCTATAGGGAAGGCAATAAGGACTGGAGGGTGATTGGTGGCTAAAGGGAAGGCAATAAGGACTGGAGGGTGATTGGTGGCTATAGGGAAGGCAATAAGGACTGGAGGGTGATTGGTGGCTATAGGGAAGGCAATAAGGACTGGAGGGTGATTGGTGGCTAAAGGGAAGGCAATAAGGACTGGAGGGTGATTGGTGGCTATAGGGAAGGCAATAAGGGCTGGAGGGTGATTGGTGGCTATAGGGAAGGCAATAAGGACTGGAGGGTGATTGGTGGCTAAAGGGAAGGCAATAAGGACTGGAGGGTGATTGGTGGCTATAGGGAAGGCAATGAGGACTGGAGGGTGATTGGTGGCTATAGGGAAGGCAATAAGGACTGGAGGGTGATTGGTGGCTATAGGGAAGGCAATAAGGACTGGAGGGTGATTGGTGGCTAAAGGGAAGGCAATAAGGACTGGAGGGTGATTGGTGGCTATAGGGAAGGCAATGAGGACTGGAGGGTGATTGGTGGCTAAAGGGAAGGCAATAAGGACTGGAGGGTGATTGGTGGCTATAGGGATGGCAATAAGGACTGGAGGGTGATTGGTGGCTAAAGGGAAGGCAATAAGGACTGGAGGGTGATTGGTGGCTATAGGGAAGGGAATAAGGACTGGAGGGTGATTGGTGGCTATAGGGAAGGCAATAAGGACTGGAGGATGATGGGTGGCTAAAGGGAAGGCAATAAGGACTGGAGGTTGATTGGTGGCTATAGGGAAGGCAATAAGGACTGGAGGGTGATTGGTGGCTCTAGGGAAGGCAATAAGGACTGGAGGGTGATTGGTGGCTAAAGGGAAGTCAATGAGGACTGGGGGGTGATTGGTGGCTATAGGGAAGGCAATAAGGACTGGAGGGTGATTGGTGGCTATAGGGAAGGCAATAAGGACTGGAGGGTGATTGGTGGCTATAGGGAAGGCAATAAGGACTGGAGGGTGATTGGTGGCTATAGGGAAGGCAATAAGGACTGGAGGGTGATTGGTGGCTAAAGGGAAGTCAATGAGGACTGGGGGGTGATTGGTGGCTATAGGGAAGGCAATAAGGACTGGAGGGTGATTGGTGGCTATAGGGAAGGCAATAAGGACTGGAGGGTGATTGGTGGCTATAGGGAAGGCAATAAGGACTGGAGGATGATTGGTGGCTATAGGGATGGCAATAAGGACTGGAGGATGATTGGTGGCTATAGGGATGGCAATAAGGACTGGAGGATGATGGGTGGTCATAGGGAAGGCAATATGGACTGAAGGGTGATTGGTGGCTAAAGGGAAGGCAATATGGACTGAAGGGTGATTGGTGGCTATAGGGAAGGTAATAAGGACTGGAGGGTGATTGGTGGCTATAGGGAAGGCAATATGGACTGAAGGGTGATTGGTGGCTATAGGGAAGGCAATATGGACTGAAGGGTGATTGGTGGCTATAGGGAAGGTAATAAGGACTGGAGGGTGATTGGTGGCTAAAGGGAAGGCAATAAGGACTGGAGGGTGATTGGTGGCTAAAGGGAAGGCAATAAGGACTGGAGGGTGATTGGTGGCTATAGGGAAGGTAATAAGGACTGGAGGGTGATTGGTGGCTATAGGGAAGGTAATAAGGACTGGAGGGTGATTGGTGGCTAAAGGGAAGGCAATAAGGACTGGAGGGTGATTGGTGGCTATAGGGAAGGCAATAAGGACTGGAGGGTGATTGGTGGCTATAGGGATGGCAATAAGGACTGGAGGATGATTGGTGGCTATAGGGAAGGCAATATGGACTGAAGGGTGATTGGTGGCTATAGGGAAGGCAATAAGGACTGGAGGGTGATTGGTGGCTATAGGGAAGGCAATAAGGACTGGAGGGTGATTGGTGGCTATAGGGAAGGCAATAAGGACTGGAGGATGATTGGTGGCTATAGGGAAGGCAATAAGGACTGGAGGATGATTGGTGGCTATAGGGAAGGCAATAAGGACTGGAGGGTGATTGGTGGCGATAGGGAAGGCAATAAGGACTGGAGGGTGATTGGTGGCTAAAGGGAAGGCAATAAGGACTGGAGGATGATTGGTGGCTATAGGGATGGCATAAGGACTGGAGGATGATTGGTGGCTATAGGGAAGGCAATAAGGACTGGAGGGTGATTGGTGGCTATAGGGAAGGCAATAAGGACTGGAGGGTGATTGGTGGCTATAGGGAAGGCAATAAGGACTGGAGGGTGATTGGTGGCTATAGGGAAGGCAATAAGGACTGGAGGGTGATTGGTGGCTATAGGGAAGGCAATAAGGACTGAATTACGATTGGTGGCTATAGGGAAGGTAATAAGGACTGGAGGGGGATTGGTGGCTATAGGGAATGCAATAAGGACTGGAGGGGGATTGGTGGCTATAGGGAAGGTAATAAGGACTGAAGTACGATTGGTGGCTATAGGGAAGGCAATAAGGACTGGAGGGTGATTGGTGGCTATAGGGAAGGCAATAAGGACTGGAGGGGGATTGGTGGCTATAGGGAAGGCAATAAGGACTGGAGGGGGATTGGTGGCTATAGGGAAGGGAATAAGGACTGGAAGGTGATTGGTGGCTATAGGGAAGGCAATAAGGACTGGAGGGTGATTGGTGGCTATAGGGAAGGTAATAAGGACTGGAGGATGATTGGTGGCTATAGGGAAGGCAATAAGGACTGGAGGGAGATTGGTGGCTATAGGGAAGGCAATAAGGACTGGAGGGTGATTGGTGGCTATAGGGAAGGCAATAAGGACTGAAGGGTGATTGGTGGCTATAGGGAAGGTAATAAGGACTGGAGGATGATTGGTGGCAATAGGGAAGGCAATAAGGACTGGAGGGAGATTGGTGGCTATGGGGAAGGCAATAAGGACTGGAGGGAGATTGGTGGCTATAGGGAAGGTAATAAGGACTGGGGGATGACTGGTGGCTATAGGGAAGGTAATAAGGACTGGAGGGTGATTGGTGGCTATAGGGAAGGTAATAAGGACTGGAGGGTGATTGGTGGCTATAGGGAAGGTAATAAGGACTGGGGGATGACTGGTGGCTATAGGGAAGGCAATAAGGACTGGAGGGAGATTGGTGGCTATAGGGAAGGTAATAAGGACTGGAGGGTGATTGGTGGCTATAGGGAAGGTAATAAGGACTGGAGGGTGATTGGTGGCTATAGGGAAGGCAATAAGGACTGGAGGGGGATTGGAAGCTATAGGGAAGGCAATAAGGACTGGAGGGTGATTGGTGGCTATAGGGAAGGCAATAAGGACTGGAGGGTGATTAGTGGCTATAGGGAAGGCAATAAGGACTGGAGGGTGATTGGTGGCTATAGGGAAGGCAATAAGGACTGGAGGGAGATTGGTGGCTATAGGGAAGGTAATAAGGACTGGAGGGTGATTGGTGGCTATAGGGAAGGTAATAAGGACTGGAGGGTGATTGGTGGCTATAGGGAAGGTAATAAGGACTGGAGGGTGATTGGTGGCTATAGGGAAGGTAATAAGGACTGGAGGGTGATTGGTGGCTATAGGGAAGGTAATATGCACTGGAGGGTGATTGGTGGTTATAGGGAAGGTAATAAGGACTGGAGGGTGATTGGTGGCTATAGGGAAGGCAATAAGGACTGGAGGGTGATTGGTGGCTATAGGGAAGGCAATAAGGACTGGAGGGTGATTGGTGGTTATAGGGAAGGCAATAGGGACTGGAGGGCGATTGGTGGCTATAGGGAAGGCAATAAGGACTGGAGGGTGATTGGTGGCTATAGGGAAGGTAATAAGGACTGGAGGGTGATTGGTGGCTATAGGGAAGGTAATAAGGACTGGAGGGTGATTGGTGGCTATAGGGAAGGCAATAAGGACTAGAGGATGATTGGTGGCTATAGGGAAGGCAATAAGGACTGGAGGGTGATTGGTGGCTATAGGGAAGGCAATAAGGACTGGAGGGTGATTGGTGGCTATAGGGAAGGTAATAAGGACTGGAGGGTGATTGGTGGCTATAGGGAAGGCAATAAGGACTGGAGGGTGATTGGTGGTTATAGGGAAGGCAATAGGGACTGGAGGGCGATTGGTGGCTATAGGGAAGGCAATAAGGACTGGAGGGTGATTGGTGGCTATAGGGAAGGTAATAAGGACTGGAGGGTGATTGGTGGCTATAGGGAAGGCAATAAGGACTGGAGGATGATTGGTCGCTATAGGGAAGGCAATAGGGACTGGAGGGTGATTGGTGGCTATAGGGAAGGCAAGAAGGACTGGAGGATGATTGGTCGCTATAGGGAAGGCAATAGGGACTGGAGGGTGAT
This sequence comes from Gastrophryne carolinensis, assembly GCA_027917425.1. NCBI lineage: Eukaryota > Metazoa > Chordata > Amphibia > Anura > Microhylidae > Gastrophryne > Gastrophryne carolinensis. The sequence goes on from CM051239.1 coordinate 214,991, forward strand.
TGGTGGCTATAGGGAAGGCAATAAGGACTGGAGGGTGATTGGTGGCTATAGGGATGGCAATTAGGACTGGAGGGTGATTGGTGGCTATAGGGAAGGCAATAAGGACTGGAGGATGATTGGTGGTTATAGGGAAGGCAATAGGGACTGGAGGGCGATTGGTGGCTATAGGTAAGGCAATAAGGACTGGAGGGTGATTGGTGGCTATAGGGAAGGCAATAGGGACTGGAGGGTGATTGGTGGCTATAGGGAAGGCAAGAAGGACTGGAGGATGATTGGTCGCTATAGGGAAGGCAATAGGGACTGGAGGGTGATTGGTGGCTATAGGGAAGACAATAAGGACTGAAGGGTGATTGGTGTCTATAGGGAAGGTAATAAGGACTGGAGGGTGATTGGTGGCTATAGGGAAGGTAATAAGGACTGGAGGGTGATTGGTGGCTATAGGGAAGGCAATAAGGACTGAAGGGTGATTGGTGGCTATAGGGAAGGTAATAAGGACTGGAGGATGATTGGTGGCTATAGGGAAGGCAATAAGGACTGGAGGGTGATTGATGACTATAGGGAAGGCAATAAGGACTGAAGGGTGATTGGTGGCTATAGGGAAGACAATAAGGACTGAAGGGTGATTGGTGGCTATAGGGAAGGTAATAAGGACTGGAGGGTGATTGATGACTATAGGGAAGGCAATAAGGACTGAAGGGTGATTGGTGGCTATAGGGAAGACAATAAGGACTGAAGGGTGATTGGTGGCTATAGGGAAGGTAATAAGGACTGGAGGATGATTGGTGGCTATAGGGAAGGCAATAAGGACTGGAGGGTGATTGATGACTATAGGGAAGGCAATAAGGACTGAAGGGTGATTGGTGGCTATAGGGAAGACAATAAGGACTGAAGGGTGATTGGTGGCTATAGGGAAGGTAATAAGGACTGGAGGGTGATTGGTGGCTATAGGGAAGGCAATAAGGACTGGAGGGTGATTGGTGGCTATAGGGAAGGTAATATGCACTGGAGGGTGATTGGTGGCTATAGGGAAAGTAATAAGGACTGGAGGATGATGGGTGGCTATAGGGAAGGCAATAAGGACTGGATGGTGATTGGTGGCTATAGGGAAGGCAATAAGGACTGGAGGATGATTGGTGGCTATAGGGAAGGTAATATGCACTGGAGGGTGATTGGTGGCTATAGGGAAGGCAATAAGGACTGGAGGGTGATTGGTGGCTATAGGGAAGGCAATAAGGACTGGAGGGTGATTGGTGGCTATAGGGAAGGTAATATGCACTGGAGGGTGATTGGTGGCTATAGGGAAAGTAATAAGGACTGGAGGATGATGGGTGGCTATAGGGAAGGCAATAAGGACTGGATGGTGATTGGTGGCTATAGGGAAGGCAATAAGGACTGGAGGATGATTGGTGGCTATAGGGAAGGTAATATGCACTGGAGGGTGATTGGTGGCTATAGGGAAAGTAATAAGGACTGGAGGATGATGGGTGGCTATAGGGAAGGCAATAAGGACTGGATGGTGATTGGTGGCTATAGGGAAGGCAATAAGGACTGGAGGATGATTGGTGGCTATAGGGAAGGTAATAAGGACTGGAGGGTGATTGGTGGCTATAGGGAAAGCAATAGGGACTGGAGGGCGATTGGTGGCTATAGGGAAGGCAATAAGGACTGGAGGGTGATTGGTGGCTATAGGGAAAGCAATAGGGACTGGAGGGCGATTGGTGGCTATAGGGAAGGCAATAATGACTGGAGGGTGATTGGTGGCTATAGGGAAGGTAATAAGGACTGGAGGGTGATTGGTGGCTAAAGGGAAGGCAATAATGACTGGAGGGTGATTGGTGGCTATAGGGAAGGCAATAATGACTGGAGGGTGATTGGTGGCTATAGGGAAGGCAATAAGGACTGGAGGATGATTGGTGGTTATAGGGAAGGCAATAAGGACTGGAGGGTGATTGGTGGCTATAGGGAAGGCAATAAGGACTGGAGGGTGATTGGTGGCTAAAGGGAAGGTAATAAGGACTGGAGGGTGATTGGTGGCTATAGGGAAGGCAATAAGGACTGGAGGGTGATTGATGACTATAGGGAAGGCAATAAGGACTGAAGGGTGATTGGTGGCTATAGGGAAGACAATAAGGACTGAAGGGTGATTGGTGGCTATAGGGAAGACAATAAGGACTGAAGGGTGATTGGTGGCTATAGGGAAGGCAATAAGGACTGGAGGATGATTGGTGGCTATAAGGAAGGCAATAGGGACTGGGGGGTGATTGGTGGCTATAGGGAAGGCTATAGGGACTGGAGGATGATTGGTGGCTATAGGGAAGGCAAAAAGGACTGGAGGTTGATTGGTGGCTATAGGGAAGGCAATAAGGACTGGAGGGTGATTGGTGGCTATAGGGAAGGCAATAAGGACTGGAGGGTGATTGGTGGCTATAGGGAAGGCAAGAAGGACTGGAGGATGATTGGTCGCTATAGGGAAGGCAATAGGGACTGGAGGGTGATTGGTGGCTATAGGAAAGGTAATAAGGACTGAAGGGTGATTGGTGGCTATAGGGAAGACAATAAGGACTGAAGGGTGATTGGTGGCTATAGGGAAGGCAATAAGGACTGGATGATGATTGGTGGCTATAGGGAAGGCAATAAGGACTGAAGGGTGATTGGTGGCTATAGGGAAGGCAATAAGGACTGAAGGGTGATTGGTGGTTATAGGGAAGGCAATAAGGACTGGAGGGTGATTGGTGGCTATAGGGAAGGCAATAAGGACTGAAGGGTGATTGGTGGCTATAGGGAAGGTAATAAGGACTGGAGGGTGATTGGTGGCTATAGGGAAGACAATAAGGACTGAAGGGTGATTGGTGGCTATAGGGAAGGCAATAAGGACTGGAGGATGATTGGTGGCTATAGGGAAGGCAATAGGGACTGGGGGGTGATTGGTGGCTATAGGGAAGGCTATAGGGACTGGAGGATGATTGGTGGCTATAGGGAAGGCAAAAAGGACTGGAGGTTGATTGGTGGCTATAGGGAAGGCAATAAGGACTGGAGGGTGATTGGTGGCTATAGGGAAGGTAATAAGGACTGGAGGATGATTGGTCGCTATAGGGAAGGCAATAGGGACTGGAGGGTGATTGGTGGCTATAGGAAAGGTAATAAGGACTGGAGGGTGATTGGTGGCTATAGGGAAGGGAATAAGGACTGGAGGATGATTGGTGGCTATAGGGAAGCCAATAAGGACTGGAGGATGATTGGTGGCTATAGGGAAGGCAAGAAGGACTGGAGGATGATTGGTCGCTATAGGGAAGGCAATAGGGACTGGAGGGTGATTGGTGGCTATAGGAAAGGTAATAAGGACTGGAGGGTGATTGGTGGCTATAGGGAAGGCAATAAGGACTGGAGGGTGATTGGTGGCTATAGGGAAGGCAATGAGGACTGGAGGGTGATTGGTGGCTATAGGGAAGGTAATAAGGACTGGAGGGTGATTGGTGGCTATAGGGAAGGTAATAAGGACTGGAGGGTGATTGGTGGCTATAGGGAAGGCAATAAGGACTGGAGGGTGATTGGTGGCTATAGGGAAGGTAATAAGGACTGGAGGGTGATTGGTGGCTATAGGGAAGGCAATAAGGACTGGAGGGTGATTGGTGGCTATAGGGAAGGCAAGAAGGACTGGAGGATGATTGGTCGCTATAGGGAAGGCAATAGGGACTGGAGGGTGATTGGTGGCTATAGGGAAGGCAATAAGGACTGGAGGGTGATTGGTGGCTATAGGGATGGCAATTAGGACTGGAGGGTGATTGGTGGCTATAGGGAAGGCAATAAGGACTGGAGGATGATTGGTGGTTATAGGGAAGGCAATAGGGACTGGAGGGCGATTGGTGGCTATAGGGAAGGCAATAAGGACTGGAGGGTGATTGGTGTCTATAGGGAAGGCACTAAGGACTGGAGGGTGATTGGTGGCTATAGGGAAGGCAATAAGGACTGGAGGGTGATTGGTGGCTATAGGGAAGGCAATAAGGACTGGAGGGCGATTGGTGGCTATAGGGAAGGCAATAAGGACTGGAGGATGATTGGTGGCTATAGGGAAGGCAATAAGGACTGGAGGATGATTGGAAGCTATAGGGAAGGCAATAAGGACTGGAGGGTGATTGGTGGCTATAGGGAAGGCAATAAGGACTGGATGATAATTGGTGGCTATAGGGAAGGCAATAAGGACTGGAGGGGGATTGGTGGCTATAGGGAAGGCAATAAGGACTGGAGGGTGATTGGTGGCTATAGGGAAGGCAATAGGGACTGGAGGGTGATTGGTGGCTATAGGGAAGGTAAAAAGGACTGGAGGATGATTGGTGGCTATAGGGAAGGCAATAAGGACTGGAGGATGATTGGTGGCTATAGGGAAGGCAATAAGGACTGGAGGGTGATTGGTGGCAATAGGGAAGGCAATAAGGACTGGAGGGTGATTGGTGGCTATAGGGAAGGTAAAAAGGACTGGAGGGTGATTGGTGGCAATAGGGAAGGCAATAAGGACTGGAGGGTGATTGGTGGCTATAGGGAAGGTAAAAAGGACTGGAGGGTGATTGGTGGCAATAGGGAAGGCAATAAGGACTGGAGGGTGATTGGTGGCTATAGGGAAGGCAATAAGGACTGGAGGGTGATTGGTGACTATAGGGAAGGCAATAAGGACTGGAGGATGATTGGTGGCTATAGGGAAGGCAATAAGGACTGGAGGGTGATTGGTGGCTATAGGGAAGGCAATAAGGACTGGAGTGTGATTGGTGGCTATAGGGAAGGCAATAAGGACTGGAGTGTGATTGGTGGCTATAGGGAAGGCAATAAGGACTGGAGGATGATTGGTTGCTATAGGGAAGGCAATAAGGACTGGAGGAGGATTGGTGGCTATAGGGAAGGCAATAAGGGCTGGAGGGTGATTGGTGGCTATAGGGAAGGCAATAAGGACTGGAGGGTGATTGGTGGCTATAGGGAAGGCAATAAGGACTGGAGGGTGATTGGTGGCTATAGGGAAGGCAATAAGGACTGGAGGATGATTGGTTGCTATAGGGAAGGCAATAAGGACTGGAGTGTGATTGGTGGCTATAGGGAAGGCAATAAGGACTGGACGATGATTGGTGGCTATAGGGAAGGCAATAAGGACTGGAGGGTGATTGGTGGCTATGGGGAAGGCAATAAGGACTGGAGGGTGATTGGTGGCTATAGGGAAGGTAATAAGGACTGGAGGATGATGGGTGGCTATAGGGAAGGCAATAAGGACTGGAGGGTGAATGGTGGCTATAGGGAAGGCAATAAGGACTGGAGGATGATTGGAAGCTATAGGGAAGGCAATAAGGACTGGATGGTGATTGGTGGCTATAGGGAAGGCAATAAGGACTGGATGATAATTGGTGGCTATAGGGAAGGCAATAAGGACTGGAGGGTGTTTGGAAGCTATAGGGAAGGCAATAAGGACTGGAGGGTGATTGGTGGCTATAGGTAAGGCAATAGGGATTGGGGTGATTTGTGGCTATAGGGAAGGCAATAAGGACTGGATGGTAATTGGTGGCTATAGGGAAGGCAATAAGGACTGGAGGGTGATTGGTGGCTATAGGGAAGGTAAAAAGGACTGGAGGGTGATTGGTGGCAATAGGGAAGGCAATAAGGACTGGAGGATGATTGGTGGCTATAGGGAAGGCAATAAGGACTGGAGGATGATTGGTGGCTATAGGGAAGGCAATAAGGACTGGAGGATGATTGGTGGCTATAGGGAAGGCAATAAGGACTGGAGGGTGATTGGTGGCTATAGGGAAGGCAATAAGGACTGGAGGGTGATTGGTTGCTATAGGGAAGGCAATAAGGACTGGAGGGCGATTGGTGGCTATAGGGAAGGTAATAAGAACTGGAGGGTGATTGGTGGCTATAGCGAGGGCAATAAGGACTGGAGGGTGATTGGAAGCTATAGGGAAGGAAATAAGGACTGGAGGGTGATTGGAAGCTATAGGGAAGGAAATAAGGACTGGAGGGTGATTGGTGGCTATAGGGAAGGCAATAAGGACTGGAGGATGATTGGTGGCTATAGGGAAGGCAATAAGGACTGGAGGGTGATTGGTGGCTATAGGGAAGGCAATAAGGACTGGAGGGTGATTGGTGGCTATAGGGAAGGCAATAAGGACTGGAGGATGATTGGTGGCTATAGGGAAGGCAATAAGGACTGGAGGGTGATTGGTGGCTAAAGGGAAGGCAATAAGGACTGGAGGGTGATTGGTGGCTATAGGGAAGGCAATAAGGACTGGAGGGTGATTGGTGGCTATAGGGAAGGCAATAAGGACTGGAGGGTGATTGGTGGCTAAAGGGAAGGCAATAAGGACTGGAGGGTGATTGGTGGCTATAGGGAAGGCAATAAGGGCTGGAGGGTGATTGGTGGCTATAGGGAAGGCAATAAGGACTGGAGGGTGATTGGTGGCTAAAGGGAAGGCAATAAGGACTGGAGGGTGATTGGTGGCTATAGGGAAGGCAATGAGGACTGGAGGGTGATTGGTGGCTATAGGGAAGGCAATAAGGACTGGAGGGTGATTGGTGGCTATAGGGAAGGCAATAAGGACTGGAGGGTGATTGGTGGCTAAAGGGAAGGCAATAAGGACTGGAGGGTGATTGGTGGCTATAGGGAAGGCAATGAGGACTGGAGGGTGATTGGTGGCTAAAGGGAAGGCAATAAGGACTGGAGGGTGATTGGTGGCTATAGGGATGGCAATAAGGACTGGAGGGTGATTGGTGGCTAAAGGGAAGGCAATAAGGACTGGAGGGTGATTGGTGGCTATAGGGAAGGGAATAAGGACTGGAGGGTGATTGGTGGCTATAGGGAAGGCAATAAGGACTGGAGGATGATGGGTGGCTAAAGGGAAGGCAATAAGGACTGGAGGTTGATTGGTGGCTATAGGGAAGGCAATAAGGACTGGAGGGTGATTGGTGGCTCTAGGGAAGGCAATAAGGACTGGAGGGTGATTGGTGGCTAAAGGGAAGTCAATGAGGACTGGGGGGTGATTGGTGGCTATAGGGAAGGCAATAAGGACTGGAGGGTGATTGGTGGCTATAGGGAAGGCAATAAGGACTGGAGGGTGATTGGTGGCTATAGGGAAGGCAATAAGGACTGGAGGGTGATTGGTGGCTATAGGGAAGGCAATAAGGACTGGAGGGTGATTGGTGGCTAAAGGGAAGTCAATGAGGACTGGGGGGTGATTGGTGGCTATAGGGAAGGCAATAAGGACTGGAGGGTGATTGGTGGCTATAGGGAAGGCAATAAGGACTGGAGGGTGATTGGTGGCTATAGGGAAGGCAATAAGGACTGGAGGATGATTGGTGGCTATAGGGATGGCAATAAGGACTGGAGGATGATTGGTGGCTATAGGGATGGCAATAAGGACTGGAGGATGATGGGTGGTCATAGGGAAGGCAATATGGACTGAAGGGTGATTGGTGGCTAAAGGGAAGGCAATATGGACTGAAGGGTGATTGGTGGCTATAGGGAAGGTAATAAGGACTGGAGGGTGATTGGTGGCTATAGGGAAGGCAATATGGACTGAAGGGTGATTGGTGGCTATAGGGAAGGCAATATGGACTGAAGGGTGATTGGTGGCTATAGGGAAGGTAATAAGGACTGGAGGGTGATTGGTGGCTAAAGGGAAGGCAATAAGGACTGGAGGGTGATTGGTGGCTAAAGGGAAGGCAATAAGGACTGGAGGGTGATTGGTGGCTATAGGGAAGGTAATAAGGACTGGAGGGTGATTGGTGGCTATAGGGAAGGTAATAAGGACTGGAGGGTGATTGGTGGCTAAAGGGAAGGCAATAAGGACTGGAGGGTGATTGGTGGCTATAGGGAAGGCAATAAGGACTGGAGGGTGATTGGTGGCTATAGGGATGGCAATAAGGACTGGAGGATGATTGGTGGCTATAGGGAAGGCAATATGGACTGAAGGGTGATTGGTGGCTATAGGGAAGGCAATAAGGACTGGAGGGTGATTGGTGGCTATAGGGAAGGCAATAAGGACTGGAGGGTGATTGGTGGCTATAGGGAAGGCAATAAGGACTGGAGGATGATTGGTGGCTATAGGGAAGGCAATAAGGACTGGAGGATGATTGGTGGCTATAGGGAAGGCAATAAGGACTGGAGGGTGATTGGTGGCGATAGGGAAGGCAATAAGGACTGGAGGGTGATTGGTGGCTAAAGGGAAGGCAATAAGGACTGGAGGATGATTGGTGGCTATAGGGATGGCATAAGGACTGGAGGATGATTGGTGGCTATAGGGAAGGCAATAAGGACTGGAGGGTGATTGGTGGCTATAGGGAAGGCAATAAGGACTGGAGGGTGATTGGTGGCTATAGGGAAGGCAATAAGGACTGGAGGGTGATTGGTGGCTATAGGGAAGGCAATAAGGACTGGAGGGTGATTGGTGGCTATAGGGAAGGCAATAAGGACTGAATTACGATTGGTGGCTATAGGGAAGGTAATAAGGACTGGAGGGGGATTGGTGGCTATAGGGAATGCAATAAGGACTGGAGGGGGATTGGTGGCTATAGGGAAGGTAATAAGGACTGAAGTACGATTGGTGGCTATAGGGAAGGCAATAAGGACTGGAGGGTGATTGGTGGCTATAGGGAAGGCAATAAGGACTGGAGGGGGATTGGTGGCTATAGGGAAGGCAATAAGGACTGGAGGGGGATTGGTGGCTATAGGGAAGGGAATAAGGACTGGAAGGTGATTGGTGGCTATAGGGAAGGCAATAAGGACTGGAGGGTGATTGGTGGCTATAGGGAAGGTAATAAGGACTGGAGGATGATTGGTGGCTATAGGGAAGGCAATAAGGACTGGAGGGAGATTGGTGGCTATAGGGAAGGCAATAAGGACTGGAGGGTGATTGGTGGCTATAGGGAAGGCAATAAGGACTGAAGGGTGATTGGTGGCTATAGGGAAGGTAATAAGGACTGGAGGATGATTGGTGGCAATAGGGAAGGCAATAAGGACTGGAGGGAGATTGGTGGCTATGGGGAAGGCAATAAGGACTGGAGGGAGATTGGTGGCTATAGGGAAGGTAATAAGGACTGGGGGATGACTGGTGGCTATAGGGAAGGTAATAAGGACTGGAGGGTGATTGGTGGCTATAGGGAAGGTAATAAGGACTGGAGGGTGATTGGTGGCTATAGGGAAGGTAATAAGGACTGGGGGATGACTGGTGGCTATAGGGAAGGCAATAAGGACTGGAGGGAGATTGGTGGCTATAGGGAAGGTAATAAGGACTGGAGGGTGATTGGTGGCTATAGGGAAGGTAATAAGGACTGGAGGGTGATTGGTGGCTATAGGGAAGGCAATAAGGACTGGAGGGGGATTGGAAGCTATAGGGAAGGCAATAAGGACTGGAGGGTGATTGGTGGCTATAGGGAAGGCAATAAGGACTGGAGGGTGATTAGTGGCTATAGGGAAGGCAATAAGGACTGGAGGGTGATTGGTGGCTATAGGGAAGGCAATAAGGACTGGAGGGAGATTGGTGGCTATAGGGAAGGTAATAAGGACTGGAGGGTGATTGGTGGCTATAGGGAAGGTAATAAGGACTGGAGGGTGATTGGTGGCTATAGGGAAGGTAATAAGGACTGGAGGGTGATTGGTGGCTATAGGGAAGGTAATAAGGACTGGAGGGTGATTGGTGGCTATAGGGAAGGTAATATGCACTGGAGGGTGATTGGTGGTTATAGGGAAGGTAATAAGGACTGGAGGGTGATTGGTGGCTATAGGGAAGGCAATAAGGACTGGAGGGTGATTGGTGGCTATAGGGAAGGCAATAAGGACTGGAGGGTGATTGGTGGTTATAGGGAAGGCAATAGGGACTGGAGGGCGATTGGTGGCTATAGGGAAGGCAATAAGGACTGGAGGGTGATTGGTGGCTATAGGGAAGGTAATAAGGACTGGAGGGTGATTGGTGGCTATAGGGAAGGTAATAAGGACTGGAGGGTGATTGGTGGCTATAGGGAAGGCAATAAGGACTAGAGGATGATTGGTGGCTATAGGGAAGGCAATAAGGACTGGAGGGTGATTGGTGGCTATAGGGAAGGCAATAAGGACTGGAGGGTGATTGGTGGCTATAGGGAAGGTAATAAGGACTGGAGGGTGATTGGTGGCTATAGGGAAGGCAATAAGGACTGGAGGGTGATTGGTGGTTATAGGGAAGGCAATAGGGACTGGAGGGCGATTGGTGGCTATAGGGAAGGCAATAAGGACTGGAGGGTGATTGGTGGCTATAGGGAAGGTAATAAGGACTGGAGGGTGATTGGTGGCTATAGGGAAGGCAATAAGGACTGGAGGATGATTGGTCGCTATAGGGAAGGCAATAGGGACTGGAGGGTGATTGGTGGCTATAGGGAAGGCAAGAAGGACTGGAGGATGATTGGTCGCTATAGGGAAGGCAATAGGGACTGGAGGGTGATTGGTGGCTATAGGGAAGGCAATAAGGACTGGAGGGTGATTGGTGGCTATAGGGATGGCAATTAGGACTGGAGGGTGATTGGTGGCTATAGGGAAGGCAATAAGGACTGGAGGATGATTGGTGGTTATAGGGAAGGCAATAGGGACTGGAGGGCGATTGGTGGCTATAGGTAAGGCAATAAGGACTGGAGGGTGATTGGTGGCTATAGGGAAGGCAATAGGGACTGGAGGGTGATTGGTGGCTATAGGGAAGGCAAGAAGGACTGGAGGATGATTGGTCGCTATAGGGAAGGCAATAGGGACTGGAGGGTGATTGGTGGCTATAGGGAAGGCAATAAGGACTGGAGGGTGATTGGTGGCTATAGGGATGGCAATAAGGACTGGAGGGTGATTGGTGGCTATAGGGATGGCAATTAGGACTGGAGGATGATTGGTGGTTATAGGGAAGGCAATAGGGACTGGAGGGCGATTGGTGGCTATAGGTAAGGCAATAAGGACTGGAGGGTGATTGGTGGCTATAGGGAAGGCAATAGGGACTGGAGGGTGATTGGTGGTTATAGGGAAGCCAATAGGGACTGGAGGATGATTGGTGGCTATAGGGAAGGCAATAGGGACTGGAGGATGATTGGTGGCTATAGGGAAGGCAATAGGGATTGGAGGGTGATTGGTGGTTATAGGGAAGGCAATAGGGACTGGAGGGTGATTGGTGTCTATAGGGAAGGCAATAAGAACTGGATGTAAATATACAGGGATATATGGTCACATATATATAGATTTATGTTATATTTGATTGATACCAAAAAATATATAAACAGCAGGCATGACACAAGGAGCAAGCTAATTAGAACAGCAGGTACAAAAGGGCAGCTAGATAATATCTGCATTCCGAAACCAGAAAATAGAACAAAAGACATCTGAGAGGGCACTAGATAATATCAACATTCTGTGACCATACCATAAATATGTTGTATAGACCTGAAATAGCAATTACACCCTCCTAGCAAAACACCTGGACATCAAAAGATTAGATAGACGCTGGCACCATAAATTATACAAACGGCTTCTGGGAATTTCCGGGATGCACCCTCTTTTGCATAACCGGTGGGTCTAGCCCAAGGGAAAAAGAAGACTAGGGTCGTAAACGATCAAAGGAATTCCAGAAGCCTACTTTTAGTATAATTAGGAGATGAGGATGGCATCAGGGAGGGCAGAAGGAAGGAAGGCAAGAAGGAGAGTCTGTGAGAAGGGCCCTGGAATAGCGCTGGGAGAGACGATTCACGGAAGGCAGGTAACTGAGCCATAGCCAACACTGGTTAGTGCTATCAGGGAATATTGCTGTATTGGGGTGTCCATTCAACTTGTGTGGTTCTTTCCTTTTCTGCATGATTCATTGTAAGTTCTTTGTGTGAATTTTCTGTCAGTATGGTATTGGTGCTGTAAATCCACCAATTAGGGGTTAATATATCTGTGGTTGCATGTGAAGTAAATTGTATTGTCTTTGCCAGTTTGTTTTGCTTTTAATACAATATATCTCTTTATTTACTGCGTGTCTCAGTGTTAGAGATGAGCGAACTTTTGAAAAATTCGATTCGACTGATTCGCCGAATTTTCCGACAAAAATCGTTTCGACCCGAATAAATTCGCGACGAATCGCTATTAAAAACGGCTATTTCTGAGCCTCCTACAGCCTCAATAGGGTTGTAAACCATTCAGCCTTGCTGTAACACGCACAGGATGCGTGCTGGGTTTGTTAAATAATACTTTGAAGAAATATCACATGCAGATCAGAGGCATCGCTAATAGAATCGCAGAGCGGCACAATTGCAGAGAGTTGAAGTGGCATCACTATGAGGGGCAGAAGGAGCCCAAATATACACTGGAGTTGGCCTCAGGAGCCCAAAAATTGGATGAATCACACCCTGGAGTTGGCAGAAGTTGGCAGCAGCAGCAGGAGCCCAAATATACACTGGAGTTGGCTTCAGGAGCCCAAAAATTGGATGAATCACACCCTGGAGTTGGCAGAAGTTGGCAGCAGCAGGAGCAGGAGCCCAAATATACACTGGAGTTGGCCTCAGGAGCCCAAAAATTGGATGAATCACACCCTGGAGTTGGCAGAAGTTGGCAGCAGCAGCAGCAGGAGCCCAAATATACACTGGAGTTGGCCTCAGGAGCCCAAAAATTGGATGAATCACACCCTGGAGTTGGCAGAAGTTGGCAGCAGCAGCAGCAGGAGCCCAAATATACACTGGAGTTGGCCTCAGGAGCCCAAAAATTGGATGAATCACACCCTGGAGTTGGCAGGAGTTGACAGTAGTAGCAGCAGGAGCCCAAATATACACTGGAGTTGGCTTCAGGAGCCCAAAAATTGGATGAATCACACCCTGGAGTTGGCAGAAGTTGGCAGCAGCAGCAGCAGGAGCCCAAATATACACTGGAGTTGGCCTCAGGAGCCCAAAAATTGGATGAATCACACCCTGGAGTTGGCAGAAGTTGGCAGTAGTAGCAGCAGGAGCCCAAATATACACTGGAGTTGGCTTCAGGAGCCCAAAAATTGGATGAATCACACCCTGGAGTTGGCAGAAGTTGGCAGCAGCAGCAGCAGCAGGAGCCCAAATATACACTGGAGTTGGCTTCAGGAGCCCAAAAATTGGATGAATCACACCCTGGAGTTGGCAGAAGTTGGCAGCAGCAGGAGCAGGAGCCCAAATATACACTGGAGTTGGCCTCAGGAGCCCAAAAATTGGATGAATCACACCCTGGAGTTGGCAGAAGTTGGCAGCAGCAGCAGCAGGAGCCCAAATATACACTGGAGTTGGCCTCAGGAGCCCAAAAATTGGATGAATCACACCCTGGAGTTGGCAGGAGTTGACAGTAGTAGCAGCAGGAGCCCAAATATACACTGGAGTTGGCTTCAGGAGCCCAAAAATTGGATGAATCACACCCTGGAGTTGGCAGAAGTTGGCAGCAGCAGCAGCAGGAGCCCAAATATACACTGGAGTTGGCCTCAGGAGCCCAAAAATTGGATGAATCACACCCTGGAGTTGGCAGAAGTTGGCAGTAGTAGCAGCAGGAGCCCAAATATACACTGGAGTTGGCTTCAGGAGCCCAAAAATTGGATGAATCACACCCTGGAGTTGGCAGAAGTTGGCAGTAGCAGCAGCAGGAGCCCAAATATACACTGGAGTTGGCCTCAGGAGCCCAAAAATTGGATGAATCACACCCTGGAGTTGGCAGAAGTTGGCAGTAGTAGCAGCAGGAGCCCAAATATACACTGGAGTTGGCTTCAGGAGCCCAAAAATTGGATGAATCACACCCTGGAGTTGGCAGAAGTTGGCAGCAGCAGCAGCAGCAGGAGCCCAAATATACACTGGAGTTGGCTTCAGGAGCCCAAAAATTGGATGAATCACACCCTGGAGTTGGCAGAAGTTGGCAGCAGCAGGAGCAGGAGCCCAAATATACACTGGAGTTGGCCTCAGGAGCCCAAAAATTGGATGAATCACACCCTGGAGTTGGCAGAAGTTGGCAGCAGCAGCAGCAGGAGCCCAAATATACACTGGAGTTGGCCTCAGGAGCCCAAAAATTGGATGAATCACACCCTGGAGTTGGCAGGAGTTGACAGTAGTAGCAGCAGGAGCCCAAATATACACTGGAGTTGGCTTCAGGAGCCCAAAAATTGGATGAATCACACCCTGGAGTTGGCAGAAGTTGGCAGCAGCAGCAGCAGGAGCCCAAATATACACTGGAGTTGGCCTCAGGAGCCCAAAAATTGGATGAATCACACCCTGGAGTTGGCAGAAGTTGGCAGTAGTAGCAGCAGGAGCCCAAATATACACTGGAGTTGGCTTCAGGAGCCCAAAAATTGGATGAATCACACCCTGGAGTTGGCAGAAGTTGGCAGTAGCAGCAGCAGGAGCCCAAATATACACTGGAGTTGGCCTCAGGAGCCCAAAAATTGGATGAATCACACCCTGGAGTTGGCAGAAGTTGGCAGTAGTAGCAGCAGGAGCCCAAATATACACTGGAGTTGGCTTCAGGAGCCCAAAAATTGGATGAATCACACCCTGGAGTTGGCAGAAGTTGGCAGCAGCAGCAGCAGCAGGAGCCCAAATATACACTGGAGTTGGCTTCAGGAGCCCAAAAATTGGATGAATCACACCCTGGAGTTGGCAGAAGTTGGCAGCAGCAGCAGCAGCAGGAGCCCAAATATACACTGGAGTTGGCCTCAGGAGCCCAAAAATTGGATGAATCACACCCTGGAGTTGGCAGAAGTTGGCAGCAGCAGCAGCAGCAGGAGCCCAAATATACACTGGAGTTGGCTTCAGGAGCCCAAAAATTGGATGAATCACACCCTGGAGTTGGCAGGAGTTGACAGTAGCAGCAGCAGGAGCCCAAATATACACTGGAGTTGGCTTCAGGAGCCCAAAAATTGGATGAATCACACCCTGGAGTTGGCAGAAGTTGGCAGTAGTAGCAGCAGGAGCCCAAATATACACTGGAGTTGGCTTCAGGAGCCCAAAAATTGGATGAATCACACCCTGGAGTTGGCAGAAGTTGGCAGTAGCAGCAGCAGGAGCCCAAATATACACTGGAGTTGGCTTCAGGAGCCCAAAAATTGGATGAATCACACCCTGGAGTTGGCAGGAGTTGACAGTAGCAGCAGCAGGAGCCCAAATATACACTGGAGTTGGCTTCAGGAGCCCAAAAATTGGATGAATCACACCCTGGAGTTGGCAGAAGTTGGCAGTAGTAGCAGCAGGAGCCCAAATATACACTGGAGTTGGCTTCAGGAGCCCAAAAATTGGATGAATCACACCCTGGAGTTGGCAGGAGTTGACAGTAGCAGCAGCAGGAGCCCAAATATACACTGGAGTTGGCCTCAGGAGCCCAAAAATTGGATGAATCACACCCTGGAGTTGGCAGGAGTTGACAGTAGTAGCAGCAGGAGCCCAAATATACACTGGAGTTGGCTTCAGGAGCCCAAAAATTGGATGAATCACACCCTGGAGTTGGCAGAAGTTGGCAGTAGCAGCAGCAGGAGCCCAAATATACACTGGAGTTGGCTTCAGGAGCCCAAAAATTGGATGAATCACACCCTGGAGTTGGCAGAAGTTGGCAGTAGCAGCAGCAGGAGCCCAAAAAATGGCCTAAAGACATAAATATGTTTTGCACCATTTGTAAAGTGTAAAACGTGGCACCATGCTGAATCTAGTCGCATGCATCAGGCATTGGTGGGTGGAAATCCTGGCTGATCCATCCCTGATTCATTTTGACAAAGGTGAGTCTCTCCACATTTTTAGTTGACAGACGAGTTCTCCTCGCCGTAACTATGGCCCCCGCCGCACTAAACACCCGCTCAGATGGCACGCTACTTGCCGGGCAGGACAGCTTTTCCAGGGCAAACTCTGCTAGTTGCGGCCACAAATCAAGTTTGGCTGCCCAGAAGTCCAGCGGATCCTCAAGGTGTGTTGGCATGGTCATGTCAAAGTATGACATGACCTGCTGGTTCAGGTCCTGCTCCAGGTCTTCCTGCTGCTCATGAGTAGCCTCACTATGCGGGTGTAGAAAGCTACTCATTAGCGACTGAAGACTGAGGCTGCTGCTGCTGATGGAGCTTCTGCTGCTGCTGCTGCCAACCCCCCCAGCGGCCATGGCAGTGGAAGGTGAGCGCAGAGGTCCCCTCGAGTCAGACCTGCGAGAGTATGGACCATGGCGCAGATAGGCATCGGCCAACTGCCTACGTAGAATGTCTTTGTAGTAGTTGAGTTTGTCCTCCCTCTCGGTGGGTTTAAAAAATGCCCCCATTTTGTGCCGGAAGCGAGGGTCCAATAAGGTGGACAGCCAGAAGTCATCCCGCCGACAGATGGAAACAATTCTGGGGTCACTACGCAAGCATGTGAGCATGCTTCGTGCCATTTGCGCAAGTGACTCGGATGGACTACCTGTCTCCATCTCCACTGCATACTGCCACGGTGTGCCCGGGTCCTCTGTCTCTCCTTCCTCAAAAACCTCTAGCTCCTCTGGCTGCTCCTGCTCCTCCTCTCCTGTCCGCTGACTAGATAAACCAGCCATTTCGCCAAGCCTAAACTGTGTTTCGCTGGGCAACTCCTCCTCCTCCTCTTCCTCCTCCTCCTCCTCCAGTTCAGCTCCAACGGGGTTCATGTGGCCGTAAGATGTAAACGCCATGTCTCCAGTGCCCTGACCAGCCATGGTTTCCAACATGTGCTGTAGTACATGAAGCAGTGGAATCACGTCGTTCATCCCGTAATCCTGCCGACTGACAAATAAAGTGGCTTCCTCAAAGGGCCTGAGCAAACGGCAGGTGTCACGTATGAGCTGCCACTGGTTGACATTGAAGTTACACAGGGGAGTCCCCCTATCTGCTTGGATCATCAGGAAATCCGTGATGGCTTTTCTCTGTTCATATAATCGGTCCAACATGTGAAGGGTGGAATTCCAACGGGTGGAAACATCGCAAATCAGACTATGTTGGGGGATACCATTCTGACGCTGTAGCTCAAGAAGGGTGTGTTTGGCGGTGTAGGAGTGGCTGAAGTGCATGCAAAGTTTCCGTGAAGTTGTTAGGATGTCCTGCAGATGGGGGGAACACTTCAGAAACCGCTTGACAACCAGATTGAAGACGTGAGCCATGCAGGGGGCATGGGTCAGGCTTCCTTGGCGCAGCGCAGACAAAATGTTCTTCCCATTGTCGGTAACCATGATTCCCATTTTAAGTTTTCTCGGAGTAAGCCATGTTTGGATTTCCTGATAAATACATTTAAGCAGTTCCTCCCCTGTGTGACTCCGTTCGCCAAGACAAACCATGTGAAGCACTGCGTGACACCTCCGTGCCCTGCACACATGGTAGACTGGAGGGGCACTGAGACTTGAGCCTACAGTGGAGGGTGAGGAGATGGCGGAGGATGAGGAGGCCGAGTCGCACGGTGTCACAGGCCCAATGGGCAGAGAGCGCGGAGGCCGAAGCGGCGTGACCTGTCCAAGTTGCTGCTGCAAAGGGACCACATTCACCCAGTGGGCCGTAAACGACATGTACTGCCCCTGACCGTAGTTACAGCTCCAGATGTCGGCGCTGCCATGTATTTTGCTACACACCGACAGGCTCAAGGACTGGCCCACCTTCTGTTCAACAAAAGTGTGCAGCGCTGGTACTGCCTTCTTGGCAAAGAAATGACGGCTTGGGACTCTCCACCTCGGCTCGGCACAAGCCATCAGTTCTCTGAAAGGTGCAGATTCCACCACCTGAAAAGGGAGCGACTGCAGCACCAGCAACTTGGACAGGAGCACATTCAGCTTCTGCGCCGTAGGATGAGTGGGCGCATACTGCTGTCTCTTGGACATGGCTTCGCTGATGGATTGCTGGCGGGATGCATGACTTGGAGGAGGAGGAGGAGGAGCAGGAGCGACAGAGGATGGGTGTGACGCACAGCTGCCTTCGGCTGAGGTGCTGGAGCCTTGGCTGGCAGAAATTGGGAGCTCACTTGGTGAGGAAGCAGACTGGACCACCCCTTGGGAGCCTCGGTTCTCCCAGGTCGTTTTATGGTGACGCATCATATGTTGACGCAGGGCCGTGGTGCCAACATTTGGACCCTGGCCACGCTTCACCTTTTGCCTACATATCTTGCATGTGGCCATGTTACCCTCCTGCGGATGCCTCAGGAAAAACTGCCACACTGCCGAGTAGCTACTTTTCCCACCCCCTGGCCTCACTGATTCACTGCTGCTGTTGCCAACTCCAGGAACCCCTGCTCCACTACCTCCCGATAAGGTAGACTGCCGCACAGCAGGTGCTCTACCCCGGCCCCGGCCCCGGCCGGCTCCAGCCTTTGGAATTGTGCCCCCATGCTGACTGCTACCACCTTGCTGCCTCAGCTGCTGACTCCGGGGCAACCTGCGCCCCTCTTCTCCTGATGATGACGATGAAGCCCCTTCATCACCCGGCTCCCAAGTGCGATCGGCTTCATCGTCATCATCATCATCATCACCGGGTTGTGGCTGTACGTCACTGATGTTCGTGGATTCGTCAACAGTGTCTGGCGCAGGAGCTGGAACGCTCGCAGCACCCACGACACTGTCCACATCACTATTTGTCTGCCTAGCTAAAGAAGCCACCTCCATTTCTTGGCTGGGCAGTAGCTGCTGACTGTCCTCCTGTATCTGATCGTCCTCCTCACTAAAGAGTGGAGCTGAACCCAAAGCATAGGATACGTCGCTGGGGGAGGGAACGGCGTAGGACAGAGGCAATGGGAGGACAGGGACTGCTCTCGGGGCATGCCAACTCAGGGTTGTGTCAGAGGAACCTACCGACCCTAGACTGGGGGTCTCAGATGTAAGTTGTGATGATGTTGTTGATGAGCGCGTCAGCCAATCTACCACGGCAGATGCGTTACTGGTGGAGACCCGACCGCTAGCAGATACTGGCAGATTAGGTCTCTCAGCGTGACTCCTGCTGCTACTGGCCCCCAGTCTGATGCGAGCTCTGCCTGCGGAATCTTGGCCTCTGCCACTCCTCTTTTCACTTCCAGGCACTTGTCTGCCCGACATAGTCTAACTGGCGTGGTAGTAGGTGATATTTTAAGAACCCCCAGGCAGCAGTGGGTCTATATAAAACAGAATATAATGCACACCAAAAGTGAGCAGTAACACTCAGCCTCCAACAGGCCTGCTTAGTGTAAATAAGAGAGCTGCTTAGTGTAAATAAAGAGGGGTATGCTATGTTACAGAATGGGATGCCTCAACAGAAGTGCACCTGGCAGGCAGCAGTAAGCCTATGCCCAGCAAAAGTGTCTTATAATATAAATATAATAAGAGCAAATGCTTATATGGTCTTAAACAGAGGCTGCTTTAGTCACAGAATGGGATGCCCTGGGCAGGAATGGACCTGGCAGGGTCCAGTAGGGCTTTGGCCAGCAAAAGTGTCTTTATCAGGCTAATTTCAAATATGATAAGAGCAAATGCTTATATGGTCTTAAACAGAGGCTGCTGTAGTCACAGAATGGGATGCCCCGGGCAGGAATCGACCTGGCAGGGTCCAGTAGGGCTTTGGCCAGCAAAAGTGTCTTTATCAGGCCTGATTTCTATGAGAATAAGTGCAAATGTTTATTATGCTATTAAATAGAGGCTGCTTTAGTCACAGAATGGGATGCCAGTGCCACAAAAACCAGAGAGCATGCACAGCAAAAGTGTCTTTATCAGGCCTGATTTCTATGAGAATAAGTGCAAATGTTTATTATGCTATTAAATAGAGGCTGCTTTAGTCACAGAATGGGATGCCAGTGCCACAAAAACCAGAGAGCATGCACAGCAAAAGTGTCTTTATCAGGCCTGATTTCTATGAGAATAAGTGCAAATGTTTATTATGCTATTAAATAGAGGCTGCTTTAGTCACAGAATGGGATGCCAGTGCCACAAAAACCAGAGAGCATGCACAGCAAAAGTGTCTTTATCAGGCCTGATTTCTATGAGAATAAGTGCAAATGTTTATTGTGCTATTAAATAGAGGCTGCTTTAGTCACAGAATGGGATGCCAGTGCCACAAAAACCAGAGAGCATGCACAGCAAAAGTGTCTTTATCAGGCCTGATTTCTATGAGAATAAGTGCAAATGTTTATTATGCTATTAAATAGAGGCTGCTTTAGTCACAGAATGGGATGCCAGTGCCACAAAAACCAGAGAGCATGCACAGCAAAAGTGTCTTTATCAGGCCTGATTTCTATGAGAATAAGTGCAAATGTTTATTATGCTATTAAATAGAGGCTGCTTTAGTCACAGAATGGGATGCCAGTGCCACAAAAACCAGAGAGCATGCACAGCAAAAGTGTCTTTATCAGGCCTGATTTCTATGAGAATAAGTGCAAATGTTTATTATGCTATTAAATAGAGGCTGCTTTAGTCACAGAATGGGATGCCAGTGCCACAAAAACCAGAGAGCATGCACAGCAAAAGTGTCTTTATCAGGCCTGATTTCTATGAGAATAAGTGCAAATGTTTATTATGCTATTAAATAGAGGCTGCTTTAGTCACAGAATGGGATGCCAGTGCCACAAAAACCAGAGAGCATGCACAGCAAAGTGTCTTTATCAGGCCTGATTTCTATGAGAATAAGCGCAAATGTTTATTATGCTATTAAATAGAGGCTGCTTTAGTCACAGAATGGGATGCCAGTGCCACAAAAACCAGAGAGCATGCACAGCAAAAGTGTCTTTATCAGGCCTGATTTCTATGAGAATAAGTGCAAATGTTTATTGTGCTATTAAATAGAGGCTGCTTTAGTCACAGAATGGGATGCCAGTGCCACAAAAACCAGAGAGCATGCACAGCAAAAGTGTCTTTATCAGGCCTGATTTCTATGAGAATAAGTGCAAATGTTTATTGTGCTATTAAATAGAGGCTGCTTTAGTCACAGAATGGGATGCCAGTGCCACAAAAACCAGAGAGCATGCACAGCAAAAGTGTCTTTATCAGGCCTGATTTCTATGAGAATAAGTGCAAATGTTTATTGTGCTATTAAATAGAGGCTGCTTTAGTCACAGAATGGGATGCCAGTGCCACAAAAACCAGAGAGCATGCACAGCAAAAGTGTCTTTATCAGGCCTGATTTCTATGAGAATAAGTGCAAATGTTTATTATGCTATTAAATAGAGGCTGCTTTAGTCACAGAATGGGATGCCTCACAGCAGACTTAAGATCAGTTCAGTATATATGCACAGTTAGTTACTATAAGCAGCCTGAAAACGCTAACAAAGGCTGGATGAAAAAAAAAAAATCTCCCTGTCAGCCAGCTCCGTTTTTCCTACCTTTCCCTGGCTTTCTGTCTGTCTCCTGTCTGTCTCCTGCCTGTCTCCTGCCTGTCTCCAGCCTGTCCCTGTCTGTCCCTGTCTCCAGCCTGTCTCCAGCCTGTCTA
The DNA here is from genome assembly GCA_027917425.1 of Gastrophryne carolinensis. Classification (NCBI taxonomy): domain Eukaryota; kingdom Metazoa; phylum Chordata; class Amphibia; order Anura; family Microhylidae; genus Gastrophryne; species Gastrophryne carolinensis. Next base: position 236,356 of record CM051239.1, read on the forward strand.
ACTGCCTCAGCTACACAGCGTTCTGTCTGTCTGTCACGAATGCAATAAAGAAATGAGGAAAAGCAAGATGGCCGCCGTTAAATACCGCTGTGTGACGTCACCGGGCTTGCTGGCTGCTGATAGGCTGCATGTGACTGCCCCAGCTTGCACTGGCGCGGGGTTGATGTCTGGACATGTCCCGCCCGCCATCTTAGAATGCCTGTAATGTAAATGAATGGATGTTAAAGGAAAACTTCGAGTGATCGAATCGCGGGGAAATTCGGATTCGATCCGAATCGAATTTTTCCTGAAATTCGGATCGAATCCGGGTTCGTCCGGATCGATTCGCTCATCCCTACTCAGTGTCTCTTGCATATACCAGAAGTCAAAAGAACTACAGTCTTATAGTCTTATGTGTGTATCCATTGCGTGATTATTGGCCAGATATTGATAATATTGGTATATGTGTTGCCTATTTTAGTCGAGCCGGGCAGGATATAAATATATACACAATATTATTAATATCTAGTTATTATATTGTTTACATTTGGCGAGCGGCAGGCAAGAGATTAATATTGTTTACAGTTTGGCTTGCGCCAGCCAGGAGATAATATATATATAATATTATTATTATTATTAATATTTGTTTACAGTTTGGCTAAGAGCCATCTCAGGAGATATTAGTATTATTTACATTTGGCCAGCCACTCAGGAGAGGTTCTATTGTTTACAGATTGGCTAAGCCAGGCAGGAGGCATCTTGTGTATTTGCGGAGCACTGAGCAGTGGTAAATATTAAGGTATCATTGCATGGACATATTGTACAATTTAATCCGTATCTGGTGGTGGTTTTAGAATACTATCTTGTAATTTCTATTCGTGCTTTGATTAGACATTTTTCTTTTCTTTAGACATGGAGGGACTGTTGAAAAAAATAGCCAAGGTTAAAAACACAGAGGGGTTAGTAAAAGAAATGGAAGGATCTACTGATCCTTGGAAGCAGGCACAGGATTATGTGGCTTCCATGATAAGTGAAAAGAAATTTAATAAGAAGAAGGGAAAGAATGCACTTATTTTTGCAGCACATTGGTTAGCAACTAAACATCACAGTATTATGGAGTTAAAAAACAAGACAGAGGAAAAGGCTAGACAGCTAGACCATATTGCAGTTTCCTTAGCAATGTCTGGGCAACAGGCAGTAATATTAGGGGTTAAAAATCAGCAGACAGTAGAAGAAAATGAGCAACTTCGCAAGGAGAATCAAAGGCTCCGGGAAAGATTGCAGGATACAGAGGCAGCCATACGAGTGCTGGCCACATCCTCCAGTCATTCAGAAGCAGATCATTCTCAGTGCGCAGCCCAGATTGAAACTTTAAAGAAACAATTAGGGCAACAGAGTGCTATAGTGGCGGCATTTAATGTGCCCAGGACAGGGGGCGATAGACATAGCTGGGACTTCAGGGAGGAGGAAGAGACAGATGAGGAATTAGAGTATCAAACAGAGATCAAAATGGCTCCCATCACTACAGAAAAACAAATGGATGCCATGGGGTTTATGGTCTCGGAGACCACAGTATCAAAGCCGCTATCTAGTACTGAAGTGCAGGTGTTAAGTAGAGAACTGGGGCCCATAAATTTGGGGGATGACCCAGTGGATGTGATGATGAGATTTAATCAATTTGAAAAAGTACATCAAAATTTAAATGTTAATACTGATGTCTTTGATGTCATTGTGGCAAGCCTGGATAATTCAGTGAGAGCAGGTCTCCCAGCTTCTGTGTTTACAGAGCCCAGAATGAAACATCAGTTAGTAGAAGCAGTATTAAGACTTCTAGGTATAGATGAGACAGACCATCATGTTTCATTTGGGAACTGTACACAGAGAAGAAGTGAGACTGTACAGGGGTTTGCAGAAAGACTATTTTTACTATACAAATTAACTTTGCCAAATGGGACTGCTGGTACCCAAAATGATGAATGTTATAAAAGAGCCCTGCTTAACAGGGTCTGCCCAGAAGTACGCAGGCTGGTGGGTTTGTCAGTAACCTCTCAGAACTCATATCCCAAAATCATGATTTGCTTTAAGAGGGCTGAAGCAATTCTTAAGGAGCAGAGCAGGCATATTAGAGGTAAGGTAGCAGCTGTGGAAGGTCCAGCTCCAGATTATAAGTCTAAAAGCTATATTCAGGGTAAATCTTCAACAAAACCGAAAGGACCCTTTGAAAGGGGACAAGCCTTTGAATGCTACACATGTGGACAGGTAGGCCATTTGTCTAAAGCATGCAGATTTAGACAAGCAAAAGCGCCTACAATGTCAGCTGCACCATCTTATTATGAGTTGCAGCAGCAACTATTGACAGCTAATAAAGAGTTGGAGAAACACAGAGCAATACAAGCCATAAGTCAGATGGCAGGCACCGCAAACCCTTGCTCTGTAGGTCCCCACATCGCTGCTAGTTGTAATAATTCTGCATAGGGAAACGAAGCCTCCGTCTCGTCTGTGGTGGAGTTCAGAAGAGATGGATGCAATCGTCCCACCATATTGGCTGCTTTGAACGGAGGCCCAAAGCAAGCAATGTTGATTGATACCGGGGCCTCCATATCAATAATACATACCAGTAACCCAAATACACATCCTCTAGCTACTAAAAAAAGACTGAGTTTGCAAGCATTCCAGGGTTCCCATGCTGTGGCTATTGAAGCAAAAAAGACTCAAGTGTGGATTGCTAATCAGGGGTATGATTTGAAAGCTCATTTAATGTCATTGCCTGATCCTGTCTCTATTTTAGGTTCTGATTTTCTGGAGCAACACGGAGTGGTTATTGACTATGCAAATGGACGGCTATGGTTCCAGGGTAAAGGTAGACACTGCATTGTCTCTGACTCCCCTGCGGTGCATGCAATAAAAAAACCAGAGATGTTTTCTCTTCCTGTCCATGATGATGCAAGGGTGTCAAAGATAATTCATGATTGTGAAAGTGTGTTTGCGAGACATAAGCACGATTGTGGTAAAATGGAGGGTGAGGAAGTTATCTCGGGAAAGGCTCATGCACCCCAAAAGCAGTACCCTATTCCAAAAGACAGTGAGCCATACATACAGCAGACCATAGAGTCATTGTTAGAACAAGGTGTATTGAGAGAATGTGAATCCACTACTAATTCTGCTGTTTATCCTATCTTGAAACCAGATGGCACGTGGAGGCTTTGTCTTGATTATCGTAGGTTGAATTCTGTCACCCCAGCCTGTGCACCAGTTGTCAGAGAAGCCCCTACCCTTCTTTCACAAATCCCTCCTTCCACAAAGTACTACAGTTCCTTGGACATCTGCAATGGATTCTGGAGTATACCGATTGCTAAAGAATCTCAGTTTAAACTGGCCTTTACGTGGAAAGACAAACAAATAACCTGGAATCGATTGCCCCAGGGCATGGCCAATGCCCCCACAATTTTTCACAAGCGCATGGCTGCCATTTTAACCCGATTCTCCAAACCCCATGCAATTTTACAGTATGTTGATGATCTGCTTTTGGTCACAGAGACAGAAGATGAGCACCTCATTTTACTGAAAGAACTTTTGGAGCTACTGGACAAAGCTGGGCTGAAGGTCAACCCGAAGAAATGCCAGCTGCTGCGAACATCTTTGAATTTCCTGGGGGTAAGCCTCACTCCTGAAGGGAAGGTGCCTGATCAACACAAGGTAGATGTTATACAGAGACTGAGTTTGCCGGTGTCTAAAACAGCATTAAGATCTTTCTTAGGTCTAGTCCAGTACCAAAGAGACTTTATTCCACACTTTGCCGACAGGGCACGCCCCTTGTATGATCTGTTAAAGAAGGAAGTGGCAGAGGAAGATATTCGCAAAGAATGGACAGAAATACACACAGCGGCTGTCAACTCCTTAAAGAGGGCGGTAATGGAAGCGACTGCTCTAATCACCCCGGATCCATCAAAGACTTTTCATTTAGAAGTTGCTGCCACAGATCAAGCATTGGCTGCAGTACTATGCCAAGAACGCCATGGAAAACTACGGCCTATCGCTTATGGCTCCCGTGTCCTGACACCAGTCGAAAGTCGGTATTCTGCTTGTGAGCGACATCTGTTGGCGACATTTTGGGCCTTGCAGCATTTCACGTATATCACTGGACTTAATGGTGTTACACTTCATAGCCCCCACACGCCCCTGAACCTATTACTTAGACCCGGTGAAACGTTAGTATCTTCAGCTCGGTTGTCAAGATGGACTTTGATGTTGATGCAACGAGACCTAGAGATTACCTCAAAACAGACCACCTTACTCCCTGCATTCCTGCTTTACCCAGGAGAACCTCACGAGTGCCCTCTTCCACCCAATATTTCCCTCCCACCTAACCCTATCTCTGACACCTCTGTGCCTGGCATAGATGTTTACTGTGACGGTTCGTCTTACCATGATCAGGGCAAGGCATACACGGGGTTTGCTGCTGTATCTCCGGAGAAGGTAATAATGCATTCTTGTGGAGTTCACTCCTCTCAGTATGCCGAGTTAGCAGTCATGGCCCGTATTTTGGAAGAGTGTCCTGATTTAGGTATGAATATTCACAGTGACAGTGCTTATGTGGTAAACACATTGACCATGCTGCCTTTGTATATGTCAAATGGGTTCAGGGCCACGGATGGCAGACCTTTAGTGCATGCAAGTTTGTTAGGTTATATTTGGAACTTGCTGCAACAGAGGAAAGCCCCATGTGCGATTATTAAGGTTAAAGGCCACTCCAAGGGGTCAATACAGGCAGAGAAAAACAGTGAGGCTGACCAGTGTGCAAAAAGGGCAGCAAAGGAGTCTGTCTTGTGGGAGCCTCCCCTCAGCCCAGAAATCTCTGCCATACAGCCAGCCACACATTCAGACCTAGTCTCATTGCAAAAATCATTTGGTCCCTATGAAACTGTACGGCAGTGGCATCTGGCAGGGAAGCCAACTCCCACACCCACAGCATGGGCAGAATCAACGGGTTTAGCGCCTTGCAATTCGGGGGAGCCCCTCCTTATGTATCATCCAGAGGCGGGTTTTCCAGTAGTGTGTATTCCCCCTGACTGTGCTGATGAATTTTTTCAAATTTTTCATGCTCACCCCGTGGGTGGACATTATGCAGCAGATAAAACGCTGCATAAACTGATGAGCACAGTCTGGTGGCCTACCATCAAAGAGGATGTCTATGTAAAATGTGCCAGATGCTTGCCATGCTTGCAAGTCAACCCCCCCTCCTGTTCCAACAAAGCCTTTTTAAGATCAGCCCCACCTCCGGAAGGTCCCTGGTCTCACATCCAAGTTGATTTCATTGGTCCTTTGCCCAAAACCCCCGGAGGCTACACATACTGCTTGGTAGTAGTAGATGTTTTCAGCAAATGGGTAGAGGCATTCCCAACCAAGAATCAAAATGCCTTAACCGCCGCAAAAGTATTGTTGTTTGAATTGTTCAGTAGATGGGGTCTACCACACACCGTGGCCAGTGACAGAGGCCCGGCGTTTACAGGCAAAATCTTTCAGCAATTACAGAAATTGTTGGATATTAAACATGAACTTCATGTGGCATATCATCCACAATCTTCTGGAGCTGTGGAAGAGATCAAAACCATGCTGACTAAGTTTTGTTCAGGAAGGCCCACAGCCTGGAAAGATATGTTACCTCTGTGTTTGATGGCAATAAGATCTACCCCTCATTCGACGACGGGGATCAGTCCTTATCAGGCAATGACTGGTAGACTTATGCGCACTCCAGGACACTTGGTGCTACCCTTAGCGTCCCCAATATTGCATGGTGCTGTTACTGAAGCTTGGGTGCAGAATATCACTGAGTATTTACAAGAGATTAATGAATTTGTAGCTCAGAACATGGGACGCTCCAAAAAAACGTATCAAGAAGCATTTTGATAAAAAGGTGCGGCCTTTTGAATACAATGTTGGAGACGCTGTCATGGTAAGAGATTTTGGTAAGAGGGAACATGCATTTACCCCCTCGTGGAAAGGGCCCTTCAGCATTGTGGACAAAGCAAGCCCATCGGTTTATCTAATTAAAATGACAGCAGCCAGAGGAAAACCACTCCTTAAGTGGTACCATATCAACCAGTTAAAAGGTATATAAAATGTGTATTTACAGAAATGCTTAATCTTTTACAGAAATTGAACTCCACGGTTCTGTGAAAGGATTGGGCAGGATGACCTGGAAGGCGCTGAGAGTGAAGGCAACGATGACGTTCCTAAGTGCAGTTCTGATTTTATCCACTGAGCGGATGGTCCTCATAAGCCAGGCACAAAGATGTGTTGAGTTGGGCCGGGATTCAACCACAGGCCTTAGCAACAGAACTTGGACCATGCATATCAACAGAGAAAAGAGAGATCTAGCATCCAGACCTAAAGCAGATATAATTCTAGGAGTAGGAAAGAGGTCAGAGGGAGTAAATATAACCGATAAGGGTATATCTGGAAAGGAAGGTGCGTGGGTAGTCATAGAATGTAATATTACTGTCCCGTTCATAAATCTTAGGGATAAGTTTGTGAAATGGGTATACCCTGGGGGAATGGCATGGCACAAGACCACAGAAATAGTGGAGGAGGAGAACCAGCTTAGGATGCACCTTGAAAGGAATATCACATTAGATCAGGATGGAATTGTAACCTGTCAACCTGACGATGTGTGGGCAGAGGGGGATAGGAGTAAGGGCATTAGCATATTGTTACAAGAGATAGAGAAATGTCCTCATGTAATTAATATGTCTCCAAGTGGTCTGGTGGCACAACCTATTCCAGGGATATTATATAATAATGTCAAATACTTACATGTACCAGTTATTCTAGATTTTTCTCAATGGTCCCTACCCGCCGATTTGTGCTCCCAAGAAATTAGGGATATTTATAGCACATTTATTAAAGATAAAATTCAATCATTTTGGAAGAGGAATGGCCGAAGCAGTAACAGGAAAACAAACATTAATAATAAGAGGTCAAAACGGGGTCTAGAAGGCTGGGTCGGAACCATATCAGGATTATTTGGGTCAGGCATGTCTGTCTGGAATAGAGCGGACATAGAAGCATTATATAGTAATGGGGAGAACCTTAGAAATATTTTAAAAGAAAAACTGATTTCCCCTATGCTGGATGCCCAGTTGGGCGTTGAGCAGGAAGAGGAAATCACGGTGTTTAATATGCACACAATTGCTTCTACGTTCACCCAAGTACAAGCTAAACTTAATGAACTAATAGATCTCAATAATAGAGAGGCACAGGAAAACCAGATAGGCAAGGCAATAGTGTGCTCGGCTTATGGAGACTATCTACTTAGCAAGATGTCAGACATCTTGAGAGACATAGAACTCGAGCGCGTCTTTGACTTCATTCCAGACGACCAGATATTCAGCTGGTATACCAACACGGGTAGCGAAATAAGCATGTGTACAATACGGGATCTGTGAAAAATTACAAGGCATACAGACACATGCGAGATTCCGCAAAAGCCTATATTCCATTAACCATCTCTCTACCCATTATATCTACCCATGAGATTTATACCAACCTTGTACAAGTGCACTCCCTAGGAAACTTGGACCGACAGGTTCTAAAAGAATTCCGGGATCCCCCAACCGTAATGATTCTACTGAACACAGGAGAATGGAAAGCCCCACAAATCACCTGCTGCACCAAGAATAACGAGGAGTATGTCTGTCGTTGTAATGTTTTTGATGCACAACTACCAAGCTGCGGCCTACTACCTGATAGCCCCAAACAGTTTGCAGAGCCCCAAGCAAACCTAGGGGAGAGGTCCTGTTCTATAAAATTAACTCGGTGGCTGGACGATATGATCAGGATCGCCTATGTGGGAGATAGCAAATATTGCTTTGTCACCAGTGCCACTAGGATGCAATATGGAAAGAATGAGTGCTCAATTTCCCACTCAAACTTTTGTTTAGTACTGCACAAAAATCTCCAAATTAATGGTCAGAGCGTATTTCCAGTTCCAATCTTCAATAACTCCTACGAACTACAGATGTCTGCGAGATATGAGGCAGAAATAAGGAAGTCACTACCCAATTTTACTAAACCAATTCCCCTACTGAGTATGGACATACATACGCTTATGCAACGGACAAACGAACATATACTTGACCTAAAACAGATCACGGCAGAAACCAAAGACTCAGCAGCCGAAGTACTCGAGACCTCAGGATGGAACCTAAAAGACATTGATCAGCAACCATTCATAAGGTTGACTTTTAAGGGTCTACTAATCATACAGACTATAATAGTGTTGGGTATGCTGGTTATTTGCTGTCGGATGAAAGGCTCATTAAAGGCGGTCGAGAGATTGGTGTATAACCAAAGAGTAAAGTGAGGGCTTTTTCACATCAAGATATGAATGCCCTCAAGCGGGGGATATGTAAATATACAGGGATATATGGTCACATATATATAGATTTATGTTATATTTGATTGATACCAAAAAATATATAAACAGCAGGCATGACACAAGGAGCAAGCTAATTAGAACAGCAGGTACAAAAGGGCAGCTAGATAATATCTGCATTCCGAAACCAGAAAATAGAACAAAAGACATCTGAGAGGGCACTAGATAATATCAACATTCTGTGACCATACCATAAATATGTTGTATAGACCTGAAATAGCAATTACACCCTCCTAGCAAAACACCTGGACATCAAAAGATTAGATAGACGCTGGCACCATAAATTATACAAACGGCTTCTGGGAATTTCCGGGATGCACCCTCTTTTGCATAACCGGTGGGTCTAGCCCAAGGGAAAAAGAAGACTAGGGTCGTAAACGATCAAAGGAATTCCAGAAGCCTACTTTTAGTATAATTAGGAGATGAGGATGGCATCAGGGAGGGCAGAAGGAAGGAAGGCAAGAAGGAGAGTCTGTGAGAAGGGCCCTGGAATAGCGCTGGGAGAGACGATTCACGGAAGGCAGGTAACTGAGCCATAGCCAACACTGGTTAGTGCTATCAGGGAATATTGCTGTATTGGGGTGTCCATTCAACTTGTGTGGTTCTTTCCTTTTCTGCATGATTCATTGTAAGTTCTTTGTGTGAATTTTCTGTCAGTATGGTATTGGTGCTGTAAATCCACCCATTAGGGGTTAATATATCTGTGGTTGCATGTGAAGTAAATTGTATTGTCTTTGCCAGTTTGTTTTGCTTTTAATACAATATATATCTTTATTTACTGCGTGTCTCAGTGTCTCTTGCATATACCAGAAGTCAAAAGAACTACAGTCTTATAGTCTTATGTGTGTATCCATTGCGTGATTATTGGCCAGATATTGATAATATTGGTATATGTGTTGCCTATTTTAGTCGAGCCGGGCAGGATATAAATATATACACAATATTATTAATATCTAGTTATTATATTGTTTACATTTGGCGAGCGGCAGGCAAGAGATTAATATTGTTTACAGTTTGGCTTGCGCCAGCCAGGAGATAATATATATATAATATTATTATTATTATTATTAATATTTGTTTACAGTTTGGCTAAGAGCCATCTCAGGAGATATTAGTATTATTTACATTTGGCCAGCCACTCAGGAGAGGTTCTATTGTTTACATGGAGGGTGAATGGTGGCTATAGGGAAGGCAATAAGGACTGGAGGATGATTGGAAGCTATAGGGAAGGCAATAAGGACTGGAGGGTGATTGGTGGCTATAGGGAAGGCAATAAGGACTGGAGGGTGATTGGTGGCTATAGGGAAGGCAATAAGGACTGGAGGGTGATTGGTGGCTATAGGGAAGGCAATAAGGACTGGATGATAATTGGTGGCTATAGGGAAGGCAATAAGGACTGGATGGTAATTGGTGGCTATAGGGAAGGTAATAAGGACTGGAGGGTGATTGGTGGCTATAGGGAAGGCAATAAGGACTGGAGGGTGATTGGTGGCTATAGGGAAGGCAATAAGGACTGGAGGGTGATTGGTGGCTATAGGGAAGGCAATAAGGACTGGATGATAATTGGTGGCTATAGGGAAGGCAATAAGGACTGGATGGTAATTGGTGGCTATAGGGAAGGCAATAAGGACTGGATGGTAATTGGTGGCTATAGGGAAGGCAATAAGGACTGGAGGGTGATTGGTGGCTATAGGGAAGGTAAAAAGGACTGGAGGGTGATTGGTGGCAATAGGGAAGGCAATAAGGACTGGAGGATGATTGGTGGCTATAGGGAAGGTAAAAAGGACTGGACGATGATTGGTTGCTATATGGAAGGCAATAAGGACTGGAGGGTGATTGGTGGCTATAGGGAAGGCAATAAGGACTGGATGATAATTGGTGGCTATAGGGAAGGCAATAAGGACTGGATGGTAATTGGTGGCTATAGGGAAGGTAATAAGGACTGGAGGGTGATTGGTGGCTATAGGGAAGGCAATAAGGACTGGAGGGTGATTGGTGGCTATAGGGAAGGCAATAAGGACTGGAGGGTGATTGGTGGCTATAGGGAAGGCAATAAGGACTGGATGATAATTGGTGGCTATAGGGAAGGCAATAAGGACTGGATGGTAATTGGTGGCTATAGGGAAGGCAATAAGGACTGGAGGGTGATTGGTGGCTATAGGGAAGGTAAAAAGGACTGGAGGATGATTGGTGACTATAGGGAAGGCAATAAGGACTGGAGGGTGATTGGTGGCTATAGGGAAGGTAAAAAGGACTGGAGGGTGATTGGTGGCAATAGGGAAGGCAATAAGGACTGGAGGATGATTGGTGGCTATAGGGAAGGTAAAAAGGACTGGACGATGATTGGTTGCTATATGGAAGGCAATAAGGACTGGAGGGTGATTGGTGGCTATAGGGAAGGCAATAAGGACTGGAGGGTGATTGGTGGCTATAGGGAAGGCAATAAGGACTGGAGGATGATTGGTGGCTATAGGGAAGGCAATAAGGACTGGAGGGTGATTGGTGGCTATAGGGAAGGCAATAAGGACTGGAGGGTGATTGGTGGCTATAGGGAAGGCAATAAGGACTGGAGGGTGATTGGTGGCTATAGGGAAGGCAATAAGGACTGGAGGATGATTGGTGGCTATAGGGAAGGCAATAAGGACTGGAGGATGATTGGTTGCTATAGGGAAGGCAATAAGGACTGGAGGATGATTGGTTGCTATAGGGAAGGCAATAAGGACTGGAGGATGATTGGTGGCTATAGGGAAGGCAATAAGGGCTGGAGGGTGATTGGTGGCTATAGGGAAGGCAATAAGGACTGGAGGGTGATTGGTGGCTATAGGGAAGGCAATAAGGACTGGAGGGTGATTGGTGGCTATAGGGAAGGCAATAAGGACTGGAGGATGATTGGTTGCTATAGGGAAGGCAATAAGGACTGGACGATGATTGGTGGCTATAGGGAAGGCAATAAGGACTGGACGATGATTGGTGGCTATAGGGAAGGCAATAAGGACTGGAGCACGATTGGTGACTATAGGGAAGGCAATAAGGACTGGAGGATGATTGGTGGCTATAGGGAAGGCAATAAGGACTGGAGGGTGATTGGTGGCTATAGGGAAGGCAATAAGGACTGGAGGGTGATTGGTGGCTATAGGGAAGGCAATAAGGACTGGACGATGATTGGTGGCTATAGGGAAGGCAATAAGGACTGGAGGATGATTGGTGGCTATAGGGAAGGCAATAAGGACTGGAGGGTGATTGGTGGCTATAGGGAAGGCAATAAGGACTGGAGGGTGATTGGTGGCTATGGGGAAGGCAATAAGGACTGGAGAATGATTGGTGGCTATAGGGAAGGCAATAGGGACTGGAGGGTGATTGGTGGCTATAGGGAAGGCAATAGGGACTGGAGGGTGATTGGTGGCTATAGGGAAGGCAATAAGGACTGGACGATGATTGGTGGCTATAGGGAAGGCAATAAGGACTGGAGGATGATTGGTGGCTATAGGGAAGGCAATAGGGACTGGAGGGTGATTGGTGGCTATAGGGAAGGCAATAAGGACTGGAGGGTGATTGGTGGCTATGGGGAAGGCAATAAGGACTGGAGGGTGATTGGTTGCTATAGGGAAGGCAATAAGGACTGGAGGGTGATTGGTGGCTATAGGGAAGGCAATAAGGACTGGAGGGTGATTGGTGGCTATAGGGAAGGCAATAAGGACTGGACGATGATTGGTGGCTATAGGGAAGGCAATAAGGACTGGAGGATGATTGGTGGCTATAGGGAAGGCAATAGGGACTGGAGGGTGATTGGTGGCTATAGGGAAGGCAATAAGGACTGGAGGGTGATTGGTGGCTATGGGGAAGGCAATAAGGACTGGAGGGTGATTGGTGGCTATAGGGAAGGTAATAAGGACTGGAGGGTGATTGGTGGCTATAGGGAAGGTAATAAGGACTGGAGGGTGAATGGTGGCTATAGGGAAGGCAATAAGGACTGGAGGATGATTGGAAGCTATAGGGAAGGCAATAAGGACTGGAGGGTGATTGGTGGCTATAGGGAAGGTAAAAAGGGCTGGAGGGTGATTGGTGGCTATAGGGAAGGCAATAAGGACTGGAGGGTGATTGGTGGCTATAGGGAAGGCAATAAGGACTGGAGGGTGATTGGTGGCTATAGGGAAGGTAAAAAGGACTGGATGATAATTGGTGGCTATAGGGAAGGCAATAAGGACTGGAGGGTGATTGGTGGCTATAGGGAAGGTAAAAAGGACTGGAGGGTGATTGGTGGCAATAGGGAAGGCAATAAGGACTGGAGGATGATTGGTGGCTATAGGGAAGGCAATAAGGACTGGAGGGTGATTGGTGGCTATAGGGAAGGTAAAAAGGACTGGAGGGTGATTGGTGGCTATAGGGAAGGCAATAAGGACTGGAGGGTGATTGGTGGCAATAGGGAAGGCAATAAGGACTGGAGGATGATTGGTGGCTATAGGGAAGGCAATAAGGACTGGAGGGTGATTGGTGGCTATAGGGAAGGCAATAAGGACTGGAGGATAATTGGTTGCTATAGGGAAGGCAATAAGGACTGGAGGGTGATTGGTGGCTATAGGGAAGGTAAAAAGGACTGGACGATGATTGGTTGCTATAGGGAAGGCAATAAGGACTGGAGGGTGATTGGTGGCTATAGGGAAGGCAATAAGGACTGGAGGATGATTGGTGGCTATAGGGAAGGTAAAAAGGACTGGAGGGTGATTGGTGGCTATAGGGAAGGCAATAAGGACTGGAGGATGATTGGTGGCTATAGGGAAGGTAAAAAGGACTGGACGATGATTGGTTGCTATAGGGAAGGCAATAAGGACTGGAGGGTGATTGGTGGCTATAGGGAAGGCAATAAGGACTGGAGGATGATTGGTGGCTATAGGGAAGGCAATAAGGACTGGAGGATGATTGGTGGCTATAGGGAAGGCAATAAGGACTGGAGGATGATTGGTTGCTATAGGGAAGGCAATAAGGACTGGAGGGTGATTGGTGGCTATAGGGAAGGCAATAAGGACTGGAGGATGATTGGTGGCTATAGGGAAGGCAATAAGGACTGGAGGGTGATTGGTGGCTATAGGGAAGGCAATAAGGACTGGAGGGTGATTGGTGGGTATAGGGAAGGCAATAAGGACTGGAGGATGATTGGTGGCTATAGGGAAGGCAATAAGGACTGGAGGATGATTGGTGACTATAGGGAAGGCAATAAGGACTGGAGGGTGATTGGTGGCTATAGGGAAGGCAATAAGGACTGGAGGGTGATTGGTGACTATAGGGAAGGCAATAAGGACTGGAGGGTGATTGGTGACTATAGGGAAGGCAATAAGGACTGGAGGGTGATTGGTGGCTATAGGGAAGGCAAGAAGGACTGAAGGATGATTGGTCGCTATAGGGAAGGCAATAGGGACTGGAGGGTGATTGGTGGCTATAGGGAAGGCAATAAGGACTGGAGGGTGATTGGTGGCTATAGGGAAGGCAATAAGGACTGGAGGGTGATTGGTGGCTATAGGGAAGGTAATAAGGACTGGAGGATGATGGGTGGTTATCGGTAAGGCAATAAGGACTGGATGGTGATTGGTGGCTATAGGGAAGGCAATAAGGACTGGAGGGTGATTGGTGGCTATAGGGAAGGCAATAAGGACTGGAGGATGATTGGAAGCTATAGGGAAGGCAATAAGGACTGGATGGTGATTGGTGGCTATAGGGAAGGCAATAAGGACTGGAGGGTGATTGGTGGCTATAGGGAAGGCAATAAGGACTGGATGATAATTGGTGGCTATAGGGAAGGCAATAAGGACTGGAGGATGATTGGTGGCTATAGGGAAGGTAAAAAGGACTGGAGGGTGATTGGTGGCAATAGGGAAGGCAATAAGGACTGGATGGTGATTGGTGGCTATAGGGAAGGCAATAAGGACTGGATGGTGATTGGTGGCTATAGGTAAGGCAATAGGGATTGGGGTGATTTGTGGCTATAGGGAAGGCAATAAGGACTGGATGATAATTGGTGGCTATAGGGAAGGCAATAAGGACTGGATGGTGATTGGTGGCTATAGGTAAGGCAATAGGGATTGGGGTGATTTGTGGCTATAGGGAAGGCAATAAGGACTGGATGATAATTGGTGGCTATAGGGAAGGCAATAAGGACTGAAGGATGATTGGTGGCTATAGGGAAGGCAATAAGGACTGGAGGATGATTGGTGGCTATAGGGAAGGCAATAAGGACTGGAGGGTGATTGGTGGCTATAGGGAAGGTAAAAAGGACTGGAGGATGATTGGTGGCTATAGGGAAGGCAATAAGGACTGGAGGATGATTGGTGGCTATAGGGAAGGTAAAAAGGACTGGAGGGTGATTGGTGGCAATAGGGAAGGCAATAAGGACTGGATGGTGATTGGTGGCTATAGGGAAGGCAATAAGGACTGGATGGTGATTGGTGGCTATAGGTAAGGCAATAGGGATTGGGGTGATTTGTGGCTATAGGGAAGGCAATAAGGACTGGATGATAATTGGTGGCTATAGGGAAGGCAATAAGGACTGGATGGTGATTGGTGGCTATAGGTAAGGCAATAGGGATTGGGGTGATTTGTGGCTATAGGGAAGGCAATAAGGACTGGATGATAATTGGTGGCTATAGGGAAGGCAATAAGGACTGGATGGTAATTGGTGGCTATAGGGAAGGCAATAAGGACTGGAGGGTGATTGGTGGCTATAGGGAAGGTAAAAAGGACTGGAGGGTGATTGGTGGCAATAGGGAAGGCAATAAGGACTGGAGGATGATTGGTGGCTATAGGGAAGGCAATAAGGACTGGAGGGTGATTGGTGGCTATAGGGAAGGCAATAAGGACTGGAGGGTGATTGGTGGCTATAGGGAAGGTAAAAAGGACTGGAGGGTGATTGGTGGCAATAGGGAAGGCAATAAGGACTGGAGGATGATTGGTGGCTATAGGGAAGGCAATAAGGACTGGAGGGTGATTGGTTGCTATATGGAAGGCAATAAGGACTGGAGGGTGATTGGTGGCTATAGGGAAGGCAATAAGGGCTGGAGGGTGATTGGTGGCTATAGGGAAGGTAAAAAGGACTGGACGATGATTGGTTGCTATAGGGAAGGCAATAAGGACTGGAGGGTGATTGGTGGCTATAGGGAAGGCAATAAGGACTGGAGGATGATTGGTGGCTATAGGGAAGGCAATAAGGACTGGAGGGTGATTGGTTGCTATATGGAAGGCAATAAGGACTGGAGGATGATTGGTGGCTATAGGGAAGGCAATAAGGACTGGAGGGAGATTGGTGGGTATAGGGAAGGCAATAAGGACTGGAGTGTGATTGGTTGCTATAGGGAAGGCAATAAGGACTGGAGGATGATTGGTTGCTATAGGGAAGGCAATATGGACTGGAGGGTGATTGGTGGCTATAGGGAAAGTAATAAGGACTGGAGGGTGATGGGTGGTTATCGGTAAGGCAATAAGGACTGGATGGTGATTGGTGGCTATAGGGAAGGTAATAAGGACTGGAGGGTGATTGGTGGCTATAGGGAAGGCAATAAGGACTGGAGGGTAATTGGTGGCTATAGGGAAGGCAATAAGGACTGGAGGGTGAATGGTGGCTATAGGGAAGGCAATAAGGACTGGAGGGTGATTGGTGGCTATAGGGAAGGCAATAAGGACTGGAGGGTGATTGGTGGCTATAGGGAAGGCAATAAGGACTGGATGATAATTGGTGGCTATAGGGAAGGCAATAAGGACTGGAGGGTGTTTGGAAGCTATAGGGAAGGCAATAAGGACTGGAGGGTGATTGGTGGCTATAGGTAAGGCAATAGGGATTGGGGTGATTTGTGGCTATAGGGAAGGCAATAAGGACTGGAGGATGATTGGTGGCTATAGGGAAGGCAATAAGGACTGGAGGATGATTGGTGGCTATAGGGAAGGCAATAAGGACTGGAGGGTGATTGGTGGTTATAGGGAAGGTAATAAGGACTGGAGGGTGATTGGTGGCTATAGGGAAGGTAAAAAGGACTGGAGGATGATTGGTGGCTATAGGGAAGGCAATAAGGACTGGAGGATGATTGGTGGCTATAGGGAAGGCAATAAGGACTGGAGGGTGATTGGTGGCTATAGGGAAGGCAATAAGGACTGGAGGATGATTGGTGGCTATAGGGAAGGTAAAAAGGACTGGAGGGTGATTGGTGGCAATAGGGAAGGCAATAAGGACTGGAGGGTGATTGGTGGCAATAGGGAAGGCAATAAGGACTGGAGGATTATTGGTGGCTATAGGGAAGGCAATAAGGACTGGAGGATGATTGGTTGCTATAGGGAAGGCAATAAGGACTGGAGTGTGATTGGTGGCTATAGGGAAGGCAATAAGGACTGGAGGATGATTGGTTGCTATAGGGAAGGCAATAAGGACTGGAGGATGATTGGTGGCTATAGGGAAGGCAATAAGGACTGGAGGGTGATTGGTGGCTATACGGAAGGTAATAAGGACTGGAGGATGATTGGTTGCTATAGGGAAGGCAATAAGGACTGGAGGGTGATTGGTGGCTATACGGAAGGTAATAAGGACTGAAGGGTGATTGGTGGCTATAGGGAAGGCAATAAGGACTGGAGGGTGATTGGAAGCTGTAGGGAAGGCAATAAGGACTGGAGGGGGATTGGTGGCTGTAGGGAAGGCAATAAGGACTGGAGGGTGATTGGTGGCTATAGGGAAGGCAATAAGGACTGGAGGGTGATTGGTGGCTATACGGAAGGTAATAAGGACTGGAGGATGATTGGTTGCTATAGGGAAGGCAATAAGGACTGGAGGGTGATTGGTGGCTATACGGAAGGTAATAAGGACTGAAGGGTGATTGGTGGCTATAGGGAAGGCAATAAGGACTGGAGGGTGATTGGTGGCTATAGGGAAGGCAATAAGGACTGGAGGATGATTGGAAGCTGTAGGGAAGGCAATAAGGACTGGAGGGTGATTGGTGGCTATAGGGAAGGCAATAAGGACTGGAGGGTGATTGGTGGCTATACGGAAGGTAATAAGGACTGGAGGATGATTGGTTGCTATAGGGAAGGCAATAAGTACTGGAGGGTGATTGGTGGCTATACGGAAGGTAATAAGGACTGAAGGGTGATTGGTGGCTATAGGGAAGGCAATAAGGACTGGAGGGTGATTGGTGGCTATAGGGAAGGCAATAAGGACTGGAGGATGATTGGAAGCTGTAGGGAAGGCAATAAGGACTGGAGGGTGATTGGTGGCTATAGGGAAGGCAATAAGGACTGGAGGGTGATTGGTGGCTATAGGGAAGGTAATAAGGACTGGAGGATGATTGGTGGCTATAGGGAAGGCAATAAGGACTGGAGGATGATTGGTAGCTATAGGGAAGGCAATAAGGACTGGAGGATGATTGGTGGCTATACGGAAGGCAATAAGGACTGGAGGATGATTGGTGGCTATACGGAAGGCAATAAGGACTGGAGGATGATTGGTGGCTATACGGAAGGTAATAAGGACTGGAGGGTGATTGGTGGCTATAGGGAAGGCAATAAGGACTGGAGGATGATTGGTAGCTATAGGGAAGGCAATAAGGACTGGAGGATGATTGGTGGCTATACGGAAGGCAATAAGGACTGGAGGATGATTGGTGGCTATAGGGAAGGCAATAAGGACTGGAGGATGATTGGTTGCTATAGGGAAGGCAATAAGGACTGGAGTGTGATTGGTGGCTATAGGGAAGGCAATAAGGACTGGAGGATGATTGGTGGCTATAGGGAAGGCAATAAGGACTGGAGGATGATTGGTGGCTATAGGGAAGGCAATAAGGACTGGAGGATGATTGGTTGCTATAGGGAAGGCAATAAGGACTGGAGGATGATTGGTTGCTATAGGGAAGGCAATAAGGACTGGAGTGTGATTGGTGGCTATAGGGAAGGCAATAAGGACTGGAGGATGATTGGTGGCTATAGGGAAGGCAATAAGGACTGGAGGATGATTGGTGGCTATAGGGAAGGCAATAAGGACTGGAGGATGATTGGTTGCTATAGGGAAGGAAATAAGGACTGGAGGGTGATTGGTGGCTATAGGGAAGGCAATAAGGACTGGAGTGTGATTGGTGGCTATAGGGAAGGCAATAAGGACTGGAGGATGATTGGTGGCTATAGGGAAGGCAATAAGGACTGGAGGATGATTGGTGGCTATAGGGAAGGCAATAAGGACTGGAGGATGATTGGTGGCTATACGGAAGGCAATAAGGACTGGAGGATGATTGGTGGCTATAGGGAAGGCAATAAGGACTGGAGGATGATTGGTTGCTATAGGGAAGGCAATAAGGACTGGAGTGTGATTGGTGGCTATAGGGAAGGCAATAAGGACTGGAGGATGATTGGTGGCTATAGGGAAGGTAAAAAGGACTGGAGGGTGATTGGTGGCTATAGGGAAGGTAAAAAGGACTGGAGGATGATTGGTGGCTATAGGGAAGGTAAAAAGGACTGGAGGGTGATTGGTGGCAATAGGGAAGGCAATAAGGACTGGAGGGTGATTGGTGGCTATAGGGAAGGTAAAAAGGACTGGAGGATGATTGGTGGCTATAGGGAAGGTAAAAAGGACTGGACGATGATTGGTTGCTATAGGGAAGGCAATAAGGACTGGAGGGTGATTGGTGGCTATAGGGAAGGCAATAAGGACTGGAGGATGATTGGTGGCTATAGGGAAGGCAATAAGGACTGGAGGATGATTGGTTGCTATAGGGAAGGCAATAAGGACTGGAGTGTGATTGGTGGCTATAGGGAAGGCAATAAGGACTGGAGGATGATTGGTGGCTATAGGGAAGGCAATAAGGACTGGAGGATGATTGGTTGCTATAGGGAAGGCAATAAGGACTGGAGGGTGATTGGTGGCTATAGGGAAGGCAATAAGGACTGGAGGATGATTGGTGGCTATAGGGAAGGCAATAAGGACTGGAGGATGATTGGTGGCTATAGGGAAGGCAATAAGGACTGGAGGGTGATGGGTGGCTATAGGGAAGGCAAAAAGGACTGGAGGATGATTGGTTGCTATAGGGAAGGCAATAAGAACTGGAGGATGATTGGTGGCTATAGGGAAGGCAATAAGGACTGGAGGGTGATTGGTGGCTATAGGGAAGGCAATAAGAACTGGAGGATGATTGGTTGCTATAGGGAAGGCAATAAGGACTGGAGGATGATTGGTTGCTATAGGGAAGGCAATAAGGACTGGAGGGTGATTGGTGGCTATAGGGAAGGCAATAAGAACTGGAGGATGATTGGTGGCTATAGGGAAGGCAATAAGGACTGGAGGATGATTGGTTGCTATAGGGAAGGCAATAAGGACTGGAGGGTGATTGGTGGCTATAGGGAAGGAAATAAGGACTGGATGGTGATTGGTGGCTATAGGGAAGGTAATAAGGACTGGAGGGTGATTGGTGGCTATAGGGAAGGCAATAAGGACTGGAGGGTGATTGGTGGCTATAGGGAAGGTAATAAGGACTGGAGGGTGATTGGTGGCTATAGGGAAGGCAATAAGGACTGGAGGATGATTGGAAGCTATACGGAAGGCAATAAGGACTGGAGGGTGATTGGTGGCTATAGGGAAGGCAATAAGGACTGGAGGGTGATTGGTGGATATAGGGAAGGCAATAAGGACTGGAGGGTGATAGGTGGCAATAAGGACTGGAGGGTGATTGGTGGCTATAGGGAAGGCAATAAGGACTGGAGGGTGATTGGTGGCTATAGGGAAGGCAATATGGACTAGAGGGTGATTGGTGGCTATAGGGAAGGCAATAAGGACTGGAGGGTGAATGGTGGCTATAGGGAAGGCAATAAGGACTGGAGGATGATTGGAAGCTATAGGGAAGGCAATAAGGACTAGAGGGTGATTGGTGGCTATAGGGAAGGCAATAAGGACTGGAGGATGATTGGAAGCTATAGGGAAGGCAATAAGGACTAGAGGGTGATTGGTGGCTATAGGGAAGGCAATAAGGACTGGAGGATGATTGGAAGCTATAGGGAAGGCAATAAGGACTGGAGGGTGATTGGTGGCTATAGGGAAGGCAATAAGGACTGGAGGGTGATTGGAAGCTATAGGGAAGGCAATAAGGACTGGAGGGTTATTGGTGGCTATAGGGAAGGCAATACGGACTGGAGGGTGATTGGTGGCTATAGGGAAGGTAATAAGGACTGGAGGGCGATTGGTGGCTATAGGGAAGGCAATAAGGGCTGGAGGGTGATTGGTGGCTATAGGGAAGGCAATAAGGACTGGAGGGTGATTGGTGGCTATAGGGAAGGCAATAAGGACTGGAGGATGATTGGTGGCTATAGGGAAGGCAATAAGGACTGGAGGATGATTGGTGGCTATAGGGAAGGCAATACGGACTGGAGGGTGATTGGTGGCTATAGGGAAGGTAATAAGGACTGGAGGGCGATTGGTGGCTATAGGGAAGGTAATAAGGGCTGGAGGGTGATTGGTGGCTATAGGGAAGGCAATAAGGACTGGAGGGTGATTGGTGGCTATAGGGAAGGAAATAAGGACTGGAGGATGATTGGTGGCTATAGGGAAGGCAATAAGGACTGGAGGATGATTGGTGGCTATAGGGAAGGCAATAAGGACTGGAGGATGATGGGTGGTTATCGGTAAGGCAATAAGGACTGGATGGTGATTGGTGGCTATAGGGAAGGCAATAAGGACTGGAGGGTGATTGGTGGCTATAGGGAAGGTAATAAGGACTGGAGGGTGATTGGTGGCTATAGGGAAGGCAATAAGGACTGGAGGGTGATTGGTGGCTATTGGGAAGGCAATAAGGACTGGAGGGTGATTGGGGGCTATAGGGAAGGCAATAAGGACTGGAGGGTGATTGGTGGCTATAGGGAAGGCAATAAGGACTGGAGGGTGATTGGTGGATATAGGGAAGGCAATAAGGACTGGAGGGTGATAGGTGGCAATAGGGAAGGCAATAAGGACTGGAGGGTGATTGGTGGATATAGGGAAGGCAATAAGGACTGGAGGGTGATTGGTGGCTATAGGGAAGGCAATAAGGACTGGAGGGTGAATGGTGGATATAGGGAAGGCAATAAGGACTGGAGGGTGATTGGTGGCTATAGGGAAGGCAATATGGACTAGAGGGTGATTGGTGGCTATAGGGAAGGCAATAAGGACTGGAGGGTGATTGGAAGCTATACTGAAGGCAATATGGACTGGAGGATTATTGGTGGCTATAGGGAAGGCAATAAGGACTGGAGGGTGATTGGAAGCTATAGGGAAGGCAATAAGGACTAGAGGGTGATTGGTGGCTATAGGGAAGGCAATAAGGACTGGAGAGTGATTGGTGGCTATAGGGAAGGCAATAAGGACTGGAGGATGATTGGAAGCTATAGGGAAGGCAATAAGGACTGGAGGGTGATTGGAAGCTATAGGGAAGGCAATAAGGACTGGAGGGTGATTGGTGGCTATAGGGAAGGCAATAAGGACTGGAGGATGATTGGAAGCTATAGGGAAGGCAATAAGGACTGGAGGGTGATTGGTGGCTATAGGGAAGGCAATAAGGACTGGAGGGTGATTGGAAGCTATAGGGAAGGCAATAAGGACTGGAGGGTGATTGGTGGCTATAGGGAAGGCAATAAGGACTGGAGGATGATTGGAAGCTATAGGGAAGGCAATAAGGACTGGAGGGTGATTGGAAGCTATAGGGAAGGCAATAAGGACTGGAGGGTGATTGGTGGCTATAGGGAAGGCAATAAGGACTGGAGGATGATTGGAAGCTATAGGGAAGGCAATAAGGACTGGAGGGTGATTGGTGGCTATAGGGAAGGCAATAAGGACTGGAGGGTGATTGGAAGCTATAGGGAAGGCAATAAGGACTGGAGGGTGATTGGTGGCTATAGGGAAGGTAATAAGGACTGGAGGATGATTGGTGGCTATAGGGAAGGCAATAAGGACTGGAGGGTTATTGGTGGCTATAGGGAAGGCAATAAGGACTGGAGGGTGATTGGTGGCTATAGGGAAGGTAATAAGGACTGGAGGGCGATTGGTGGCTATAGGGAAGGCAATAAGGACTGGAGGGTGATTGGTGGCTATAGGGAAGGTAATAAGGACTGGAGGGCAATTGGTGGCTATAGGGAAGGCAATAAGGACTGGAGGGGTATTGCTGACTATAGGGAAGGTAATAAGGACTGGAGGGTGATTGGTGGCTATAGGGAAGGTAATAAGGACTGGAGGGCGATTGGTGGCTATAGGGAAGGCAATAAGGACTGGAGGGTGATTGGTGGCTATAGGGAAGGCAATAAGGACTGGAGGATGATTGGTGGCTATAGGGAAGGCAATAAGGACTGGAGGATGATTGGTGGCTATAGGGAAGGTAATAAGGACTGGAGGGTGATTGGTGGCTATAGGGAAGGCAATAAGGACTGGAGGGTGATTGGTGGCTATAGGGAAGGCAATAAGGACTGGAGGGTGATTGGTGGCTATAGGGAAGGCAATAAGGACTGGAGGGTGATTGGTGGCTATAGGGAAGGCAATAAGGACTGGAGGGTGATTGGTGGCTATAGGGAAGGCAATAAAGACTAGAGGGTGATTTGTGGCTATAGGGAAGGCAATAAGGACTGGAGGGTGATTGGTGGCTATAGGGAAGGTAATAAGGACTGGAGGGTGATTGGTGGCTATAGGGAAGGCAAATAGGACTGGAGGATTATTGGTGGCTATAGGGAAGGCAATAAGGACTGGAGGGTGATTTGTGGCTATAGGGAAGGTAATAAGGACTGAAGGGCGATTGGTGGCTATCGGGAAGGCAATAAGGACTGGAGGGGGATTGCTGACTATAGGGAAGGCAATAAGGACTGGAGGGTGATTGGTGGCTATAGGGAAGGCAATAAGGACTGGAGGGTGATTGGTGGCTATAGGGAAGGCAATAAGGACTGGAGGGGGATTGCTGACTATAGGGAAGGTAATAAGGACTGGAGGGGGATTGGTGGCTCTAGGGAAGGCAATAAGGACTGGAGGATGATTGGTGGCTATAGGGAAGGTAATAAGGACTGGAGGGTGATTGGTGGCTATAGGGAAGGCAATAAGGACTGGAGGGTGATTGGTGGCTTTAGGGAAGGCAATAAGGACTGGAGGATGATTGGTGGCTATAGGGAAGGTAATAAGGACTGGAGGGCGATTGGTGGCTATAGGGAAGGCAATAAGGACTGGAGGGTGATTGGTGGCTATAGGGAAGGCAATAAGGACTGGAGGGTGATCGGTGGCTATAGGGAAGGTAATAAGGACTGGAGGGTGATTGGTGGCTATAGGGAAGGTAATAAGGACTGGAGGGTGATTGGTGGCTATAGGGAAGGCAATAAGGACTGGAGGGTGATCGGTGGCTATAGGGAAGGTAATAAGGACTGGAGGGCGATTGGTGGCTATAGGGAAGGCAATAAGGACTGGAGGATGATTGGTGGCTATAGGGAAGGTAATAAGGACTGGAGGGCGATTGGTGGCTATAGGGAAGGCAATAAGGACTGGAGGGTGATTGGTGGCTATAGGGAAGGTAATAAGGACTGGAGGGTGATTGGTGGCTATAGGGAAGGCAATAAGGACTGGAGGGTGATTGGTGGCTATAGGGAAGGTAATAAGGACTGGAGGGTGATTGGTGGCTATAGGGAAGGCAATAAGGACTGGAGGATGATTGGTGGCTATAGGGAAGGTAATAAGGACTGGAGGGCGATTGGTGGCTATAGGGAAGGCAATAAGGACTGGAGGGTGATTGGTGGCTATAGGGAAGGTAATAAGGACTGGAGGGCAATTGGTGGCTATAGGGAAGGCAATAAGGACTGGAGGGTGATCGGTGGCTATATGAAAGGCAATAAGGACTGGAGGGGGATTGGTGGCTATAGGGAAGGCAATAGGGACTGGAGGGTGATTGGTGGCTATAGGGAAGGCAATAGGGACTGGAGGGTGATTGGTGGCTATAGGGAAGGTAATAAGGACTGGAGGGTGATTGGTGGCTATAGGGAAGGCAATAGGGACTGGAGGGTGATTGGTGGCTATAGGGAAGGCAATAAGGACTGGAGGATGATTGGTGGCTATAGGGAAGGCAATAGGGACTGGAGGGTGATTGGTGGCTATAGGGAAGGTAATAAGGACTGGAGGGTGATTGGTGGCTATAGGGAAGGCAATAAGGACTGGAGGATGATTGGTGGCTATAGGGAAGGCAATAAGGACTGGAGGGTGATTGGTGGCTATAGGGAAAGTAATAAGGACTGGAGGGTGATTTGTGGCTATAGGGAAGGCAATAAGGACTGGAGGATGATTGGTGGCTATAGGGAAGGCAATAAGGACTGGAGGATGATTGGTGGCTATAGGGAAGGCAATAGGGACTGGAGGGTGATTGGTGGCTATAGGGAAAGTAATAAGGACTGGAGGGTGATTGGTGGCTATAGGGAAGGCAATAAGGACTGGAGGATGATTGGTGGCTATAGGGAAGGCAATAAGGACTGGAGGATGATTGGTGGCTATAGGGAAGGCAATAGGGACTGGAGGGTGATTGGTGGCTATAGGGAAGGTAATAAGGACTGGAGACTGATTGGTGGCTATAGGGAAGGCAATACGGACTGGAGGGTGATTGGTGGCTATAGGGAAGGTAATAAGGACTGGAGGGTGATTGGAAGCTATAGGGAAGGCAATAAGGACTGGATGGTGATTGGTGGCAATAGGGAAGGCAATAAGGACTGGAGGATGATTGGAAGCTATAGGGAAGGCAATAAGGACTGGAGGGTGATTGGTGGCTATAGGGAAGGCAATAAGGACTGGAGGATGATTGGTGGCTATAGGGAAGGCAATAAGGACTGGAGGGTGATTGGTGGCTATAGGGAAGGCAATAAGGACTGGAGGGTGATTGGTGGCAATAGGGAAGGCAATAAGGACTGGAGGATGATTGGTGGCTATAGGGAAGGCAATAAGGACTGGAGGGTGATTGGTGGCTATAGGGAAGGCAATAAGGACTGGAGGGTGATTGGTGGCAATAGGGAAGGCAATAAGGACTGGAGGATGATTGGAAGCTATAGGGAAGGCAATAAGGACTGGAGGATGATTGGAAGCTATAGGGAAGGCAATAAGGACTGGAGGATGATTGGAAGCTATAGGGAAGGCAATAAGGACTGGAGGGTGATTGGTGGCAATAGGGAAGGCAATAAGGACTGGAGGATGATTGGAAGCTATAGGGAAGGCAATAAGGACTGGAGGATGATTGGTGGCTATAGGGAAGGCAATAAGGACTGGAGGGTGATTGGGGGCTATAGGGAAGGCAATAAGGACTGGAGGGTGATTGGTGGCTATAGGGAAGGCAATAAGGACTGAAGGATGATTGGTGGCTATAGGGAAGGCAATAAGGACTGAAGGATGATTGGTGACTATAGGGAAGGCAATAAGGACTGGAGGATGATTGGTGGCTATAGGGAAGGCAATAAGGACTGGAGGATGATTGGTGGTTAAAGGGAAGGCAATAAGGACTGAAGGGTGATTGGTGGCTATAGGGAAGGTAATAAGGACTGGAGGGTGATTGGTGACTATAGGGAAGGCAATAAGGACTGGAGGGTGATTGGTGTTTAAAGGGAAGGTAATAAGGACTGGAGGGTGATTGGTGACTATAGGGAAGGCAATAAGGACTGGAGGGTGATTGGTGGTTATAGGGAAGGCAATAAGGACAGGAGGGTGATTGGTGGCTATAGGGAAGGCAATAAGGACTGGAGGGTGATTGGTGGCTATAGGGAAGGCAATAAGGACTGGAGGGTGATTGGTGGTTATAGGGAAGGCAATAAGGACAGGAGGGTGATTGGTGGCTATAGGGAAGGCAATAAGGACTGGAGGGTGATTGGTGACTATAGGGAAGGCAATAAGGACTGGAGGGTGATTGGTGGTTATAGGGAAGGCAATAAGGACAGGAGGGTGATTGGTGGCTATAGGGAAGGCAATAAGGACTGGAGGGTGATTGGTGGCTATAGGGAAGGCAATAAGGACTGAAAGATGATTGGTGACTATAGGGAAGGCAATAAGGACTGGAGGATGATTGGTGGCTATAGGGAAGGCAATAAGGACTGGAGGATGATTGGTGGCTATAGGGAAGGCAATAAGGACTGGAGGATGATTGGTGGCTATAGGGAAGGCAATAAGGACTGGAGGGTGATTGGTGGCTATAGGGAAGGCAATAAGGACTGGAGGGTGATTGGTGGCTATAGGGAAGGCAATAAGGACTGAAGGATGATTGGTGGCTATAGGATAGGCAATAAGGACTGGAGGGTGATTGGTGGCTATAGGGAAGGCAATAAGGACTGGAGGGTGATTGGTGGCTATAGGGAAGGCAATAAGGACTGAAAGATGATTGGTGACTATAGGGAAGGCAATAAGGACTGGAGGGCGATTGGTGGCTATAGGGAAGGCAATAAGGACTGAAGGATGATTGGTGGCTATAGGGAAGGCAATAAGGACTGAAGGATGATTGGTGACTATAGGGAAGGCAATAAGGACTGGAGGATGATTGGTGGCTATAGGGAAGGCAATAAGGACTGGAGGATGATTGGTGGCTATAGGGAAGGCAATAAGGACTGAAGGATGATTGGTGACTATAGGGAAGGCAATAAGGACTGGAGGATGATTGGTGGCTATAGGGAAGGCAATAAGGACAGGAGGGTGATTGGTGGTTAAAGGGAAGGCAATAAGGACAGGAGGGTGATTGGTGGTTATAGGGAAGGCAATAAGGACTGGAGGATGATTGGTGGTTAAAGGGAAGGCAATAAGGACTGAAGGGTGATTGGTGGCTATAGGGAAGGTAATAAGGACTGGAGGGTGATTGGTGACTATAGGGAAGGCAATAAGGACAGGAGGGTGATTGGTGGCTATAGGGAAGGCAATAAGGACTGGAGGGTGATTGGTGGCTATAGGGAAGGCAATAAGGACTGGAGGGTGATTGGTGGTTATAGGGAAGGCAATAAGGACAGGAGGGTGATTGGTGGCTATAGGGAAGGCAATAAGGACTGGAGGGTGATTGGTGACTATAGGGAAGGCAATAAGGACTGGAGGGTGATTGGTGGTTATAGGGAAGGCAATAAGGACAGGAGGGTGATTGGTGGCTATAGGGAAGGCAATAAGGACTGGAGGGTGATTGGTGGCTATAGGGAAGGCAATAAGGACTGAAAGATGATTGGTGACTATAGGGAAGGCAATAAGGACTGGAGGATGATTGGTGGCTATAGGGAAGGCAATAAGGACTGGAGGATGATTGGTGGCTATAGGGAAGGCAATAAGGACTGGAGGGTGATTGGTGGCTATAGGGAAGGCAATAAGGACTGAAAGATGATTGGTGACTATAGGGAAGGCAATAAGGACTGGAGGATGATTGGTGGCTATAGGGAAGGCAATAAGGACTGGAGGATGATTGGTGGCTATAGGGAAGGCAATAAGGACTGGAGGGTGATTGGTGGCTATAGGGAAGGCAATAAGGACTGGAGGGTGATTGGTGGCTATAGGGAAGGCAATAAGGACTGAAGGATGATTGGTGGCTATAGGATAGGCAATAAGGACTGGAGGGTGATTGGTGGCTATAGGGAAGGCAATAAGGACTGGAGGGTGATTGGTGGCTATAGGGAAGGCAATAAGGACTGAAAGATGATTGGTGACTATAGGGAAGGCAATAAGGACTGGAGGGCGATTGGTGGCTATAGGGAAGGCAATAAGGACTGAAGGATGATTGGTGGCTATAGGATAGGCAATAAGGACTGGAGGGTGATTGGTGGCTATAGGGAAGGCAATAAGGACTGGAGGGTGATTGGTGGCTATAGGGAAGGCAATAAGGACTGAAAGATGATTGGTGACTATAGGGAAGGCAATAAGGACTGAAGGATGATTGGTGGCTATAGGGAAGGCAATAAGGACTGAAGGATGATTGGTGACTATAGGGAAGGCAATAAGGACTGGAGGATGATTGGTGGCTATAGGGAAGGCAATAAGGACTGGAGGATGATTGGTGACTATAGGGAAGGCAATAAGGACTGGAGGGTGATTGGTGGCTATAGGGAAGGCAATAAGGACTGGAGGGCGATTGGTGGCTATAGGGAAGGCAATAAGGACTGGAGGGTGATTGGTGGCTATAGGGAAGGCAATAAGGACAGGAGGGTGATTGGTGGCTATAGGGAAGGTAATAAGGACAGGAGGGCGATTGGTGGCTATAGGGAAGGCAATAAGGACTGGAGGGCGATTGGTGGCTATAGGGAAGGCAATAAGGACTGGAGGGTGATTGGTGGCTATAGGGAAGGCAATAAGGACTGGAGGGTGATGATTGGTGGCTATAGGGAAGGCAATAAGGACTGGAGGGTGATTGGTGGATATAGGGAAGGCAATAAGGACTGGAGGGTGATTGGTGGCTATAGGGAAGGCAATAAGGACAGGAGGGAGATTGGTGGATATAGGGAAGGCAATAAGGACTGGAGGGTGATTGGTGACTATAGGGAAGGTAATAAGGACTGGAGGGTGATTGGTGGCTATAGGGAAGGCAATAAGGACTGGAGGATGATTGGTGGCTATAGGGAAGGCAATAAGGACTGGAGGATGATTGGTGGCTATAGGGAAGGCAATAGGAACTGGAGGGTGATTGGTGGCTATAGGGAAGGCAATAAGGACTGGAGGGTGATTGGTGGCTATGGGGAAGGCAATAAGGACTGGAGGGTGATTGGTGGCTATAGGGAAGGTAATAAGGACTGGAGGATGATGGGTGGCTATAGGGAAGGCAATAAGGACTGGAGGGTGAATGGTGGCTATAGGGAAGGCAATAAGGACTGGAGGGTGATTGGTGACTTTAGGGTAGGCAATAAGGACTGGAGGGTGATTGGTGGCTATAGGGAAGGCAATAAGGACTGGAGGGTGATTGGTGACTTTAGGGAAGGCAATAAGGACAGGAGGGTGATTGGTGACTTTAGGGTAGGCAATAAGGACTGGAGGGCGATTGGTGACTATAGGGAAGGCAATAAGGACAGGAGGGTGATTGGTGACTATAGGGAAGGTAATAAGGACAGGAAGGCGATTGGTGACTTTAGGGAAGGCAAAAAGGACTGGAGGGTGATTGGTGGCTATAGGGAAGGCAATAGGGACTGGAGGGTGATTGGTTGCTATAGGGAAGGCAATAAGGACTGGAGGATGATTGGTGGCTATAGGAAAGGTAATAGGGACTAGAGGATGATGGGTGGCTATAGGGAAGGCAATAAGGACTGAAGGGTGATTGGTGGATATAGGGAAGGCAATAAGGACTGGAGGGTGATTGGTGGCTATAGGGAAGGCAATAAGGACTGGAGGGTGATTGGTGGCTATAGGGAAGGCAATAAGGACTGGAGGGTGATTGGTTGCTATAGGGAAGGCAATAAGGACTGGAGGGTGATTGGTTGCTTTAGGGAAGACAATAAGGACTGGAGGGTGATTGGTGGCTATAGGGAAGGCAATAAGGACTGGAGGCTGATTGGTGGCTATAGGGAAGGCAATAAGGACTGGAGGGTGATTGGTGGCTATAGGGAAGGCAAAAAGGACTGGAAGGTGATTGGTGGATATAGGGAAGGCATTATGGACTGGAGGATGATTGGTGGCTATAGGGAAGGCAATAGGGACTGGAGGGTGATTGGTGGCTATAGGGAAGGCAAAAAGGACTGGAGGGTGATTGGTGGATATAGGGAAGGCATTATGGACTGGAGGATGATTGGTGGCTATAGGGAAGGCAATAGGGACTGGAGGGTGATTGGTTGCTATAGGGAAGGCAATAAGGACTGGAGGATGATTGGTGGCTATAGGAAAGGTAATAGGGACTAGAGGATGATGGGTGGCTATAGGGAAGGCAATAAGGACTGAAGGGTGATTGGTGGATATAGGGAAGGCAATAAGGACTGGAGGGTGATTGGTGGCTATAGGGAAGGCAATAAGGACTGGAGGGTGATTGGTGGCTATAGGGAAGGCAATAAGGACTGGAGGATGATTGGTGGCTATAGGGAAGGCAATAAGGACTGAAGGGTTTTTGGTGGCTATAGGGAAGGCAATGAGGACTGGAGGGTGATTGGTGGCTATAGGGAAGGCAATAAGGACTGGAGGGTGATTGGTGGCTATAGGGAAGGCAATATGGACTGGAGGATGATTGGTGGCTATAGGGAAGGCAATAAAGACTGGAGGGGGATTGGTGGCTATAGGGAAGGAAATAAGGACTGGAGGGTGATTGGTGGCTATAGGGAAGGAAATAAGGACTGGAGGGTGATTGGTGGCTATAGGGAAGGCAATAAGGACTGGAGGGGGATTGGTGGCTATAGGGAAGGCAATAAGGACTGGAGGGTGATTGGTGGCTATAGGGAAGGCAATAAGGACTGGAGGGGGATTGGTGGCTATAGGGAAGGCAATAAGGACTGGAGGGTGATTGGTGGCTATAGGGAAGGCAATAAGGACTGGAGGGGGATTGGTGGCTATAGGGAAGGCAATAAGGACTGGAGGGTGATTGGTGGCTATGGGGAAGGCAATAAGGACTGGAGGGTGATTGGTGGTTATAGGGAAGGCAATAAGGACTGGAGGGTGATTGGTGGCTATAGGGAAGGCAATAGGGATTGGGGGTGATTTGTGGCTATAGGGAAGGCAATAAGGACTGGAGGGTGATTGGTGGCTATAGGGAAGGCAATAAGGACTGGAGGATGATTGGTGGCTATAGGGAAGGCAATAAGGACTGGAGGGTGATTGGTGACTATAGGGAAGGCAATAAGGACTGGAGGGTGATTGGTGGTTATAGGGAAGGCAATAAGGACAGGAGGGTGATTGGTGGCTATAAGGAAGGCAATATTGACTGGAGGGTGATTGGTGACTATAGGGAAGGCAATAAGGACTGGAGGGTGATTGGTGGCTATAGGGAAGGCAATAAGGACTGAAAGATGATTGGTGACTATAGGGAAGGCAATAAGGACTGGAGGATGATTGGTGGCTATAGGGAAGGCAATAAGGACTGGAGGATGATTGGTGGCTATAGGGAAGGCAATAAGGACTGGAGAGTGATTGGTGGCTATAGGGAAGGCAATAAGGACTGGAGGGCGATTGGTGGCTATAGGGAAGGCAATAAGGACTGAAGGATGATTGGTGGCTATAGGATAGGCAATAAGGACTGGAGGGTGATTGGTGGCTATAGGGAAGGCAATAAGGACTGAAAGATGATTGGTGACTATAGGGAAGGCAATAAGGACTGAAGGATGATTGGTGGCTATAGGGAAGGCAATAAGGACTGAAGGATGATTGGTGACTATAGGGAAGGCAATAAGGACTGGAGGATGATTGGTGGCTATAGGGAAGGCAATAAGGACTGGAGGATGATTGGTGACTATAGGGAAGGCAATAAGGACTGAAGGATGATTGGTGGCTATAGGGAAGGCAATAAGGACTGGAGGGTGATTGGTGGCTATAGGGAAGGCAATAAGGACTGGAGGGTGATTGGTGGCTATAGGGAAGGCAATAAGGACTGGAGGGTGATTGGTGGATATAGGGAAGGCAATAAGGACTGGAGGGTGATTGGTGGCTATAGGGAAGGCAATAAGGACTGGAGGGTGATTGGTGGCTATAGGGAAGGCAATAAGGACTGAAAGATGATTGGTGACTATAGGGAAGGCAATAAGGACTGAAGGATGATTGGTGGCTATAGGGAAGGCAATAAGGACTGAAGGATGATTGGTGACTATAGGGAAGGCAATAAGGACTGGAGGATGATTGGTGGCTATAGGGAAGGCAATAAGGACTGGAGGATGATTGGTGACTATAGGGAAGGCAATAAGGACTGAAGGATGATTGGTGGCTATAGGGAAGGCAATAAGGACTGGAGGGTGATTGGTGGCTATAGGGAAGGCAATAAGGACTGGAGGGTGATTGGTGGCTATAGGGAAGGCAATAAGGACTGGAGGGTGATTGGTGGATATAGGGAAGGCAATAAGGACTGGAGGGTGATTGGTGGCTATAGGGAAGGCAATAAGGACTGGAGGGTGATTGGTGGCTATAGGGAAGGCAATAAGGACTGGAGGGTGATTGGTGGCTATAGGGAAGGCAATAAGGACAGGAGGGAGATTGGTGGATATAGGGAAGGCAATAAGGACTGGAGGGTGATTGGTGACTATAGGGAAGGTAATAAGGACTGGAGGGTGATTGGTGGCTATAGGGAAGGCAATAAGGACTGGAGGGTGATTGGTGGCTATAGGGAAGGCAATAAGGACTGGAGGATGATTGGTGGCTATAGGGAAGGCAATAAGGACTGGAGGATGATTGGTGGCTATAGGGAAGGCAATAGGGACTGGAGGGTGATTGGTGGCTATAGGGAAGGCAATAAGGACTGGAGGGTGATTGGTGGCTATGGGGAAGGCAATAAGGACTGGAGGGTGATTGGTGGCTATAGGGAAGGTAATAAGGACTGGAGGATGATGGGTGGCTATAGGGAAGGCAATAAGGACTGGAGGGTGAATGGTGGCTATAGGGAAGGCAATAAGGACTGGAGGGTGATTGGTGACTTTAGGGTAGGCAATAAGGACTGGAGGGTGATTGGTGGCTATAGGGAAGGCAATAAGGACTGGAGGGTGATTGGTGACTTTAGGGTAGGCAATAAGGACTGGAGGGTGATTGGTGGCTATAGGGAAGGCAATAAGGACAGGAGGGTGATTGGTGACTTTAGGGTAGGCAATAAGGACTGGAGGGCGATTGGTGACTATAGGGAAGGTAATAAGGACAGGAAGGCGATTGGTGACTTTAGGGAAGGCAATAAGGACTGGAGGGTGATTGGTGGATATAGGGAAGGCAATAAGGACTGGAGGGTGATTGGTGGCTATAGGGAAGGCAATAAGGACTGGAGGGTGATTGGTGGCTATAGGGAAGGCAATAAGGACAGGAGGGAGATTGGTGGATATAGGGAAGGCAATAAGGACTGGAGGGTGATTGGTGACTATAGGGAAGGTAATAAGGACTGGAGGGTGATTGGTGGCTATAGGGAAGGCAATAAGGACTGGAGGGTGATTGGTGGCTATAGGGAAGGCAATAAGGACTGGAGGATGATTGGTGGCTATAGGGAAGGCAATAAGGACTGGAGGATGATTGGTGGCTATAGGGAAGGCAATAGGGACTGGAGGGTGATTGGTGGCTATAGGGAAGGCAATAAGGACTGGAGGGTGATTGGTGGCTATGGGGAAGGCAATAAGGACTGGAGGGTGATTGGTGGCTATAGGGAAGGTAATAAGGACTGGAGGATGATGGGTGGCTATAGGGAAGGCAATAAGGACTGGAGGGTGAATGGTGGCTATAGGGAAGGCAATAAGGACTGGAGGGTGATTGGTGACTTTAGGGTAGGCAATAAGGACTGGAGGGTGATTGGTGGCTATAGGGAAGGCAATAAGGACTGGAGGGTGATTGGTGACTTTAGGGTAGGCAATAAGGACTGGAGGGTGATTGGTGGCTATAGGGAAGGCAATAAGGACAGGAGGGTGATTGGTGACTTTAGGGTAGGCAATAAGGACTGGAGGGCGATTGGTGACTATAGGGAAGGTAATAAGGACAGGAAGGCGATTGGTGACTTTAGGGAAGGCAATAAGGACTGGAGGGTGATTGGTGGCTATAGGGAAGGCAAAAAGGACTGGAGGGTGATTGGTGGCTATAGGGAAGGCAATAAGGACTGGAGGATGATTGGTGGCTATAGGAAAGGTAATAGGGACTAGAGGATAATGGGTGGCTATAGGGAAGGCAATAAGGACTGAAGGGTGATTGGTGGATATAGGGAAGGCAATAAGGACTGGAGGGTGATTGGTGGCTATAGGGAAGGCAATAAGGACTGGAGGGTGATTGGTGGCTATAGGGAAGGCAATAAGGACTGGAGGGTGATTGGTTGCTTTAGGGAAGACAATAAGGACTGGAGGGTGATTGGTGGCTATAGGGAAGGCAATAAGGACTGGAGGCTGATTGGTGGCTATAGGGAAGGCAATAAGGACTGGAGGGTGATTGGTGGCTATAGGGAAGGCAAAAAGGACTGGAAGGTGATTGGTGGATATAGGGAAGGCATTATGGACTGGAGGATGATTGGTGGCTATAGGGAAGGCAATAGGGACTGGAGGGTGATTGGTTGCTATAGGGAAGGCAATAAGGACTGGAGGATGATTGGTGGCTATAGGAAAGGTAATAGGGACTAGAGGATGATGGGTGGCTATAGGGAAGGCAATAAGGACTGAAGGGTGATTGGTGGATATAGGGAAGGCAATAAGGACTGGAGGGTGATTGGTGGCTATAGGGAAGGTAATAAGGACTGGAGGGTGATTGGTGGCTATAGGGAAGACAATAAGGACTGGAGGATGATTGGTGGCTATAGGGAAGGTAATAAGGACTGGAGGGTGATTGGTGTCTATAGGGAAGGCAATAAGGACTGGAGGGTGATTGGTGGCTATAGGGAAGGCAATAAGGACTGGAGGGTGATTGGTTGCTATAGGGAAGGCAATAAGGACTGGAGGGTGATTGGTTGCTATAGGGAAGGCAATAAGGACTGGAGGGTGATTGGTTGCTATAGGGAAGGCAATAAGGACTGGAGGGTGATTGGTGACTATAGGGAAGGCAATATGGACTGAAGGGTTTTTGGTGGCTATAGGGAAGGCAATGAGGACTGGAGGGTGATTGGTGGCTATAGGGAAGGCAATAAGGACTGGAGGGTGATTGGTGGCTATAGGGAAGGCAATATGGACTGGAGGATGATTGGTGGCTATAGGGAAGGCAATAAAGACTGGAGGATGATTGGTGGCTATAGGGAAGGCAATAAGGACTGGAGGGGGATTGGTGGCTATAGGGAAGGAAATAAGGACTGGAGGGTGATTGGTGGCTATAGGGAAGGCAATAAGGACTGGAGGGGGATTGGTGGCTATAGGGAAGGCAATAAGGACTGGAGGGTGATTGGTGGCTATGGGGAAGGCAATAAGGACTGGAGGGTGATTGGTGGCTATAGGGAAGGCAATAAGGACTGGAGGGGGATTGGTGGCTATAGGGAAGGCAATAAGGACTGGAGGGTGATTGGTGGTTATAGGGAAGGCAATAAGGACTGGAGGGTGATTGGTGGCTATAGGGAAGGCAATAGGGATTGGGGGTGATTTGTGGCTATAGGGAAGGCAATAAGGACTGGAGGGTGATTGGTGGCTATAGGGAAGGCAATAAGGACTGGAGGATGATTGGTGGCTATAGGGAAGGCAATAAGGACTGGAGGATGATTGGTGGCTATAGGGAAGGCAATAGGGACTGGAGGGTGATTGGTGGCTATAGGGAAGGCAATAAGGACTGGAGGATGATTGGTGGCTATAGGGAAGGCA
This sequence comes from Gastrophryne carolinensis, assembly GCA_027917425.1. Lineage (NCBI taxonomy): Eukaryota > Metazoa > Chordata > Amphibia > Anura > Microhylidae > Gastrophryne > Gastrophryne carolinensis. Next base: position 272,111 of record CM051239.1, read on the forward strand.
ATAAGGACTGGAGGATGATTGGTGGCTATAGGGAAGGCAATAGGGACTGGAGGGTGATTGGTGGCTACAGGGAAGGTAATAAGGACTGGAGGGTGATTGGTGGCTATAGGGAAGGTAATAAGGACTGGAGGGTGATTGGTGGCTATAGGGAAGGTAATAAGGACTGGAGGGTGATTGGTGGCTATAGGGAAGGCAATAAGGACTGGAGGATGATTGGTGGCTATAGGGAAAGCAATAAGGACTGGAGGATGATTGGTGGTTATAGGGAAGGCAATAAGGACTGGGGGGTGATTGGTGGTTATAGGGAAGGCAATAGGGACTGGAGGGTGATTGGTGGCTATAGGGAAGGTAATAAGGACTGGAGGGTGATTGGTGGTTATAGGGAAGGCAATAGCGACTGGAGGGTGATTGGTGGCTATAGGGAAGGCAATAAGGACTGGAGGGTGATTGGTGGCTATAGGGATGGCAATTAGGACTGGAGGGTGATTGGTGGTTATAGGGAAGGCAATAGGGACTGGAGGGTGATTGGTGGCTATAGGGAAGGTAATAAGGACTGGAGGGTGATTGGTGGCTATAAGGAAGGCAATATGGACTGGAGGGTGATTGGTGGTTATAGGGAAGGCAATAGGGACTGGAGGGTGATTGGTGGCTATAGGGAAGGTAATAAGGACTGGAGGGTGATTGGTGGCTATAGGGATGGCAATTAGGACTGGAGGGTGATTGGTGGTTATAGGGAAGGCAATAAGGACTGGAGGGTGATTGGTGGCTATAGGGAAGGCAATAAGGCCTGGAGGGGGATTGGTGTTTATAGGGAAGGCAATTGGGACTGGAGGGTGATTGGTGGCTATAGGGAAGGCAATACGGACTGGAGGGTGATTGGTGGCTATAGGGAAGGCAATAAGGACTGGAGGGTGATTGGTGGCTATAGGGAAGGCAATATGGACTGGAGAGGGATTGGTGTTTATAGGGAAGGCAATTGGGACTGGAGGGTGATTGGTGGCTATAGGGAAGGCAATAAGGACTGGAGGGCGATTGGTGGCTATAGGGAAGGCAATATGGACTGGAGGGTGATTGGTGGTTATAGGGAAGGCAATAGGGACTGGAGGGTGATTGGTGGCTATAGGGAAGGTAATAAGGACTGGAGGATGATTGGTGGTTATAGGGAAAGGAAATATGGACTGGAGGGTGATTGGTGGCTATAAGGAAGGCAATAGGGACTGGAGGGTGATTGGTGGCTATAGGGAAGGTAATAAGGACTGGAGGGTGATTGGTGGTTATAGGGAAAGGAAATATGGACTGGAGGGTGATTGGTGGTTATAGGGAAGGCATTAAGGACTGGAGGGTGATTGGTGGATATAGGGAAGGCAATAAGGACTGGAGAGGGATTGGTGTTTATAGGGAAGGCAATTGCGACTGGAGGGTGATTGGTGGCTATAGGGAAGGCAATAAGGACTGGAGGGTGATTGGTGGCTATAGGGAAGGCAATAAGGACTGGAGGGTGATTGGTGGCTATAGGGAAGGCAATAAGGACTGGAGGATGATGGGTGGCTATAGGGAAGATAATAAGGACTGGAGGATGATGGGTGGCTATAGGGAAGGCAATAAGGACTGGAGGGTGATTGGTGGATATAGGGAAGGCAATAAGGACTGGAGGATGATGGGTGGCTATAGGGAAGGCAATAAGGACTGGAGGGTGATTGGTGGCTATAGGGAAGGTAATAAGGACTGGAGGGTGATTGGTGGCTATAGGGAAGGCAATAAGGACTGGAGGGTGATTGGTGGCTATAGGGAAGGCAATAAGGACTGGAGGGTGATTGGTGGCTATAGGGAAGGCAATAAGGACAGGAGGGTGATTGGTGGCTATAGGGAAGGCAATAAGGACTGGAGGGTGATTGGTGGCTATAGGGAAGGCAATAAGGACTGGAGGATGATTGGTGGCTATAGGGAAGGCAATAAGGACTGGAGGGTGATTGGTGGCTATAGGGAAGGCAATAAGGACTGGGGGATGATTGGTGGATATAGGGAAGGTAATAAGGACAGGAGGGCGATTGGTGACTTTAGGGAAGGCAATAAGGACTGGAGGATGATTGGTGGCTATAGGGAAGGCAATAAGGACTGGAGGGTGATTGGTGGCTATAGGGAAGGCAATAAGGACTGGAGGGTGATTGGTGGCTATAGGGAAGGCAATAAGGACTGGAGGGTGATTGGTTGCTATAGGGAAGGCAATAAGGACTGGAGGGTGATTGGTGGCTATAGGAAAGGCAATAGGGACTAGAGGATGATGGGTGGCTATAGGGAAGGCAATAAGGACTGAAGGGTGATTGGTGGATATAGGGAAGGCAATAAAGACTGGAGGGTGATTGGTGGCTATAGGGAAGGCAATAAGGACTGGAGGGTGATTGGTTGCTATAGGGAAGGCAATAAGGACTGGAGGGTGATTGGTTGCTATAGGGAAGGCAATAAGGACTGGAGGCTGATTGGTGGCTATAGGGAAGGCAATAAGGACTGAAGGGTGATTGGTGGCTATAGGGAAGGCAATAAGGACTGGAGGATGATTGGTGGCTATAGGGAAGGCAATAAGGACTGGAGGATGATTGGTGGCTATAGGGATGGCAATAAGGACTGAAGGGTTTTTGGTGGCTATAGGGAAGGCAATATGGACTGGAGGATGATTGGTGGCTATAGGGAAGGCAATGAGGACTGGAGGGTGATTGGTGGCTATAGGGAAGGCAATAAGGACTGGAGGGTGATTGGTGGCTATAGGGAAGGCAATAAAGACTGGAGGATGATTGGTGGCTATAGGGAAGGCAATGAGGACTGGAGGGGGATTGGTGGCTATAGGGAAGGCAATAAGGACTGGAGGGGGATTGGTGGCTATAGGGAAGGCAATAAGGACTGGAGGGTGGTTGGAAGCTATAGGGAAGGCAATAAGGACTGGAGGGTGATTGGTGGCTATAGGGAAGGCAATATGGACTGGAGGATGATTGGTGGCTATAGGGAAGGCAATAAGGACTGGAGGGGGATTGGTGGCTATAGGGAAGGCAATAAGGACTGGAGGGTGGTTGGAAGCTATAGGGAAGGCAATAAGGACTGGAGGGTGATTGGTGGCTATGGGGAAGGCAATAAGGACTGGAGGGTGATTAGTGGCTATAGGGAAGGCAATAGGGATTGGGGGTGATTTGTGGCTATAGGGAAGGCAATAAGGACTGGAGGATGATTGGTGGCTATAGGGAAGGCAATAGGGACTGGAGGGTGATTGGTGGCTATAGGGAAGGTAATAAGGACTGGAGGGTGATTGGTGGTTATAGGGAAGGCAATAAGGACTGGAGGGTGATTGGTGGTTATAGGGAAGGCAATAAGGACAGGAGGGTGATTGGTGGCTCTAGGGAAGGCAATAAGGACTGGAGGATGATTGGTGGCTATAGGGAAAGCAATAAGGACTGGAGGATGATTGGTGGTTATAGGGAAGGCAATAAGGACTGGGGGGTGATTGGTGGTTATAGGGAAGGCAATAGGGACTGGAGGGTGATTGGTGGCTATAGGGAAGGTAATAAGGACTGGAGGGTGATTGGTGGCTATAGGGAAGGTAATAAGGACTGGAGGATGATGGGTGGCTATAGGGAAGGCAATAAGGACTGGAGGGTGATTGGTGGCTATAGGGAAGGCAATAAGGACTGGAGGGTGATTGGTGGCTATAGGGAAGGCAATAAGGACTGGAGGGTGATTGGTGGCTATAGGGAAGGCAATAAGGACTGGAGGGTGATTGGTGGATATAGGGAAGGCAATAAGGACTGGAGGATGATGGGTGGCTATAGGGAAGATAATAAGGACTGGAGGATGATGGGTGGCTATAGGGAAGATAATAAGGACTGGAGGATGATTGGTGGCTATAGGGAAGGCAATAAGGACTGGAGGATGATGGGTGGCTATAGGGAAGATAATAAGGACTGGAGGATGATGGGTGGCTATAGGGAAGATAATAAGGACTGGAGGATGATTGGTGGCTATAGGGAAGGCAATAAGGACTGGAGGGTGATTGGTGGATATAGGGAAGGCAATAAGGACTGGAGGATGATTGGTGGTTATAGGGAAAGGAAATATGGACTGGAGGGTGATTGGTGGTTATAGGGAAGGTAATAAGGACTGGAGGGTGATTGGTGGCTATAGGGAAGGCAATATGGACTGGAGGATGATGGGTGGCTATAGGGAAGGCAATAAGGACTGGAGGGTGATTGGTGGCTATAGGGAAGGCAATAAGGACTGGAGGGTGATTGGTGGCTATAGGGAAGGCAATAAGGACTGGAGGGTGATTGGTGGCTATAGGGAAGGCAATATGGACTGGATGGGGATTGGTGGCTATAGGGAAGGCAATATGGACTGGAGGGTGATTGGTGGCTATAGGGAAGGCAATAAGGACTGGAGGGTGATTGGTGGATATAGGGAAGGCAATAAGGACTGGAGGATGATGGGTGGCTATAGGGAAGGCAATAAGGACTGGAGGGTGATTGGTGGCTATAGGGAAGGCAATAAGGACTGGAGGGTGATTGGTGGCTATAGGGAAGGCAATAAGGACTGGAGGGTGATTGGTGGCTATAGGGAAGGCAATATGGACTGGATGGGGATTGGTGGCTATAGGGAAGGTAATAAGGACTGGAGGATGATGGGTGGCTATAGGGAAGGCAATAAGGACTGGAGGGTGATTGGTGGATATAGGGAAGGCAATAAGGACTGGAGGGTGATTGGTGGCTATAGGGAAGGCAATAAGGACTGGAGGATGATGGGTGGCTATAGGGAAGGCCATAAGGACTGGAGGGTGATTGGAGGCGATAGGGAAGGTAATAAGGACTGGAGGATAATTGGTGGCTATAGGGAAGGCAATACGGACTGGAGGATGATTGGTGGCTATAGGGAAGGCAATAAGGACTGGAGGATGATTGGTGGCTATAGGGAAGGTAATAAGGACTGGAGGGTGATTGGTGGATATAGGGAAGGCAATAAGGACTGGAGGGTGATTGGTGGCTATAGGGAAGGTAATAAGGACTGGAGGGTGATTGGTGGATATAGGGAAGGCAATAAGGACTGGAGGGTGATTGGTGGCTATAGGGAAGGCAATAAGGACTGGAGGGTTATTGGTGGCTATAGGGAAGGTAATAAGGACTGGAGGGTGATTGGTGGATATAGGGAAGGCAATAAGGACTGGAGGGTGATTGGTGGATATAGGGAAGGCAATAAGGACTGGAGGATGATGGGTGGCTATAGGGAAGATAATAAGGACTGGAGGATGATGGGTGGCTATAGGGAAGGCAATAAGGACTGGAGGGTGATTGGTGGATATAGGGAAGGCAATAAGGACTGGAGGATGATGGGTGGCTATAGGGAAGGCAATAAGGACTGGAGGGTGATTGGTGGATATAGGGAAGGCAATAAGGACTGGAGGATGATGGGTGACTATAGGGAAGGCAATAAGGACTGGAGGGTGATTGGTGGCTATAGGGAAGGCAATAAGGACTGGAGGGTGATTGGTGGATATAGGGAAGGCAATAAGGACTGGAGGATGATGGGTGGCTATAGGGAAGGCAATAAGGACTGGAGGGTGATTGGTGGATATAGGGAAGGCAATAAGGACTGGAGGATGATGGGTGGCTATAGGGAAGGCAATAAGGACTGGAGGGTGATTGGTGGCTATAGGGAAGGCAATAAGGACTGGAGGATGATGGGTGGCTTTAGGGAAGGCAATATGGACTGGAGGGTGATTGGTGGCTATAGGGAAGGCAATAAGGACTGGAGGATGATTGGTGGCTATAGGGAAGGCAATAAGGACTGGAGGATGATGGGTGGCTATAGGGAAGGCAATAAGGACTGGAGGGTGATTGGTGGCTATAGGGAAGGCAATAAGGACTGGAGGGTGATTGGTGGCTATAGGGAAGGCAATAAGGACTGGAGGGTGATTGGTGGCTATAGGGAAGGCAATATGGACTGGATGGGGATTGGTGGCTATAGGGAAGGTAATAAGGACTGGAGGATGATGGGTGGCTATAGGGAAGGCAATAAGGACTGGAGGGTGATTGGTGGCTATAGGGAAGGCAATATGGACTGGATGGGGATTGGTGGCTATAGGGAAGGTAATAAGGACTGGAGGATGATGGGTGGCTATAGGGAAGGCAATAAGGACTGGAGGATGATTGGTGGATATAGGGAAGGCAATAAGGACTGGAGGGTGATTGGTGGCTATAGGGAAGGCAATAAGGACTGGAGGATGATGGGTGGCTATAGGGAAGGCCATAAGGACTGGAGGGTGATTGGAGGCGATAGGGAAGGCAATAAGGACTGGAGGGTGATTGGTGGCTATAGGGAAGGAAATAAGGACTAGAGGATGATTGGTGGCTATAGGGAAGGCAATAAGGACTGGAGGGCGATTGGTGGCTATAGGGAAGGCAATAAGGACTGGGGGGTGATTGGTGGCTATAGGGAAGGTAATAAGGACTGGAGGATGATGGGTGGCTATAGGGAAGGTAATAAGGACTGGAGGGTGATTGGTGGCTATAGGGAAGGCAATAAGGACTGGAGGGCGATTGGTGGCTATAGGGAAGGCAATAAGGACTGGAGGGTGATTGGTGGCTATAGGGAAGGTAATAAGGACTGGAGGATAATTGGTGGCTATAGGGAAGGCAATACGGACTGGAGGATGATTGGTGGCTATAGGGAAGGCAATAAGGACTGGAGGGTGATTGGTGGCTATAGGAAAGGCAATAAGGACTGGAGAGTGATTGGTGGCTATAGGGAAGGCAATAAGGACTGGAGGGGGATTGGTGGCTATAGGGAAGGCAATAGGGATTGGGGGTGATTTGTGGCTATAGGGAAGGCCATAAGGACTGGAGGGTGATTGGAGGCGATAGGGAAGGCAATAAGGACTGGAGGGTGATTGGTGGCTATAGGGAAGGCAATAAGGACTGGAGGATGATGGGTGGCTATAGGGAAGGCCATAAGGACTGGAGGGTGATTGGAGGCGATAGGGAAGGCAATAAGGACTGGAGGGTGATTGGTGGCTATAGGGAAGGAAATAAGGACTAGAGGATGATTGGTGGCTATAGGGAAGGCAATAAGGACCGGAGGGCGATTGGTGGCTATAGGGAAGGCAATAAGGACTGGAGGGTGATTGGTGGCTATAGGGAAGGTAATAAGGACTGGAGGATAATTGGTGGCTATAGGGAAGGCAATACGGACTGGAGGATGATTGGTGGCTATAGGGAAGGTAATAAGGACTGGAGGATGATGGGTGGCTATAGGGAAGGTAATAAGGACTGGAGGGTGATTGGTGGCTATAGGGAAGGCAATAAGGACTGGAGGGTGATTGGTGGCTATAGGGAAGGCAATAAGGACTGGAGGGTGATTGGTGGCTATAGGGAAGGCAATAAGGACTGGAGGGCGATTGGTGGCTATAGGGAAGGCAATAAGGACTGGAGGGTGATTGGTGGCTATAGGGAAGGCAATAAGGACTGGAGGGTGATTGGTGGCTATAGGGAAGGCAATAAGGACTGGAGGGCGATTGGTGGCTATAGGGAAGGCAATAAGGACTGGAGGGCGATTGGTGGCTATAGGGAAGGCAATAAGGACTGGAGGGTGATTGGTGGCTATAGGGAAGGTAATAAGGACTGGAGGATAATTGGTGGCTATAGGGAAGGCAATACGGACTGGAGGATGATTGGTGGCTATAGGGAAGGCAATAAGGACTGGAGGGTGATTGGTGGCTATAGGGAAGGCAATAAGGACTGGAGGGTGATTGGTGGCTATAGGGAAGGCAATAAGGACTGGAGGGTTATTGGTGGCTATTGAGAAGGCAATAAGGACTGGAGGGGGATTGGTGGCTATAGGGAAGGCAATAGGGATTGGGGGTGATTTGTGGCTATAGGGAAGGCAATAAGGACTGGAGGGTGATTGGTGGCTATAGGGAAGGCAATAAGGACTGGAGGGTGATTGGTGGCTATAGGGAAGGCAATATGGACTGGAGGGGGATTGGTGGCTATAGAAAGGCAATGAGGACTGGAGGGTGATTGGTGGCTATAGGGAAGGCAATAAGGACTGGAGGGTGATTGGTGGCTATAGGGAAGGTAATAAGGACTGGAGGATGATTGGTGGCTATAGGGAAGGTAATAAGGACTGGAGGGGATTGGTGGCTATAGGGAAGGTAATAAGGACTGGAGGGTGATTGGTGGCTATAGGGAAGGCAATAAGGACTGGAGGGTGATTGGTGGCTATAGGGAAGGTAATAAGGACTGGAGGATGATTGGTGGCTATAGGGAAGGTAATAAGGACTGGAGGGGATTGGTGGCTATAGGGAAGGTAATAAGGACTGGAGGGTGATTGGTGGCTATAGGGAAGGCAATAAGGACTGGAGGGTGATTGGTGGCTATAGGGAAGGTAATAAGGACTGAAGGGTGATTGGTGGCTATAGGGAAGGCAATAAGGACTGGAGGGTGATTGGTGGCTATAGGGAAGGTAATAAGGACTGAAGGGTGATTGGTGGCTATAGGGAAGGCAATAAGGACTGGAGGGTGATTGGTGGCTATAGGGAAGGTAATAAGGACTGGAGGATGATTGGTGGCTATAGGGAAGGTAATAAGGACTGAAGGGTGATTGGTGGCTATAGGGAAGGCAATAAGGACTGGAGGGTGATTGGTGGCTATAGGGAAGGTAATAAGGACTGAAGGGTGATTGGTGGCTATAGGGAAGGTAATAAGGACTGGAGGGTGATTGGTGGCTATAGGGAAGGTAATAAGGACTGGAGGATGATTGGTGGCTATAGGGAAGGTAATAAGGACTGGAGGATGATTGGTGGCTATAGGGAAGGTAATAAGGACTGAAGGGTGATTGGTGGCTATAGGGAAGGTAATAAGGACTGGAGGATGATTGGTGGCTATAGGGAAGGTAATAAGGACTGGAGGGGGATTGGTGGCTATAGAAAGGCAATGAGGACTGGAGGGTGATTGGTGGCTATAGGGAAGGCAATAAGGACTGGAGGGGGATTGGTGGCTATAGAAAGGCAATAAGGACTGGAGGGTGATTGGTGGCTATAGGGAAGGCAATAAGGACTGGTGGATGATTGGTGGCTATAGGGAAGGTAATAAGGACTGGAGGATGATTGGTGGCTATAGGGAAGGTAATAAGGACTGGAGCGTGATTGGTGGCTATAGGGAAGGCAATAAGGACTGGAGGGTGATTGGTGGCTATAGGGAAGGTAATAAGGACTGGAGGATGATTGGTGGCTATAGGGAAGGTAATAAGGACTGGAGGATGATTGGTGGCTATAGGGAAGGTAATAAGGACTGGAGGGGGATTGGTGGCTATAGAAAGGCAATGAGGACTGGGGGGTGATTGGTGGCTATAGGGAAGGCAATAAGGACTGGAGGGGGATTGGTGGCTATAGAAAGGCAATAAGGACTGGAGGGTGATTGGTGGCTAAAGGGAAGGCAATAAGGACTGGTGGATGATTGGTGGCTATAGGGAAGGCAATAAGGACTGGAGGGTGATTGGTGGCTATAGGGAATGTAATAAGGACTGGAGGATGATTGGTGGCTATAGGGAATGTAATAAGGACTGGAGGATGATTGGTGGCTATAGGGAAGGCAATAAGGACTGGAGGGTGATTGGTGGCTATAGGGAAGGCAATAAGGACTGGAGGATGATTGGTGGCTATAGGGACGGCAATAAGGACTGGAGGGTGATTGGTGAATATAGGGAAGGCAATAAGGACTGGAGGATGATTGGTGGCTATAGGGATGGCAATAAGGACTGGAGGATGATTGGTGGCTATAGGGACGGCAATAAGGACTGGAGGATGATTGGTGACTATAGGGAAGGTAATAAGGACTGGAGGATGATTGGTGACTATTGGGAAGGCAATAAGGACTGGAGGATGATTGGTGACTATAGGGAAGGCAATAAGGACTGGAGGATGATTGGTGACTATAGGGAAGGCAATAAGGACTGGAGGGTGATTGGTGGCTATAGGGAAGGCAATAAGGACTGGAGGATGATTGGTGGCTATAGGGAAGGCAATAAGGACTGGAGGGTGATTGGTGGCTATAGGGAAAGTAATAAGGACTGGAGGGTGATTGGAAGCTATAGGGAAGGCAATAAGGACTGGAGGGTGATTGGTGGCTATAGGGAAGGCAATAAGGACTGGAGGATGATTGGTGGCTATAGGGAAGGCAATAAGGACTGGAGGATGATTGGTGGCTATAGGGAAGGCAATAGGGACTGGAGGGTGATTGGTGGCTATAGGGAAGGCAATAAGGACTGGAGGATGATTGGTGGCTATGGGGAAGGCAATAAGGACTGGAGGATGATTGGTGGCTATGGGGAAGGCAATAAGGACTGGAGGATGATTGGTGACTATAGGGAAGGCAATAAGGACTGGAGGGTGATTGGTGGCTATGGGGAAGGCAATAAGGACTGGAGGATGATTGGTGGCTATAGGGAAGGTAATAAGGACTGGAAGATGATTGGTGACTATATGGAAGGCAATAAGGACTGGAGGATGATTGGTGATTATAGGGAAGGCAATAAGGACTGGAGGATGATTGGTGGCTATAGGGAAGGTAATAAGGACTGGAAGATGATTGGTGGCTATAGGGAAGGCAATAAGGACTGGAGGATGATTGGTGATTATAGGGAAGGTAATAAGGACTGGAGGATGATTGGTGGCTATAGGGAAGGTAATAAGGACTGGAGGGTGATTGGTGGCTATAGGGAAGGCAATAAGGACTAGAGGGTGATTGGTGACTATATGGAAGGCAATAAGGACTGGAGGATGATTGGTGGCTATGGGGAAGGCAATAAGGACTGGAGGATGATTGGAGGCTATGGGGAAGGCAATAAGGACTGGAGGGTGATTGGTGGCTATAGGGAAGGCAATAAGGACTGGAGGGTGATTGGTGGCTATAGGGAAGGCAATAAGGACTGGAGGGTGATTGGTGACTATAGGGAAGGCAATAAGGACTGGAGGGTGATTGGTGGCTATAGGGAAGGCAATAAGGACTGGAGGATGATTGGTGGCTATGGGGAAGGCAATAAGGACTGGAGGGTGATTGGTGGCTATAGGGAAGACAATAAGGACTGGAGGGTGATTGGTGGCTATAGGGAAGGTAATAAGGACTGGAAGATGATTGGTGACTATATGGAAGGCAATAAGGACTGGAGGATGATTGGTGATTATAGGGAAGGCAATAAGGACTGGAGGATGATTGGTGATTATAGGGAAGGCAATAAGGACTGGAAGATGATTGGTGACTATATGGAAGGCAATAAGGACTGGAGGATGATTGGTGACTATATGGAAGGCAATAAGGACTGGAGGATGATTGGTGGCCATAGGGAAGGTAATAAGGACTGGGGGGTGATTGGTGGTTATAGGGAAGGCAATAAGGACTGGAGGGTGATTGGTGACTATAGGGAAGGCAATAAGGACTGGAGGGTGATTGGTGGCTATAGGGAAGGCAATAAGGACTGGAGGGTGATTGGTGGCTATAAGGAAGGCAATAAGGACTGGAGGGTGATTGGTGGCTATAGGGAAGGCAATAAGGACTGAAGGATGATTGGTGACTATAGGGAAGGCAATAAGGACTGGAGGGTGATTGGTGGCTATAGGGAAGGCAATAAGGACTGAAGGATGATTGGTGACTATAGGGAAGGCAATAAGGACTGGAGGATGATTGGTGGCTATAGGGAAGGTAATAAGGACTGGAAGATGATTGGTGACTATATGGAAGGCAATAAGGACTGGAGGATGATTGGTGGCTATAGGGAAGGTAATAAGGACTGGAGGGTGATTGGTGACTATATGGAAGGCAATAAGGACTGGAGGATGATTGGTGGTTAAAGGGAAGGTAATAAGGACTGGAGGGTGATTGGTGACTATAGGGAAGGCAATAAGGACTGGAGGGTGATTGGTGGTTATAGGGAAGGCAATAAGGACTGGAGGGTGATTGGTGACTATAGGGAAGGCAATAAGGACTGGAGGGTGATTGGTGGCTATAGGGAAGGCAATAAGGACTGGAGGGTGATTGGTGGCTATAAGGAAGGCAATAAGGACTGGAGGGTGATTGGTGGCTATAGGGAAGGCAATAAGGACTGAAGGATGATTGGTGGCTATAGGGAAGGCAATAAGGACTGGAGGATGATTGGTGGCTATAGGGAAGGCAATAAGGACTGAAGGATGATTGGTGACTATAGGGAAGGCAATAAGGACTGGAGGGTGATTGGTGGCTATAGGGAAGGCAATAAGGACTGAAGGATGATTGGTGGCTATAGGGAAGGCAATAAGGACTGAAGGATGATTGGTGACTATAGGGAAGGCAATAAGGACTGAAGGATGATTGGTGACTATAGGGAAGGCAATAAGGACTGGAGGATGATTGGTGACTATAGGGAAGGCAATAAGTACTGGAGGGTGATTGGAGGCTATAGGGAAGGCAGTAAGGACTGGAGGGTGATTGGTGGCTATAGGGAAGGCAATAAGGACTGGAGGATGATTGGTGGCTATAGGGAAGGCAATAAGGACTGGAGGATGATTGGTGGCTATAGGGAAGGCAATAAGGACTGAAGGATGATTGGTGGCTATAGGGAAGGCAATAAGGACTGGAGGGTGATTGGTGGCTATAGGGAAGGCAATAAGGACTGGAGGGTGATTGGTGGCTATGGGGAAGGCAATAAGGGACTGGAGGGTGATTGGTGGCTATAGGGAAGGCAATAAGGACTGGAGGGTGATTGGTGGCTATAGGGATGGCAATAAGGACTGGAGGGTGATTGGTGGCTATAAGGAAGGCAATAAGGACTGGAGGGTGATTGGTGGCTATAGGGAAGGCAATAAGGACTGGAGGGTGATTGGTGGTTAAAGGGAAGGTAATAAGGACTGGAGGGTGATTGGTGACTATAGGGAAGGCAATAAGGACTGGAGGGTGATTGGTGGTTATAGGGAAGGCAATAAGGACTGGAGGGTGATTGGTGACTATAGGGAAGGCAATAAGGACTGGAGGGTGATTGGTGGCTATAGGGAAGGCAATAAGGACTGGAGGGTGATTGGTGGCTATAGGGAAGGCAATAGGGACTGGAGGGTGATTGGTGGCTATAGGGAAGGCAATAAGGACTGGAGGGTGATTGGTGGCTATAGGGAAGGCAATAGGGACTGGAGGGTGATTGGTGGCTATAGGGAAGGCAATAAGGACTGGAGGGTGATTGGTGGCTATAGGGAAGGCAATAAGGACTGAAGGATGATTGGTGGCTATAGGGAAGGCAATAAGGACTGGAGGATGATTGGTGACTATAGGGAAGGCAATAAGGACTGGAGGGTGATTGGTGGCTATAGGGAAGGCAATAAGGACTAGAGGGTGATTGGTGACTATGGGGAAGGCAATAAGGACTGGAGGGTGATTGGTGACTATAGGGAAGGCAATAAGGACTGGAGGGTGATTGGTGGTTATAGGGAAGGCAATAAGGACTGGAGGGTGATTGGTGACTATGGGGAAGGCAATAAGGACTGGAGGGTGATTGGTGGCTATAGGGAAGGCAATAAGGACTGGAGGATGATTGGTGGCTATAGGGAAGGCAATAAGGACTGGAGGGCGATTGGTGGTTATAGGGAAGGCAATAAGGACTGGAGGGCGATTGGTGGTTATAGGGAAGGCAATAAGGACTGGAGGATGATTGGTGGCTATAGGGAAGGCAATAAGGACTGGAGGGCGATTGGTGGTTATAGGGAAGGCAATAAGGACTGGAGGGTGATTGGAAGCTATAGGGAAGGCAATAAGGACTGGAGGGTGATTGGAAGCTATAGGGAAGGTAATAAGGACTGGAGGATGATTGGTGGCTATAGGGAAGGTAATAAGGACTGGAGGGTGATTGGTGGTTAAAGGGAAGGCAATAAGGACAGGAGGATGATTGGTGGCTATAGGGAAGGCAATAAGGACAGGAGGGTGATTGGTGGTTATAGGGAAGGCAATAAGGACTGGAGGGTGATTGGTGGCTATAAGGAAGGCAAAATGGACTGGAGGATGATTGGTGGCTATAGGGAAGGCAATAAGGACAGGAGGGTGATTGGTGGTTATAGGGAAGGCAATAAGGACTGGAGGGTGATTGGTGACTATAGGGAAGGCAATAAGGACTGGAGGGTGATTGGTGGCTATAGGGAAGGCAATATGGACTGGAGGGTGATTGGTGGTTATAGGGAAGGCAAAATGGACTGGAGGGTGATTGGTGGCTATAGGGAAGGCAATAAGGGCTGGAGGGTGATTGGTGGCTATAGGGAAGGCAATAAGGACTGGAGGATGATTGGTGGCTATAGGGAAGGCAATAAGGACTGGAGGATGATTGGTGGCTATAGGGAAGGCAATAAGGACTGGAGGATGATTGGTGGCTATAGGGAAGGCAATAAGGGCTGGAGGGTGATTGGTGGCTATAGGGAAGGCAATAAGGACTGGAGGATGATTGGTGGCTATAGGGAAGGCAATAAGGACTGGAGGGTGATTGGTGGCTATAGGGAAGGCAATAAGGACTGGAGGATGATTGGTGGCTATAGGGAAGGCAATAAGGACTGGAGGTTGATTGGTGGCTATAGGGAAGGCAATAAGGACTGGAGGGTGATTGGTGGCTATAGGCACGGCAATAAGGACTGGAGGATAATTGGTGGCTATAGGGACGGCAATAGGGACTGGGGGTGATTTGTGGCTATAGCGAAGGCAATAAGGACTGGAGGGTGATTGGTGGCTATAGGGAAGGCAATAAGGAATGGATGAATATTAGTGGCTATAGGGAAGGCAATAAGGACTGAAGGGTGATTGGTGGCTATAGGGAAGGTTATAAGGACTGGGGGTGATTGGTGGCTATAGGGAAGGCAATAAGGACTGGAGGGTGATTGGTGGCTATAGGGAAGGTAATAAGGACTGGAGGGTGATTGGTGGCTATAGGGAAGGCAATAAGGACTGGAGGGTGATTGGTGGCTATAGGGAAGGTAATAAGGACTGGGGGTGATTGGTGGCTATAGGGAAGGCAATAAGGACTGGAGGGTGATTGGTGGCTATAGGGAAGGCAATAAGGACTGGAGGGTGATTGGTGGCTATAGGGAAGGCAATAGGGATTGGGGGTGACTTGTGGCTATAGGGAAGGCAATAAAGACTGCGGGATGATTGGTGGCTATAGGGAAGGTAAAAAGGACTGGAGGGTGATTGGTGGTTATAGGGAAGGCAATAAGGACTGGAGGGTGATTGGTGGCTATAGGGAAGGCAATAAGGACTGGAGGGCGATTGGTGGCTATAGGGAAGGCAATAAGGACTGGAGGGTGATTGGTGACTATAGGGAAGGCAATAAGGACTGGAGGGTGATTGGTGGCTATAGGGAAGGCAATAAGGACAGGAGGGTGATTGGTGGCTATAGGGAAGGCAATAAGGACAGGAGAGTGATTGGTGGTTAAAGGGAAGGTAATAAGGACTGGAGGGTGATTGGTGGCTATAGGGAAGGCAATAAGGACTGGAGGGCGATTGGTGGCTATAGGGAAGGCAAAAAGGACTGGGGGATGATTGGTGGCTATAGGGAAGGCAATAAGGACTGGAGGGTGATTGGTGGCTATAGGGAAGGTAATAAGGACTGGAGGACGATTGGTGACTATAGGGAAGGCAATAAGGACTAGAGGGTGATTGGTGGCTATAGGGAAGGCAATAAGGACTGGAGGGTGATTGGTGGATATAGGGAAGGCAATAAGGACTGGAGGGTGATTGGTGGCTATAGGGAAGGCAATAAGGACTGGAGGGTGATTGGTGACTATAGGGAAGGTAATAAGGACTGGAGGGTGCTTGGTGGCTATAGGGAAGGCAATAAGGACTGGAGGGTGATTGGTGGCTATAGGGAAGGCAATAAGGACTGGAGGGTGATTGGTGGCTATAGGGAAGGTAATAAGGACTGGAGGGTGATTGGTGGTTAAAGGGAAGGCAATAAGGACAGGAGGATGATTGGTGGCTATAGGGAAGGCAATAAGGACAGGAGGGTGATTGGTGGCTATAGGGAAGGTAATAAGGACTGGAGGGTGATTGGTGGCTATAGGGAAGGCAATAAGGACAGGAGGGTGATTGGTGGCTATAAGGAAGGCAAAATGGACTGGAGGATGATTGGTGGCTATAGGGAAGGCAATAAGGACTGGAGGGTGATTGGTGGCTATAGGGAAGGCAATAAGGACAGGAGGGTGATTGGTGGTTATAGGGAAGGCAATAAGGACTGGAGGATGATTGGTGGCTATAGGGAAGGCAATAAGGACAGGAGGGTGATTGGTGGTTATAGGGAAGGCAATAAGGACTGGAGGGTCATTGGTGACTTTAGGGAAGGCAATAAGGACTGGAGGGTGATTGGTGGTTATAGGGAAGGCAATAAGGACTGGAGGGTGATTGGTGGTTATAGGGAAGGCAATAAGGATTGGAGGGTGATTGGTGGTTATAGGGAAGGCAATAAGGACTGGAGGGTGATTGGTGGCTATAGGGAAGGCAATATGGACTGGAGGGTGATTGGTGGTTATAGGGAAGGCAATAAGGATTGGAGGGTGATTGGTGGCTATAGGGAAGGCAATAAGGACTGGAGGATGCTTGGTGACTATAGGGAAGGCAATAAGGACTGGAGGATGATTGGTGGCTATGGGGAAGGCAATAAGGACTGGAGGATGATTGGTGGCTATAGGGAAGGCAATAAGGACTGGAGGATGATTGGTGGCTATAGGGAAGCCAATAAGGACTGGAGGGTGATTGGTGGCTATAGGGAAGGCAATAAGGACTGGAGGATGATTGGTGGCTATAGGGAAGCCAATAAGGACTGGAGGGTGATTGGTGGCTATAGGGAAGGCAATAAGGACTGGAGGATGATTGGTGGCTATAGGGAAGCCAATAAGGACTGGAGGGTGATTGGTGGCTATAGGGAAGGCAATAAGGACTGGAGGTTGATTGGTGGCTATAGGGAAGGCAATAAGGACTGGAGGGTGATTGGTGGCTATAGGCAAGGCAATAAGGACTGGAGGATAATTGGTGGCTATAGGGACGGCAATAGGGACTGGGGGTGATTTGTGGCTATAGGGAAGGCAATAAGGACTGGAGGGTGATTGGTGGCTATAGGGAAGGCAATAAGGACTGGAGGATGATGGGTGGCTATAGGGAAGGTAATAAGGACTGGAGGGTGATTGGTGGCTATAGGGAAGGCAATAAGGACTGGAGGGTGATTGGTGGCTATAGGGAAGGTAATAAGGACTGGGGGTGATTGGTGGCTATAGGAAAGGCAATAGGGACTGGAGGGTGATTGGTGGCTATAGGGAAGGCAATAGGGATTGGGGGTGACTTGTGGCTATAGGGAAGGCAATAAGGACTGCGGGATGATTGGTGGCTATAGGGAAGGTAATAAGGACTGGAGGGTGATTGGTGGTTATAGGGAAGGCAATAAGGACTGGAGGGTGATTGGTGGCTATAGGGAAGGCAAAAAGGACTGGAGGGTGATTGGTGGCTATAGGGAAGGCAATAAGGACAGGAGGGTGATTGGTGGCTATAGGGAAGGCAATAAGGACAGGAGGGTGATTGGTGGCTATAGGGAAGGCAATAAGGACTAGAGGGTGATTGGTGGCTATAGGGAAGGCAATAAGGACTGGAGGGTGATTGGTGGATATAGGGAAGGCAATAAGGACTGGAGGGTGATTGGTGGCTATAGGGAAGGCAATAAGGACTGGAGGGTGATTGGTGGATATAGGGAAGGCAATAAGGACTGGAGGGTGATTGGTGACTATAGGGAAGGTAATAAGGACTGGAGGGTGCTTGGTGGCTATAGGGAAGGCAAAAAGGACTGGAGGGTGATTGGTGACTATAGGGAAGGTAATAAGGACTGGAGGGCGATTGGTGACTATAGGGAAGGCAAAAAGGACTGGGGGATGATTGGTGGCTATAGGGAAGGCAATAAGGACTGGAGGGTGATTGGTGACTATTGGGAAGGCAATAAGGACTAGAGGGTGATTGGTGACTATAGGGAAGGCAAAAAGGACTGGAGGATGATTGGTGGCTATAGGGAAGGCAATAAGGACTAGAGGGTGATTGGTGGCTATAGGGAAGGCAATAAGGACTAGAGGGTGATTGGTGGCTATAGGGAAGGCAATAAGGACTAGAGGGTGATTGGTGGCTATAGGGAAGGCAATAAGGACTGGAGGGTGATTGGTGGATATAGGGAAGGCAATAAGGACTGGAGGGTGATTGGTGGCTATAGGGAAGGCAATAAGGACTGGAGGGTGATTGGTGGCTATAGGGAAGGCAATAAGGACTGGAGGGCGATTGGTGACTTTAGGGAAGGCAATAAGGACTGGAGGGTGATTGGTGACTTTAGGGAAGGCAATAAGGACTGGAGGGTGATTGGTGGCTATAGGGAAGGCAATAAGGACTGGAGGGCGATTGGTGACTTTAGGGAAGGCAATAAGGACTGGAGGGTGATTGGTGGATATAGGGAAGGCAATAAGGACTGGAGGGTGATTGGTGGCTATAGGTAAGGCAATAAGGACTGGAGGGTGATTGGTGGCTATAGGGAAGGCAATAGGGACTGGAGGGTGATTGGTGGATATAGGGAAGGCAATAAGGACTGGAGGGTGATTGGTGACTATAGGGAAGGTAATAAGGACTGGAGGGTGATTGGTGGCTATAGGGAAGGCAATAAGGACTGGAGGGTGATTGGTGGGTATAGGGAAGGCAATAAGGACTGGAGGGTGATTGGTGGCTATATGGAAGGCAATAAGGACTGGAGGGTGATTGGTGGCTATAGGGAAGGCAATAAGGACTGGAGGGTGATTGGTGGATATAGGGAAGGCAATAAGGACTGGAGGGTGATTGGTGACTATAGGGAAGGCAATAAGGACAGGAGGGTGATTGGTGACTATAGGGAAGGCAATAAGGACTGGAGGGTGATTGGTGGCTATAGGGAAGGCAATAAGGACTGGAGGGTGATTGGTGGGTATAGGGAAGGCAATAAGGACTGGAGGGCGATTGGTGACTTTAGGGAAGGCAATAAGGACTGGAGGGTGATTGGTGGGTATAGGGAAGGCAATAAGGACTGGAGGGTGATTGGTGGCTATAGGGAAGGCAATAAGGACTGGAGGGTGATTGGTAACTATAGGGAAGGCAATAAGGACTGGAGGGTGATTGGTGGCTATAGGGAAGGCAATAAGGACTGGAGGGCGATTGGTGACTTTAGGGAAGGCAATAAGGACTGGAGGGTGATTGGTGGATATAGGGAAGGCGATAAGGACTGGAGGGTGATTGGTGGCTATAGGGAAGGCAATAGGGACTGGAGGGTGATTGGTGACTATAGGGAAGGCAATAAGGACTGGAGGATGATTGGTGGCTATAGGGAAGGCAATAAGGACTGGAGGGTGATTGGTGACTATAGGGAAGGCAATAAGGACTGGAGGATGATTGGTGGCTATAGGGAAGGCAATACGGACTGGAGGGTGATTGGTGGATATAGGGAAGGCAATAAGGACTGGAGGATGATTGGTGGCTATAGGGAAGGCAATACGGACTGGAGGGTGATTGGTGGCTATAGGGAAGGCAAAAAGGACTGGAGGGTGATTGGTGGATATAGGGAAGGCAATAAGGACTGGAGGGTGATTGGTGGCTATAGGGAAGGCAAAAAGGACTGGAGGGTGATTGGTGGATATAGGGAAGGCATTAAGGACTGGAGGATGATTGGTGGCTATAGGGAAGGCAATAAGGACTGGAGGGTGATTGGTGGCTATAGGGAAGGCAATAAGGACTGGAGGGTAATTGGTGGCTATAGGGAAGGCAATAAGGACTGGAGGATGATTGGTGGCTATAGGGAAGGTAATAAGGACTGGAGGGTGATTGTTGGCTATAGGGAAGGCAATAGGGACTGAAGGGTAATTGGTGGCTATTGGGAAGGCAATAAGGACTGGAGGGTGATTGGTGGCTATAGGGAAGGCAATAAGGACTGGAGGGTGATTGGTGGCTATAGGGAAGGCAATAAGGACTGGAGGGTGATTGGTGGCTATAGGGAAGGCAATAAGTACTGGATGATAATTGGTGGCTATAGGGAAGGCAATAAGGACAGGAGGGTGATTGTTGGCTATAGGGAAGGCAATTAGGACTGGAGGGTGATTGGTGGCTATAGGGAAGGCAATAAGGACTGGAGGGTGATTGGTGGCTATAGGGAAGGCAATATGGACTGGAGGATGATTGGTGGCTATAGGGAAGGCAATAAGGACTGGAGGGTGATTGGTGGCTATAGGGAAGGCAATAAGGACTGGGGGGTGATTGGTGGCTATAGGAAAGGCAATGAGGAATGTAGGATGATTGGTGGCTATAGGGAAGGCAATAAGGACTGTTGGCTATAGGGAAGGCAATAAGGACAGGAGTGTGATTGGTGGTTATAGGGAAGGCAATAAGGACTGGAGGGTGATTGGTGGCTATAGGGAAGGCAATATGGACTGGAGGGTGATTGGTGGCTTTAGGGAAGGTAATAAGAACTGGAGGGTGATTGGTGGCTATAGGGAAGGTAATAAGGACTGAAGGGTGATTGGTGGCTATAGGGAAGGCAATAAGGACTGGAGGATGATTGGTGGCTATAGGGAAGGCAATAAGGACTGTTGGCTATAGGGAAGGCAATAAGGACAGGAGGGTGATTGGTGGCTATAGGGAAGGCAATAAGGACTGGAGGGTAATTGGTGGCCATAGGGAAGGCAATAAGGACTGGAGGGTAATTGGTGGCCATAGGGAAGGCAATAAGGACTGGAGGGCGATTGGTGGCCTAAGGGAAGGCAATATGGACTGGAGGATGATTGGTTGCTATAGGGAAGGCAATAAGGACTGGAGGGTGATTGGTGGCTATAGGGAAGGCAATAAGGACTGGAGGGTGATTGGTGGCTATAGGGAAGGCAATATGGACTGGAGGATGATTGGTGGCTATAGGGAAGGCAATAAGGACTGGAGGGTGATTGGAAGCTATAGGGAATGCAATAAGGACTGGAGGGTGATTGGTGGCTATAGGGAAGGCAATATGGACTGGAGGGTGATTGGTGGCTATAGGGAAGGCAATAAGGACTGGAGGGTGATTGGTGGCTATAGGGAAGGCAATAAGGACTGGAGGGTGATTGGTGGCTATAGGGAAGGCAATAAGGACTGGAGGGTGATTGGAAGCTATAGGGAAGGCAATAAGGACTGGAGGGTGATTGGTGGCTATAGGGAAGGCAATAAGGACTGGAGGGTTATTGGTGGCTATAGGGAAGGTAATAAGGACTGGAGGGTGATTGGTGGCTATAGGGAAGGCAATAAGGACTGGAGGGTGATTGGTGGCTATAGGGAAGGCAATAAGGACTGGAGGGTGATTGGTGAATATAGGGAAGGCAATAAGGACTGGAGGGTGATTGGTGGCTATAGGGAAGGTAATAAGGACTGGAGAGTGATTGGTGGCTATAGGGAAGGCAATAGGGACTGAAGGGTGATTGGTGGCTATTGGGAAGGCAATAAGGACTGGAGGGTGATTGGTGGCTATAGGGAAGGCAATAAGGACTGGAGGGTGATTGGTGGCTATAGGGAAGGCAATAAGGACTGGAGGGTGATTGGTGTCTATAGGGAAGGCAATAAGGACTGGAGGGTGATTGGTGGCTATAGGGAAGGCAATAAGGACTGGAGGGTGATTGGTGTCTATAGGGAAGGCAATAAGGACTGGAGGGTGATTGGTGGCTATAGGGAAGGCAATAAGGACTGGAGGGTGATTGGTGGATATAGGGAAGGCAATAAGGACTGGAGGGTAATTGGTGTCTATAGGGAAGGCAATAAGGACTGGAGGGTGATTGGTGGCTATAGGGAAGGCAATATGGACTGGAGGGTGATTGGTGGCTATAGGGAAGGCAATAAGGACTGGAGGGTAATTGGTGGCTATAGGGAAGGCAATAAGGACTGGAGGGTGATTGGTGGCTATAGGGAAGGAAATAAGGACTGGAGGATGATTGGTGGCTATAGGGAAGGCAATAAGGACTGGAGGGTAATTGGTGTCTATAGGGAAGGCAATAAGGACTGGAGGGTGATTGGTGGCTATAGGGAAGGAAATAAGGACTGGAGGATGATTGGTGGCTATAGGGAAGGCAATAAGGACTGGAGGGTAATTGGTGTCTATAGGGAAGGCAATAAGGACTGGAGGGTGATTGGTGGCTATAGGGAAGGCAATATGGACTGGAGGGTGATTGGTGGCTATAGGGAAGGCAATAAGGACTGGAGGGTAATTGGTGGCTATAGGGAAGGCAATAAGGACTGGAGGGTGATTGGTGGCTATAGGGAAGGAAATAAGGACTGGAGGATGATTGGTGGCTATAGGGAAGGCAATAAGGACTGGAGGGTAATTGGTGTCTATAGGGAAGGCAATAAGGACTGGAGGGTGATTGGTGGCTATAGGGAAGGAAATAAGGACTGGAGGATGATTGGTGGCTATAGGGAAGGCAATAAGGACTGGAGGGTAATTGGTGGCTATAGGGAAGGCAATAAGGACTGGAGGGTGATTGGTGGCTATAGGGAAGGCAATATGGACTGGAGATTGATTGGTGGCTATAGGGAAGGCAATAAGGACTGGAGGGTGATTGGTGGCTATAGGGAAGGCAATATGGACTGGAGGGTGATTGGTGGCTATAGGGAAGGTAATAAGGACTGGAGGGGGATTGGTGGCTATAGGGAAGGCAATAAGGACTGGAAAGTGATTGGTGGCTATAGGGAAGGCAATAAGGACTGGAGGGTAATTGGTGGCTATAGGGAAGGCAATAAGGACTGGAGGGTGATTGGTGGCTATATGGAAGGCAATAAGGACTGGAGGGGGATTGGTGGCTATAGGGAAGGCAATAAGGACTGGAAAGTGATTGGTGGCTATAGGGAAGGCAATAAGGACTGGAGGGTAATTGGTGGCTATAGGGAAGGCAATAAGGACTGGAGGGTGATTGGAAGCTTTAGGGAATGCAATAAGGACTGGAGGGTGATTGGTGGCTATAGGGAAGGCAATAAGGACTGGAGGGTAATTGGTGGCTATAGGGAAGGCAATATGGACTGGAGGGTGATTGGAAGCTATAGGGAAGGCAATAAGGACTGGAGGATGATTGGTGGCTATAGGGAAGGCAATAAGGACTGGAGGGAGATTGGAAGCTATAGGGAAGGAAATAAGGACTGGATGGTGATTGGTGGCAATAGGGAAGGCAATAAGGACTGGAGGGTGATTGGTGGCTATAGGGAAGGCAATAGGGACTGAAGGGTGATTGGTGGCTATTGGGAAGGCAATAAGGACTGGAGGGTGATTGGTGGCTATAGGGAAGGCAATAAGGACTGGAGGGTGATTGGTGTCTATAGGGAAGGCAATAAGGACTGGAGGGTGATTGGTGGATATAGGGAAGGCAATAAGGACTGGAGGGTGATTGGTGGCTATAGGGAAGGCAATAAGGACTGGAGGGTGATTGGTGGCTATAGGGAAGGCAATAAGTACTGGATGATAATTGGTGGCTATAGGGAAGGCAATAAGGACAGGAGGGTGATTGTTGGCTATAGGGAAGGCAATTAGGACTGGAGGGTGATTGGTGGCTATAGGGAAGGCAATTAGGACTGGAGGGTGATTGGTGGCTATAGGGAAGGCAATAAGGACTGGAGGGTGATTGGTGGCTATAGGGAAGGCAATAAGGACTGGAGGGTGATTGGTGGCTATAGGGAAGGCAATATGGACTGGAGGATGATTGGTGGCTATAGGGAAGGCAATAAGGACTGGAGGGTGATTGGTGGCTATAGGGAAGGCAATATGGACTGGAGGATGATTGGTGGCTATAGGGAAGGCAATAAGGACTGGGGGGTGATTGGTGGCTATAGGAAAGGCAATGAGGAATGTAGGATGATTGGTGGCTATAGGGAAGGCAATATGGACTGGAGGGCGATTGGTGGCTTTAGGGAAGGTAATAAGAACTGGAGGGTGATTGGTGGCTATAGGGAAGGTAATAAGGACTGAAGGGTGATTGGTGGCTATAGGGAAGGCAATAAGGACTGGAGGATGATTGGTGGCTATAGGGAAGGCAATGAGGAATGTAGGATGATTGGTGGCTATAGGGAAGGCAATATGGACTGGAGGGTGATTGGTGGCTTTAGGGAAGGTAATAAGAACTGGAGAGTGATTGGTGGCTATAGGGAAGGTAATAAGGACTGAAGGATGATTGGTGGCTATAGGGAAGGCAATATGGACTGGAGGATGATTGGTGGCTATAGGGAAGGCAGTAAGGACTGGAGGATGATTGGTGGCTATAGGGAAGGCAATAAGGACTGGAGGGCGATTGGTGGCTATACAGAAGGCAATAAGGACTGGAGGATGATTGGTGGCTATAGGGAAGCAGATAAGGACTGTTGGCTATAGGGAAGGCAATAAGGACAGGAGTGTGATTGGTGGTTATAGGGAAGGCAATAAGGACTGGTGGCTATAGGGAAGGCAATAAGGACTGGATGATGATTGGTGGCTATAGGAAAGGCAATGAGGACAGGAGTGTGATTGGTGGTTATAGGGAAGGCAATAAGGACTGGTGGCTATAGGGAAGGCAATAAGGACTGGAGGGGGATTGGTGGCTATAGGGAAGGCAATAAGGACTGGAGGGGGATTGGTGGCTATAGGGAAGGCAATAAGGACTGGAGGGTAATTGGTGGCTATAGGGAAGGCAATAAGGACTGGAGGGGGATTGGTGGCTATAGGGAAGGCAATAAGGACTGGAGGGTGATTGGTGGCTATAGGGAAGGCAATATGGACTGGAGGATGATTGGTTGCTATAGGGAAGGCAATAAGGACAGGAGTGTGATTGGTGGTTATAGGGAAGGCAATAAGGACTGGTGGCTATAGGGAAGGCAATAAGGACTGGATGATGATTGGTGGCTATAGGAAAGGCAATGAGGACAGGAGTGTGATTGGTGGTTATAGGGAAGGCAATAAGGACTGGTGGCTATAGGGAAGGCAATAAGGACTGGAGGGGGATTGGTGGCTATAGGGAAGGCAATAAGGACTGGAGGGGGATTGGTGGCTATAGGGAAGGCAATAAGGACTGGAGGGTAATTGGTGGCTATAGGGAAGGCAATAAGGACTGGAGGGGGATTGGTGGCTATAGGGAAGGCAATAAGGACTGGAGGGTGATTGGTGGCTATAGGGAAGGCAATATGGACTGGAGGATGATTGGTTGCTATAGGGAAGGCAATAAGGACTGGAGGGTGATTGGTGGCTATAGGGAAGGCAATAAGGACTGGAGGGTGATTGGTGGCTATAGGGAAGGCAATATGGACTGGAGGATGATTGGTGGCTATAGGGAAGGCAATAAGGACTGGAGGTTTATTGGTGGCTATAGGGAAGGCAATAAGGACTGGAGGGTGATTGGTGGCTATAGGGAAGGCAATAAGGACTGGAGGGTGATTGGTGGCTATAGGGAAGGCAATAAGGACTGGAGGGTGATTGGTGGCTATAGGGAAGGCAATAAGGACTGGAGGTTTATTGGTGGCTATAGGGAAGGCAATAAGGACTGGAGGGTAATTGGTGGCTATAGGGAAGGCAATAAGGACTGGAGGGTGATTGGTGGCTATAGGGAAGGCAATAAGGGCTGGAGGGTGATTGGTGGCTATAGGGAAGGCAATATGGACTGGAGGGTGATTGTTGGCTATAGGGAAGGCAATAAGGGCTGGAGGGTGATTGGTGGCTATAGGGAAGGCAATAAGGACTGGAGGGTGATTGGTGGCTATAGGGAAGGCAATAAGGACTGGAGGGTGATTGGTGGCTATAGGGAAGGCAATAAGGACTGGAGGGTGATTGGAAGCTATAGGGAAGGCAATAAGGACTGGAGGGTGATTGGTGGCTATAGGGAAGGCAATAAGGACTGGAGGGTGATTGGAAGCTATAGGGAAGGCAATAAGGACTGGAGGGTGATTGGTGGCTATAGGGAAGGCAATAAGGACTGGAGGGTGATTGGTGGCTATAGGGAAGGCAATAAGGACTGGAGGGTGATTGGTGGCTATAGGGAAGGCAATAAGGACTGGAGGGTGATTGGAAGCTATAGGGAAGGCAATAAGGACTGGAGGGTGATTGGTGGCTATAGGGAAGGCAATAAGGACTGGAGGGTGATTGGTGGCTATAGGGAAGGCAATAAGGACTGGAGGGTGATTGGTGGCTATAGGGAAGGCAATAAGGACTGGAGGGTGATTAGTGGCTATAGGGAAGGCAATAAGGACTGGAGGGTGATTGGTGGATATAGGGAAGGCAATAAGGACTGGAGGGTGATTGGTGGCTATAGGGAAGGCAATAAGGACTGGAGGGTGATTGGTGGCTATAGGGAAGGCAATAAGGACTGGAGGGTGATTGGTGGCTATAGGGAAGGCAATAAGGACTGGAGGGTGATTGGTGGCTATAGGGAAGGCAATAAGGACTGGAGGTTTATTGGTGGCTATAGGGAAGGCAATAAGGACTGGAGATTGATTGGTGGCTATAGGGAAGGCAATAAGGACTGGAAAGTGATTGGTGGCTATAGGGAAGGCAATAAGGACTGGAAAGTGATTGGTGGCTATAGGGAAGGCAATAAGGACTGGAGGGTGATTGGAAGCAATAGGGAAGACAATAATTACTGGAGGGTGATTGGTGGCTATAGGGAAGGCAATAAGGACTGGAGGGTGCTTGGAAGCTATAGGGAAGGCAATAAGGACTGGAGGGTGATTGGTGGCTATAGGGAAGGCAATATGGACTGGAGGGTGATTGGAAGCTATAGGGAATGCAATAAGGACTGGAGGATGATTGGTGGCTATAGGGAAGGCAATAAGGACTGGAGGGTTATTGGTGGCTATAGGGAAGGCAATATGGACTGGAGGGTGATTGGAAGCTATAGGGAAGGCAATAAGGACTGGAGGGTAATTGGTGGCTATAGGGAAGGCAATAAGGACTGGAGGGTGATTGGAAGCAATAGGGAAGGCAATAAGGACTGGAGGGTGATTGGTGGCTATAGGGAAGGCAATAATTACTGGAGGGTGATTGGAAGCTATAGGGAAGGAAATAAGGACTGGATGGTGATTGGTGGCTATAGGGAAGGCAATAAGGACTGGAGGGTGATTGGTGGCTATAGGGAAGGCCATAAGGACTGGAGGGTGATTGGTGGCTATAGGGAAGGCAATAAGGACTGGAGATTGAATGGTGGCTATAGGGAAGGCAATAAGGACTGGAAAGTGATTGGTGGCTATAGGGAAGGCAATAAGGACTGGAGGGTGATTGGTGGCTATAGGGAAGGCAATAAGGACTGGAGGGTAATTGGTGGCTATAGGGAAGGCAATAAGGACTGGAGGGGGATTGGTGACTATAGGGAAGGCAATAAGGACTGGAGGGTGATTGGTGGCTATAGGGAAGGCAATAATTACTGGAGGGTGATTGGAAGCTATAGGGAAGGAAATAAGGACTGGATGGTGATTGGTGGCTATAGGGAAGGCAATAAGGACTGGAGGGTGATTGGTGGCTATAGGGAAGGCCATAAGGACTGGAGGGTGATTGGTGAATATAGGGAAGGCAATAAGGACTGGAGGATGATTGGTGGCTATAGGGAAGGCAATAGGGACTGGAGGGTGATTGGTGGCTATAGGGAAGGCAATAAGGACTGGAGGGTGATTGGTGGCTATAGGGAAGGCAATAAGGCCTGGAGGGGGATTGGTGGCTATAGGGAAGGCAATAAGGACTGGAGGATGATTGGTGGCTATAGGGAAGGCAATAAGGACTGGAGGGTGATTGGTGGCTATAGGGAAGGCAATAAGGACTGGAGGGTGATTGGTGGCTATAGGGAAGGCAATAAGGACTGGAGGGTGATTGGTGGCTATAGGGAAGGCAAAAAGGACTGGGGGATGATTGGTGGCTATAGGGAAGGCAATAAGGACTGGAGGGTGATTGGTGGCTATAGGGAAGGTAATAAGGACTGGAGGACGATTGGTGACTATAGGGAAGGCAATAAGGACTAGAGGGTGATTGGTGGCTATAGGGAAGGCAATAAGGACTGGAGGGTGATTGGTGGATATAGGGAAGGCAATAAGGACTGGAGGGTGATTGGTGGCTATAGGGAAGGCAATAAGGACTGGAGGGTGATTGGTGACTATAGGGAAGGTAATAAGGACTGGAGGGTGCTTGGTGGCTATAGGGAAGGCAATAAGGACTGGAGGGTGATTGGTGGCTATAGGGAAGGCAATAAGGACTGGAGGGTGATTGGTGGCTATAGGGAAGGTAATAAGGACTGGAGGGTGATTGGTGGTTAAAGGGAAGGCAATAAGGACAGGAGGATGATTGGTGGCTATAGGGAAGGCAATAAGGACAGGAGGGTGATTGGTGGCTATAGGGAAGGTAATAAGGACTGGAGGGTGATTGGTGGCTATAGGGAAGGCAATAAGGACAGGAGGGTGATTGGTGGCTATAAGGAAGGCAAAATGGACTGGAGGATGATTGGTGGCTATAGGGAAGGCAATAAGGACTGGAGGGTGATTGGTGGCTATAGGGAAGGCAATAAGGACAGGAGGGTGATTGGTGGTTATAGGGAAGGCAATAAGGACTGGAGGATGATTGGTGGCTATAGGGAAGGCAATAAGGACAGGAGGGTGATTGGTGGTTATAGGGAAGGCAATAAGGACTGGAGGGTCATTGGTGACTTTAGGGAAGGCAATAAGGACTGGAGGGTGATTGGTGGTTATAGGGAAGGCAATAAGGACTGGAGGGTGATTGGTGGTTATAGGGAAGGCAATAAGGATTGGAGGGTGATTGGTGGTTATAGGGAAGGCAATAAGGACTGGAGGGTGATTGGTGGCTATAGGGAAGGCAATATGGACTGGAGGGTGATTGGTGGTTATAGGGAAGGCAATAAGGATTGGAGGGTGATTGGTGGCTATAGGGAAGGCAATAAGGACTGGAGGATGCTTGGTGACTATAGGGAAGGCAATAAGGACTGGAGGATGATTGGTGGCTATGGGGAAGGCAATAAGGACTGGAGGATGATTGGTGGCTATAGGGAAGGCAATAAGGACTGGAGGATGATTGGTGGCTATAGGGAAGCCAATAAGGACTGGAGGGTGATTGGTGGCTATAGGGAAGGCAATAAGGACTGGAGGATGATTGGTGGCTATAGGGAAGCCAATAAGGACTGGAGGGTGATTGGTGGCTATAGGGAAGGCAATAAGGACTGGAGGATGATTGGTGGCTATAGGGAAGCCAATAAGGACTGGAGGGTGATTGGTGGCTATAGGGAAGGCAATAAGGACTGGAGGTTGATTGGTGGCTATAGGGAAGGCAATAAGGACTGGAGGGTGATTGGTGGCTATAGGCAAGGCAATAAGGACTGGAGGATAATTGGTGGCTATAGGGACGGCAATAGGGACTGGGGGTGATTTGTGGCTATAGGGAAGGCAATAAGGACTGGAGGGTGATTGGTGGCTATAGGGAAGGCAATAAGGACTGGAGGATGATGGGTGGCTATAGGGAAGGTAATAAGGACTGGAGGGTGATTGGTGGCTATAGGGAAGGCAATAAGGACTGGAGGGTGATTGGTGGCTATAGGGAAGGTAATAAGGACTGGGGGTGATTGGTGGCTATAGGAAAGGCAATAGGGACTGGAGGGTGATTGGTGGCTATAGGGAAGGCAATAGGGATTGGGGGTGACTTGTGGCTATAGGGAAGGCAATAAGGACTGCGGGATGATTGGTGGCTATAGGGAAGGTAATAAGGACTGGAGGGTGATTGGTGGTTATAGGGAAGGCAATAAGGACTGGAGGGTGATTGGTGGCTATAGGGAAGGCAAAAAGGACTGGAGGGTGATTGGTGGCTATAGGGAAGGCAATAAGGACAGGAGGGTGATTGGTGGCTATAGGGAAGGCAATAAGGACAGGAGGGTGATTGGTGGCTATAGGGAAGGCAATAAGGACTAGAGGGTGATTGGTGGCTATAGGGAAGGCAATAAGGACTGGAGGGTGATTGGTGGATATAGGGAAGGCAATAAGGACTGGAGGGTGATTGGTGGCTATAGGGAAGGCAATAAGGACTGGAGGGTGATTGGTGGATATAGGGAAGGCAATAAGGACTGGAGGGTGATTGGTGACTATAGGGAAGGTAATAAGGACTGGAGGGTGCTTGGTGGCTATAGGGAAGGCAAAAAGGACTGGAGGGTGATTGGTGACTATAGGGAAGGTAATAAGGACTGGAGGGCGATTGGTGACTATAGGGAAGGCAAAAAGGACTGGGGGATGATTGGTGGCTATAGGGAAGGCAATAAGGACTGGAGGGTGATTGGTGACTATTGGGAAGGCAATAAGGACTAGAGGGTGATTGGTGACTATAGGGAAGGCAAAAAGGACTGGAGGATGATTGGTGGCTATAGGGAAGGCAATAAGGACTAGAGGGTGATTGGTGGCTATAGGGAAGGCAATAAGGACTAGAGGGTGATTGGTGGCTATAGGGAAGGCAATAAGGACTAGAGGGTGATTGGTGGCTATAGGGAAGGCAATAAGGACTGGAGGGTGATTGGTGGATATAGGGAAGGCAATAAGGACTGGAGGGTGATTGGTGGCTATAGGGAAGGCAATAAGGACTGGAGGGTGATTGGTGGCTATAGGGAAGGCAATAAGGACTGGAGGGCGATTGGTGACTTTAGGGAAGGCAATAAGGACTGGAGGGTGATTGGTGACTTTAGGGAAGGCAATAAGGACTGGAGGGTGATTGGTGGCTATAGGGAAGGCAATAAGGACTGGAGGGCGATTGGTGACTTTAGGGAAGGCAATAAGGACTGGAGGGTGATTGGTGGATATAGGGAAGGCAATAAGGACTGGAGGGTGATTGGTGGCTATAGGTAAGGCAATAAGGACTGGAGGGTGATTGGTGGCTATAGGGAAGGCAATAGGGACTGGAGGGTGATTGGTGGATATAGGGAAGGCAATAAGGACTGGAGGGTGATTGGTGACTATAGGGAAGGTAATAAGGACTGGAGGGTGATTGGTGGCTATAGGGAAGGCAATAAGGACTGGAGGGTGATTGGTGGGTATAGGGAAGGCAATAAGGACTGGAGGGTGATTGGTGGCTATATGGAAGGCAATAAGGACTGGAGGGTGATTGGTGGCTATAGGGAAGGCAATAAGGACTGGAGGGTGATTGGTGGATATAGGGAAGGCAATAAGGACTGGAGGGTGATTGGTGACTATAGGGAAGGCAATAAGGACAGGAGGGTGATTGGTGACTATAGGGAAGGCAATAAGGACTGGAGGGTGATTGGTGGCTATAGGGAAGGCAATAAGGACTGGAGGGTGATTGGTGGGTATAGGGAAGGCAATAAGGACTGGAGGGCGATTGGTGACTTTAGGGAAGGCAATAAGGACTGGAGGGTGATTGGTGGGTATAGGGAAGGCAATAAGGACTGGAGGGTGATTGGTGGCTATAGGGAAGGCAATAAGGACTGGAGGGTGATTGGTAACTATAGGGAAGGCAATAAGGACTGGAGGGTGATTGGTGGCTATAGGGAAGGCAATAAGGACTGGAGGGCGATTGGTGACTTTAGGGAAGGCAATAAGGACTGGAGGGTGATTGGTGGATATAGGGAAGGCGATAAGGACTGGAGGGTGATTGGTGGCTATAGGGAAGGCAATAGGGACTGGAGGGTGATTGGTGACTATAGGGAAGGCAATAAGGACTGGAGGATGATTGGTGGCTATAGGGAAGGCAATAAGGACTGGAGGGTGATTGGTGACTATAGGGAAGGCAATAAGGACTGGAGGATGATTGGTGGCTATAGGGAAGGCAATACGGACTGGAGGGTGATTGGTGGATATAGGGAAGGCAATAAGGACTGGAGGATGATTGGTGGCTATAGGGAAGGCAATACGGACTGGAGGGTGATTGGTGGCTATAGGGAAGGCAAAAAGGACTGGAGGGTGATTGGTGGATATAGGGAAGGCAATAAGGACTGGAGGGTGATTGGTGGCTATAGGGAAGGCAAAAAGGACTGGAGGGTGATTGGTGGATATAGGGAAGGCATTAAGGACTGGAGGATGATTGGTGGCTATAGGGAAGGCAATAAGGACTGGAGGGTGATTGGTGGCTATAGGGAAGGCAATAAGGACTGGAGGGTAATTGGTGGCTATAGGGAAGGCAATAAGGACTGGAGGATGATTGGTGGCTATAGGGAAGGTAATAAGGACTGGAGGGTGATTGTTGGCTATAGGGAAGGCAATAGGGACTGAAGGGTAATTGGTGGCTATTGGGAAGGCAATAAGGACTGGAGGGTGATTGGTGGCTATAGGGAAGGCAATAAGGACTGGAGGGTGATTGGTGGCTATAGGGAAGGCAATAAGGACTGGAGGGTGATTGGTGGCTATAGGGAAGGCAATAAGTACTGGATGATAATTGGTGGCTATAGGGAAGGCAATAAGGACAGGAGGGTGATTGTTGGCTATAGGGAAGGCAATTAGGACTGGAGGGTGATTGGTGGCTATAGGGAAGGCAATAAGGACTGGAGGGTGATTGGTGGCTATAGGGAAGGCAATATGGACTGGAGGATGATTGGTGGCTATAGGGAAGGCAATAAGGACTGGAGGGTGATTGGTGGCTATAGGGAAGGCAATAAGGACTGGGGGGTGATTGGTGGCTATAGGAAAGGCAATGAGGAATGTAGGATGATTGGTGGCTATAGGGAAGGCAATAAGGACTGTTGGCTATAGGGAAGGCAATAAGGACAGGAGTGTGATTGGTGGTTATAGGGAAGGCAATAAGGACTGGAGGGTGATTGGTGGCTATAGGGAAGGCAATATGGACTGGAGGGTGATTGGTGGCTTTAGGGAAGGTAATAAGAACTGGAGGGTGATTGGTGGCTATAGGGAAGGTAATAAGGACTGAAGGGTGATTGGTGGCTATAGGGAAGGCAATAAGGACTGGAGGATGATTGGTGGCTATAGGGAAGGCAATAAGGACTGTTGGCTATAGGGAAGGCAATAAGGACAGGAGGGTGATTGGTGGCTATAGGGAAGGCAATAAGGACTGGAGGGTAATTGGTGGCCATAGGGAAGGCAATAAGGACTGGAGGGTAATTGGTGGCCATAGGGAAGGCAATAAGGACTGGAGGGCGATTGGTGGCCTAAGGGAAGGCAATATGGACTGGAGGATGATTGGTTGCTATAGGGAAGGCAATAAGGACTGGAGGGTGATTGGTGGCTATAGGGAAGGCAATAAGGACTGGAGGGTGATTGGTGGCTATAGGGAAGGCAATATGGACTGGAGGATGATTGGTGGCTATAGGGAAGGCAATAAGGACTGGAGGGTGATTGGAAGCTATAGGGAATGCAATAAGGACTGGAGGGTGATTGGTGGCTATAGGGAAGGCAATATGGACTGGAGGGTGATTGGTGGCTATAGGGAAGGCAATAAGGACTGGAGGGTGATTGGTGGCTATAGGGAAGGCAATAAGGACTGGAGGGTGATTGGTGGCTATAGGGAAGGCAATAAGGACTGGAGGGTGATTGGAAGCTATAGGGAAGGCAATAAGGACTGGAGGGTGATTGGTGGCTATAGGGAAGGCAATAAGGACTGGAGGGTTATTGGTGGCTATAGGGAAGGTAATAAGGACTGGAGGGTGATTGGTGGCTATAGGGAAGGCAATAAGGACTGGAGGGTGATTGGTGGCTATAGGGAAGGCAATAAGGACTGGAGGGTGATTGGTGAATATAGGGAAGGCAATAAGGACTGGAGGGTGATTGGTGGCTATAGGGAAGGTAATAAGGACTGGAGAGTGATTGGTGGCTATAGGGAAGGCAATAGGGACTGAAGGGTGATTGGTGGCTATTGGGAAGGCAATAAGGACTGGAGGGTGATTGGTGGCTATAGGGAAGGCAATAAGGACTGGAGGGTGATTGGTGGCTATAGGGAAGGCAATAAGGACTGGAGGGTGATTGGTGTCTATAGGGAAGGCAATAAGGACTGGAGGGTGATTGGTGGCTATAGGGAAGGCAATAAGGACTGGAGGGTGATTGGTGTCTATAGGGAAGGCAATAAGGACTGGAGGGTGATTGGTGGCTATAGGGAAGGCAATAAGGACTGGAGGGTGATTGGTGGATATAGGGAAGGCAATAAGGACTGGAGGGTAATTGGTGTCTATAGGGAAGGCAATAAGGACTGGAGGGTGATTGGTGGCTATAGGGAAGGCAATATGGACTGGAGGGTGATTGGTGGCTATAGGGAAGGCAATAAGGACTGGAGGGTAATTGGTGGCTATAGGGAAGGCAATAAGGACTGGAGGGTGATTGGTGGCTATAGGGAAGGAAATAAGGACTGGAGGATGATTGGTGGCTATAGGGAAGGCAATAAGGACTGGAGGGTAATTGGTGTCTATAGGGAAGGCAATAAGGACTGGAGGGTGATTGGTGGCTATAGGGAAGGAAATAAGGACTGGAGGATGATTGGTGGCTATAGGGAAGGCAATAAGGACTGGAGGGTAATTGGTGTCTATAGGGAAGGCAATAAGGACTGGAGGGTGATTGGTGGCTATAGGGAAGGCAATATGGACTGGAGGGTGATTGGTGGCTATAGGGAAGGCAATAAGGACTGGAGGGTAATTGGTGGCTATAGGGAAGGCAATAAGGACTGGAGGGTGATTGGTGGCTATAGGGAAGGAAATAAGGACTGGAGGATGATTGGTGGCTATAGGGAAGGCAATAAGGACTGGAGGGTAATTGGTGTCTATAGGGAAGGCAATAAGGACTGGAGGGTGATTGGTGGCTATAGGGAAGGAAATAAGGACTGGAGGATGATTGGTGGCTATAGGGAAGGCAATAAGGACTGGAGGGTAATTGGTGGCTATAGGGAAGGCAATAAGGACTGGAGGGTGATTGGTGGCTATAGGGAAGGCAATATGGACTGGAGATTGATTGGTGGCTATAGGGAAGGCAATAAGGACTGGAGGGTGATTGGTGGCTATAGGGAAGGCAATATGGACTGGAGGGTGATTGGTGGCTATAGGGAAGGTAATAAGGACTGGAGGGGGATTGGTGGCTATAGGGAAGGCAATAAGGACTGGAAAGTGATTGGTGGCTATAGGGAAGGCAATAAGGACTGGAGGGTAATTGGTGGCTATAGGGAAGGCAATAAGGACTGGAGGGTGATTGGTGGCTATATGGAAGGCAATAAGGACTGGAGGGGGATTGGTGGCTATAGGGAAGGCAATAAGGACTGGAAAGTGATTGGTGGCTATAGGGAAGGCAATAAGGACTGGAGGGTAATTGGTGGCTATAGGGAAGGCAATAAGGACTGGAGGGTGATTGGAAGCTTTAGGGAATGCAATAAGGACTGGAGGGTGATTGGTGGCTATAGGGAAGGCAATAAGGACTGGAGGGTAATTGGTGGCTATAGGGAAGGCAATATGGACTGGAGGGTGATTGGAAGCTATAGGGAAGGCAATAAGGACTGGAGGATGATTGGTGGCTATAGGGAAGGCAATAAGGACTGGAGGGAGATTGGAAGCTATAGGGAAGGAAATAAGGACTGGATGGTGATTGGTGGCAATAGGGAAGGCAATAAGGACTGGAGGGTGATTGGTGGCTATAGGGAAGGCAATAGGGACTGAAGGGTGATTGGTGGCTATTGGGAAGGCAATAAGGACTGGAGGGTGATTGGTGGCTATAGGGAAGGCAATAAGGACTGGAGGGTGATTGGTGTCTATAGGGAAGGCAATAAGGACTGGAGGGTGATTGGTGGATATAGGGAAGGCAATAAGGACTGGAGGGTGATTGGTGGCTATAGGGAAGGCAATAAGGACTGGAGGGTGATTGGTGGCTATAGGGAAGGCAATAAGTACTGGATGATAATTGGTGGCTATAGGGAAGGCAATAAGGACAGGAGGGTGATTGTTGGCTATAGGGAAGGCAATTAGGACTGGAGGGTGATTGGTGGCTATAGGGAAGGCAATTAGGACTGGAGGGTGATTGGTGGCTATAGGGAAGGCAATAAGGACTGGAGGGTGATTGGTGGCTATAGGGAAGGCAATAAGGACTGGAGGGTGATTGGTGGCTATAGGGAAGGCAATATGGACTGGAGGATGATTGGTGGCTATAGGGAAGGCAATAAGGACTGGAGGGTGATTGGTGGCTATAGGGAAGGCAATATGGACTGGAGGATGATTGGTGGCTATAGGGAAGGCAATAAGGACTGGGGGGTGATTGGTGGCTATAGGAAAGGCAATGAGGAATGTAGGATGATTGGTGGCTATAGGGAAGGCAATATGGACTGGAGGGCGATTGGTGGCTTTAGGGAAGGTAATAAGAACTGGAGGGTGATTGGTGGCTATAGGGAAGGTAATAAGGACTGAAGGGTGATTGGTGGCTATAGGGAAGGCAATAAGGACTGGAGGATGATTGGTGGCTATAGGGAAGGCAATGAGGAATGTAGGATGATTGGTGGCTATAGGGAAGGCAATATGGACTGGAGGGTGATTGGTGGCTTTAGGGAAGGTAATAAGAACTGGAGAGTGATTGGTGGCTATAGGGAAGGTAATAAGGACTGAAGGATGATTGGTGGCTATAGGGAAGGCAATATGGACTGGAGGATGATTGGTGGCTATAGGGAAGGCAGTAAGGACTGGAGGATGATTGGTGGCTATAGGGAAGGCAATAAGGACTGGAGGGCGATTGGTGGCTATACAGAAGGCAATAAGGACTGGAGGATGATTGGTGGCTATAGGGAAGCAGATAAGGACTGTTGGCTATAGGGAAGGCAATAAGGACAGGAGTGTGATTGGTGGTTATAGGGAAGGCAATAAGGACTGGTGGCTATAGGGAAGGCAATAAGGACTGGATGATGATTGGTGGCTATAGGAAAGGCAATGAGGACAGGAGTGTGATTGGTGGTTATAGGGAAGGCAATAAGGACTGGTGGCTATAGGGAAGGCAATAAGGACTGGAGGGGGATTGGTGGCTATAGGGAAGGCAATAAGGACTGGAGGGGGATTGGTGGCTATAGGGAAGGCAATAAGGACTGGAGGGTAATTGGTGGCTATAGGGAAGGCAATAAGGACTGGAGGGGGATTGGTGGCTATAGGGAAGGCAATAAGGACTGGAGGGTGATTGGTGGCTATAGGGAAGGCAATATGGACTGGAGGATGATTGGTTGCTATAGGGAAGGCAATAAGGACAGGAGTGTGATTGGTGGTTATAGGGAAGGCAATAAGGACTGGTGGCTATAGGGAAGGCAATAAGGACTGGATGATGATTGGTGGCTATAGGAAAGGCAATGAGGACAGGAGTGTGATTGGTGGTTATAGGGAAGGCAATAAGGACTGGTGGCTATAGGGAAGGCAATAAGGACTGGAGGGGGATTGGTGGCTATAGGGAAGGCAATAAGGACTGGAGGGGGATTGGTGGCTATAGGGAAGGCAATAAGGACTGGAGGGTAATTGGTGGCTATAGGGAAGGCAATAAGGACTGGAGGGGGATTGGTGGCTATAGGGAAGGCAATAAGGACTGGAGGGTGATTGGTGGCTATAGGGAAGGCAATATGGACTGGAGGATGATTGGTTGCTATAGGGAAGGCAATAAGGACTGGAGGGTGATTGGTGGCTATAGGGAAGGCAATAAGGACTGGAGGGTGATTGGTGGCTATAGGGAAGGCAATATGGACTGGAGGATGATTGGTGGCTATAGGGAAGGCAATAAGGACTGGAGGTTTATTGGTGGCTATAGGGAAGGCAATAAGGACTGGAGGGTGATTGGTGGCTATAGGGAAGGCAATAAGGACTGGAGGGTGATTGGTGGCTATAGGGAAGGCAATAAGGACTGGAGGGTGATTGGTGGCTATAGGGAAGGCAATAAGGACTGGAGGTTTATTGGTGGCTATAGGGAAGGCAATAAGGACTGGAGGGTAATTGGTGGCTATAGGGAAGGCAATAAGGACTGGAGGGTGATTGGTGGCTATAGGGAAGGCAATAAGGGCTGGAGGGTGATTGGTGGCTATAGGGAAGGCAATATGGACTGGAGGGTGATTGTTGGCTATAGGGAAGGCAATAAGGGCTGGAGGGTGATTGGTGGCTATAGGGAAGGCAATAAGGACTGGAGGGTGATTGGTGGCTATAGGGAAGGCAATAAGGACTGGAGGGTGATTGGTGGCTATAGGGAAGGCAATAAGGACTGGAGGGTGATTGGAAGCTATAGGGAAGGCAATAAGGACTGGAGGGTGATTGGTGGCTATAGGGAAGGCAATAAGGACTGGAGGGTGATTGGAAGCTATAGGGAAGGCAATAAGGACTGGAGGGTGATTGGTGGCTATAGGGAAGGCAATAAGGACTGGAGGGTGATTGGTGGCTATAGGGAAGGCAATAAGGACTGGAGGGTGATTGGTGGCTATAGGGAAGGCAATAAGGACTGGAGGGTGATTGGAAGCTATAGGGAAGGCAATAAGGACTGGAGGGTGATTGGTGGCTATAGGGAAGGCAATAAGGACTGGAGGGTGATTGGTGGCTATAGGGAAGGCAATAAGGACTGGAGGGTGATTGGTGGCTATAGGGAAGGCAATAAGGACTGGAGGGTGATTAGTGGCTATAGGGAAGGCAATAAGGACTGGAGGGTGATTGGTGGATATAGGGAAGGCAATAAGGACTGGAGGGTGATTGGTGGCTATAGGGAAGGCAATAAGGACTGGAGGGTGATTGGTGGCTATAGGGAAGGCAATAAGGACTGGAGGGTGATTGGTGGCTATAGGGAAGGCAATAAGGA
Organism: Gastrophryne carolinensis; assembly: GCA_027917425.1. Lineage (NCBI taxonomy): Eukaryota > Metazoa > Chordata > Amphibia > Anura > Microhylidae > Gastrophryne > Gastrophryne carolinensis. Next base: position 310,909 of record CM051239.1, read on the forward strand.
CTGGAGGGTGATTGGTGGCTATAGGGAAGGCAATAAGGACTGGAGGTTTATTGGTGGCTATAGGGAAGGCAATAAGGACTGGAGATTGATTGGTGGCTATAGGGAAGGCAATAAGGACTGGAAAGTGATTGGTGGCTATAGGGAAGGCAATAAGGACTGGAAAGTGATTGGTGGCTATAGGGAAGGCAATAAGGACTGGAGGGTGATTGGAAGCAATAGGGAAGACAATAATTACTGGAGGGTGATTGGTGGCTATAGGGAAGGCAATAAGGACTGGAGGGTGCTTGGAAGCTATAGGGAAGGCAATAAGGACTGGAGGGTGATTGGTGGCTATAGGGAAGGCAATATGGACTGGAGGGTGATTGGAAGCTATAGGGAATGCAATAAGGACTGGAGGATGATTGGTGGCTATAGGGAAGGCAATAAGGACTGGAGGGTTATTGGTGGCTATAGGGAAGGCAATATGGACTGGAGGGTGATTGGAAGCTATAGGGAAGGCAATAAGGACTGGAGGGTAATTGGTGGCTATAGGGAAGGCAATAAGGACTGGAGGGTGATTGGAAGCAATAGGGAAGGCAATAAGGACTGGAGGGTGATTGGTGGCTATAGGGAAGGCAATAATTACTGGAGGGTGATTGGAAGCTATAGGGAAGGAAATAAGGACTGGATGGTGATTGGTGGCTATAGGGAAGGCAATAAGGACTGGAGGGTGATTGGTGGCTATAGGGAAGGCCATAAGGACTGGAGGGTGATTGGTGGCTATAGGGAAGGCAATAAGGACTGGAGATTGAATGGTGGCTATAGGGAAGGCAATAAGGACTGGAAAGTGATTGGTGGCTATAGGGAAGGCAATAAGGACTGGAGGGTGATTGGTGGCTATAGGGAAGGCAATAAGGACTGGAGGGTAATTGGTGGCTATAGGGAAGGCAATAAGGACTGGAGGGGGATTGGTGACTATAGGGAAGGCAATAAGGACTGGAGGGTGATTGGTGGCTATAGGGAAGGCAATAATTACTGGAGGGTGATTGGAAGCTATAGGGAAGGAAATAAGGACTGGATGGTGATTGGTGGCTATAGGGAAGGCAATAAGGACTGGAGGGTGATTGGTGGCTATAGGGAAGGCCATAAGGACTGGAGGGTGATTGGTGAATATAGGGAAGGCAATAAGGACTGGAGGATGATTGGTGGCTATAGGGAAGGCAATAGGGACTGGAGGGTGATTGGTGGCTATAGGGAAGGCAATAAGGACTGGAGGGTGATTGGTGGCTATAGGGAAGGCAATAAGGCCTGGAGGGGGATTGGTGGCTATAGGGAAGGCAATAAGGACTGGAGGATGATTGGTGGCTATAGGGAAGGCAATAAGGACTGGAGGGTGATTGGTGGCTATAGGGAAGGCAATAAGGACTGGAGGGTGATTGGTGGCTATAGGGAAGGCAATAAGGACTGGAGGGTGATTGGTGGGTATAGGGAAGGCAATAGGGACTGGAGGGTGATTGGTGGCTATAGGGAAGGCAATAAGGACTGGAGGATGATTGGTGGCTATAGGGAAGGCAATAGGGACTGGAGGGTGATTGGTGGCTATAGGGAAGGCAATAAGGACTGGAGGGTGATTGGTGGCTATAGGGAAGGCAATAAGGCCTGGAGGGGGATTGGTGGCTATAGGGAAGGCAATAAGGACTGGAGGATGATTGGTGGCTATAGGGAAGGCAATAAGGACTGGAGGGTGATTGGTGGCTATAGGGAAGGCAATAAGGACTGGAGGGTGATTGGTGGCTATAGGGAAGGCAATAAGGACTGGAGGGTGATTGGTGGGTATAGGGAAGGCAATAAGGACTGGATGATAATTGGTGTCTATAGGGAAGGCAATAAGGACTGGAGGGTGATTGGTGGCTATAGGGAAGGCAATAAGGACTGGATGATAATTGGTGGCTATAGGGAAGGCAATAAGGACTGGAGGGTGATTGGTGGCTATAGGGAAGGCAATAAGGACTGGAGGGTGATTGGTGTCTATAGGGAAGGCAATAAGGACTGGAGTGTGATTGGTGGCTATAGGGAAGGCAATAAGGACTGGAGGGTGATTGGTGTCTATAGGGAAGGCAATAAGGACTGGAGGGTGATTGGTGGATATAGGGAAGGCAATAAGGACTGGAGGGTGATTGGATGGTTATAGGGAAGGCAATTAGGACTGGAGGGTGATTGGTGGCTATAGGGAAGGCAATATGGACTGGAGGGTGATTGGTGGCTATAGGGAAGGCAATATGGACTGGAGGGTGATTGGTGGCTATAGGGAACGCAATAAGGACTGGAGGTTGATTGGTGGCTATAGGGAAGGCAATAAGGACTGGAAAGTGATTGGTGGCTATAGGGAAGGCAATAAGGACTGGAGGGTAATTGGTGGCTATAGGGAAGGCAATAAGGACTGGAGGGTGATTGGAAGCTATAGGGAATGCAATAAGGACTGGAGGGTGATTGGTGGCTATAGGGAAGGCAATAAGGACTGGAGGGTAATTGGTGGCTATAGGGAAGGCAATAAGGACTGGAGGGTGATTGGAAGCTATAGGGAAGGCAATAAGGACTGGAGGGTGATTGGTGGCTATAGGGAAGGCAATAAGGACTGGAGGGTGATTGGAAGCTATAGGGAAGGCAATAAGGACTGGAGGATGATTGGTGGCTATAGGGAAGGCAATAAGGACAGGAGGGTGATTGTTGGCTATAGGGAATTCAATATGGACTGGATGGTGATTGTTGGCTATAGGGAAGGCAATAAGGACTGGAGGGTGATTGGTGGCTATAGGGAAGGCAATAAGGACTGGAGGGTGATTGGTGGCTATAGGGAAGGCAATAAGGACAGGAGGGTGATTGGTGGCTATAGGGAAGGCAATAAGGACTGGAGGATGATTGGTGGATATAGGGAAGGCAATAAGGACTGGAGGGTGATTGGTGCGTATAGGGAAGGCAATAAGGACTGGAGGATGATTGGTGGCTATAGGGAAGGCAATAAGGACTGGATGATAATTGGTGGCTATAGGGAAGGCAATAAGGACTGGAGGGTGATTGGTGGCTATAGGGAAGGCAATATGGACTGGAGGGTGATTGGTGGCTATATGGAAGGCAATAAGGACTAAAGGTGATTGGTGGCTATAGGGAAGGCAATAAGGACAGGAGGGTGATTGGTGGCTATAGGGAAGGCAATATGGACTGGAGGGTGTGTGAAGGAACCCCACTTAATTTTCCTTAAATTTCTCCTCCCTGTTGTTATTCCAGACTTTAATGGTCCCTTCTAATTCCATCTTCCCCTTAATAATAAGAAGCTGTGCCCCTTGTCAGGAGACAACTGCATACGTCCCTTAGCTATGCGGAAGAGATGTTTGGCAGGGATGTGTGAAAGCTCAGATCAAACCCCCTGGGTTGTTTGATTCCTGCCTTTTGGCCCCAACTAGGCTGCAGCCAGCATGCCTCCTGCTGTTGTATAACACCCCCAGCTGGGAAGTTGCCAGTGAGGCTACGTCTCAGGAAATCCCCTACTGGGGAGGTGTCAGAACCACAATTAAAAGGACAGAAGCACGGCACCGATAGTTTATGGGCCGTATCGCGGACGCCATGTGTCCTAATGCCAAACCGGTTACAGAACCAGAACCGTCTCCCAAAGCCGCACCGGAGCATAGTAAAAAACAGGCCTAGAAACAAGACAGAGACCGGTAAACGGAGAACTAAGGTTCTGGACTGAATTAAGACCCGGTCCCTGGACTTAACGCGTTCAGGTGCGCCTGGCCGATAGGTTGGTACCCCTCGCAAGGCAGTGTGACCCCCCTGCTCCAAGTTATAGCTCCAAAAAGGGTTTTAGGGCAAAATCCCCCTCTAAAAAAATGGGAGGTAACATCCCCTCCCACAATGGGGAGGGGAGATGGATAGCCTGGCAGCATAAATTGGATGGTCAAAAACCAGGCTGGGGTCACTCATCGGAAGGGGGTTGTGCGGCCGGCATATCCAGGGGTGTCCATCACCATCACCATAACCAGAAGCTCTTGACACACCCCCTTGTAAGAGCTCCTCACCACGCTGCATGCTCGAGGTAAACTTTGCTTGTTATTGTCTCTGTGTATTGCATAGCTGTTGTAACCCACCTCAGAACCGCATAGTTGTTTAATCTGTAATACTCCATACTTCTTTATAGTTAAATGCTTGTAAACTCTGCCTAGCGTGCTTATAGCCATTAAAACGTATATTTAATTGAGCTGTCTTCTTGCCTTAAACCCGGAATTTGTGTGTCCAAAGGCGGTTTGCCTGGTTACCCTAATAATAAGAGGGTCGGACAAGGTTTTGGGGAACCCGGTGGGCGTGTGCGGCGGTCTCTGGTTAGTAGTGGGACCACGTGACGCCCCGGTTTCCTGACAATTTGGTGGCAGCGGTTTGGGATAAGGCAAATAGTGTAAGTGAGTGTGGGCCCCATACTCTCATACACTAAAGATTACTAGCAGCGGCTTTTCTGTTGCTGGGATCTTAAGATCAGCTCAACGCTAGGAGTACTCTGAGAGTGGTTACAGTAGTTGTGTGATTACGGTGTGCAATAGAGCAGCTGCAGGCATGGCAAGTGGCACCAGGGCCAGAAGCAGGGATGTGGCTGCCGATGATATACTGGGTGCAGAGGGGCCCAGCCAGGGCTCTCCCAGAAGCCAGTCACCAGCCCTCAGCATCCCAGAGGACCGAGCCCTGCCTGCCGGCCCCCCCAGCCAAGCAAGCTCAGCTGCTCTCCTGCATGCTGCTATGGCAAGTCTCCGGGCGGGAGACCGCGGCTCCTATCAGCTCCTCATGGAGGAACGCCAGGTGCAGGCCGAGATCGAGGAACGCCGTGAACGTGAGCGCGAGGAACGCCGGGCTGAACGCGAGGAACGCCGGGCGCAAGCTGAACGCGACCACCAGCTCCAAGTTTTGCGGCTACAGCTTCAACACCCTCAACCCAGCACATCTACCAGCGGGCCCCCCGACAACCAGGCCCCAAAGTTGCGTGCAGAGGATTTCCCCATCCTGGACAAAGGCACAGATCTGGACACATTTCTGCTGGCTTTTGAAACTGTTTGCCATCAATACCATGTGCCGGAGGATCAGTGGGTCAGGTACCTAACCCCCCGCCTTAGGGGTAAAGCCCTGGAAATCTTTGGGTACCTGCCCAGCGAAACCACCCTGAGCTACGAGGGGGTCAAGCAAGCCCTGATCCGACAATATAACCTTACCCCGGAATTTTATCGCAAGAAGCTGCGGGGTCTGCGACGGGGCCCCAGCGACAGCTGGGCTGATCACATGCGGGCGCTACAGAGAGCAATTGAGCAGTGGACCACCAGCTTAGGAGTCACCTCCATCCAGCAGCTGAAGGAGCTGATTGCCATAGAGCAGTTCCTCTGGAATTGCTCTGACGAGCTGCAGCAGTTTCTGCGCGACCGGAAGCCAGAGGGGGCCTCGGCAACGGCCGCCCTTGCAGATGAGTACAGTCACAACAGAGCCCAGGAGCCCCGGAAACCTGCCAGCTGGAAAGTGGGTAAGCCGCCGCTGGCGTCTGTTGTACGTGCCCCTCAGCCCAGGACCCCTGCCCCCACCCCCTTTTCCAGGCAAGGGGGACCCCCACTGTGCCACCACTGCAACCAACCAGGACACTTCAGGGCCGACTGCCCCCAGCGCCAGCGGGGTGCAGCCCAGCGCCCCTCCACTGTGTTATGTGTTGGTGAGGGGGCAGGGCGATATCGGGACAACATACAGCCCGTCACTGTAGGCCAGGCTGTGGCCATGGGACTTAGGGACACCGGTGCTGAGATGACCCTGGTGCGACCAGAGTTGGTGTCCCCACAGGATTTGGTGCCCGGGAAGACCCTTATGGTCTCCGGCATTGGAGGAACTGAACCAGCATTGCCTGTTGCCAAGGTTTATTTGGACTGGGGTGCTGGACAGGGTGTGCGGGAGGTGGGGGTGTCGCCGAATATCCCTGCCAGTGTTTTGCTAGGGACAGACTTGGGGCGGCTAGTGTCTCACTATGTGGCCACTGAACCCCCAAGGTCTGGTCCCCTAGACAGTAATGTAATGCATGAGACAATGTGTGCGGTCAAGAGTAATGGTTATAACCTGCCTGCTACAGGGAATGTGGGGGTGGGTGAAGTGGGGTGTCCTTCTTCCCTCGGGGAAGAGGAGGGCGACCCAGTCGGTTGCAATCTCTTGTCCCCAGAGATCAACCCGACCGCAAGGGGCCAGGGACAAGCAAGGGGGGTGGTAGGACCTGCAGATGAGGGAGGGGCTGTCCCAGGAGATGTGGGGCCCCTAGCTGAGTCCACAGTGCAGGATGACTTCACTCCCGGGGTATTAAGGGCCCAGGCCGGCCAGTCTGGTCTGGCGACTTGGTTGGAAGCCAAAGGGGAACTAGCGCTACCAGCGGCCGCCGTGGCTGTGGCCGCTGTCACCCGCAGTGGGGGCGCTAGGGGCCCAGGGGCACCTCAGGGGCCTGACGGTGTGCTCCCTTCCAACCAAGTGGCTGCCAGGACAGATGGAGGTCAGGTGACAGATTCGGGGGAGCGGTCTGAGGACATGACCGTCTCTTCAGTACTGGCCACGTCCAGCCAGGGGTTTCAGGCGGCTTTGGAAGCCGATGACAGCCTGAATGCTCTCAAGGAACAGGCGGCTCAGCCTCCCTCGGGCTCAGACAAAGAACGAGTTGTCTGGGACCAAGGACGGCTGTACCGCATGACGGTCTCGCAGGGTTCACCAGAGGAGTGGCCTAGGGACCGACCGATGGTGGTCCCCTACCCCTTCCGGGCGGAGTTGTTGCGGGTTGCGCACGAGATTCCGATGGCGGGACACTTGGGGGTCACCAAGACCAGAGCCAGACTAGCCCAGCACTTCTACTGGCCAAAAATGGGGGCCGATGTGGCCGCCTACTGCCGTTCGTGTGAGGTCTGTCAGAAGGTGGGGAAGGCCGGGCCTCGCCCCAAAGCACCGCTGGTACCTCTGCCAATTATAGAGGAGCCTTTCAGGAGGGTAGCTGTGGATTTGATCGGACCCCTGTCCATCCCCAGCAGCTCCGGGAAACGCTTCATACTAACGGTAGTAGATTATGCCACACGGTACCCGGAGGCAGTGGCCTTATCATCCATTCGGGCCGACAAGGTGGCCACAGCCTTACTGGAAATATTTTCTCGGGTAGGCTTCCCCCAGGAAATGCTCACTGATCGGGGAACCCAGTTCATGTCACAGCTGATGGAGTCTCTCTGTAAGCAGATCCAGGTGCAACATCTGGTGACCAGCCCGTACCACCCACAGACCAATGGTCTCTGTGAACGGTTCAACGGCACTCTGAAGCAGATGCTTAAGATGTTGGTTGATGCCCACGGGCGCGACTGGGAGCGGTATCTCCCTCACCTACTGTTTGCCTACAGGGAGGTCCCACAGGCCTCAACCGGGTTCTCCCCCTTCGAGCTCCTGTACGGACGACGTGTGCGGGGACCCCTGGCCCTGGTGAAGGAGGCTTGGGAGGGGGATCTGCCCCCCCCCAAGGTGTCAGTCATCGAGTATGTGATGCGCTTCCGGGACAAGATGCAGGCCTTGGCGCAGCTGGTGCACGACAACATGGTACAGGCCCAGGCCGAGCAGAAGAGGTGCTACGACCAGAACACCTGTGATCGGACCTACCAGGTGGGCCAAAAGGTGTGGGTGCTGGTCCCGGTACCCCAGGATAAGCTTCAGGCGGCCTGGGAAGGTCCCTATCTCGTGCACCAGCAGCTCAATGCCGTAACGTACCTATTCACCCTAGACCCTGCCCGAGGACGGCGGAAGGCCTTCCACGTGAACATGATGAAGGCACATCATGAGCGGGAAGCGTGTGTTCTCCCGATCTGCAATCTGCCAGAGGAGGGGGAAGCTGAAACCCTCCTGGATATGCTGGCCCAGGTCAAGGAGGGGGGGACCCTTGAGGATGCCCAGATTGGTCCCCAACTGACAGCCGACCAACGGGCCCAGCTCTGGGCCACCCTGCACCCCTTCCGAGACTTGTTCGACAGCAAGCCCGGACGAACTAAGCTAGCCATCCACCATGTGGACACCGGGACTCACCCTCCGATCCGACGGGCGTCCTACCGTGTCTCCCTGGAGGTCCAGCAGCAAATGCGTCAAGAGATTGACGAGATGTTGCAGCTAGGGGTCATCCAAGCATCCAGCAGTGCTTGGGCCTCCCCGGTAGTCCTTGTCCCCAAGAAGGACCGGACCCTCCGGTTCTGCGTGGACTACCGGGGACTCAATGCTGTCACGGCTGCCGATGCATACCCCATGCCGCGCATCGATGACCTCCTGGACCAGCTGGCCGGGGCGAGGTACCTGACCATCATGGACCTGAGCCGGGGATACTGGCAGATTCCGCTGTCCCCTGAGGCTAGGGAGCGGTCGGCCTTCATTACCCCATTCGGACTATACGAATCCACCGTCATGCCGTTTGGCATGAGAAATGCCCCTGCCACTTTCCAGCGGATGGTCAACACCTTGCTCCAGGGACTAGAGGGGTACGCAGCTGCGTACCTGGATGACATTGCAGTCTTCAGTCCCACATGGGAGGAACACCTAGAGCACCTGTCGCAGGTGCTCGGGCGGGTCCGGCAAGCAGGTTTGACCATCAAGCCAGGAAAGTGCCAGTTGGGCATGGACGAGGTCCAGTACCTAGGGCATAGGGTAGGAGGGGGGACCCTGAAACCTGAACCGGGGAAGGTGGAGGTAATCGCCTCCTGGCCAACCCCTAGGACCAAAACCCAGGTGCAGTCCTTTTTGGGCACCGCTGGATACTATAGGAGGTTCGTTCCCCACTATAGTACCCTGTCCAAGCCTTTGACGGACCTCACCAGGAAAAAGCTGCCCTCCGCGGTAAATTGGACCCGTGACTGCGAGACAGCCTTCCAGGCACTGAAAGATGCCCTCTGCAGCTCTCCCGTACTCCAAGCGGCCGACTTTGCGCGGCCGTTTATAGTGCAAACGGATGCCAGTGATTTTGGCCTCGGCGCCGTGCTGAGCCAGGTCGACCCGACGGGTCAGGAGCACCCCATCTTGTACTTGAGCCGCAAGCTCCTACCCAGGGAAGTGGCATATTCAGTCATGGAGAAGGAGTGTCTCGCCATTGTATGGTCACTGCAGCGGCTGCAGCCATATTTGTATGGTCGCCACTTCATTGTGGAGACCGATCATAACCCCCTCCGCTGGCTACACATGGTTTCTGGAACCAATGGGAGAGTGTTGCGGTGGAGCCTGGCTCTCCAACAGTACCAATTTGACATCCGCCACAGAAAGGGCCGAGACCATGGAAATGCAAATGGCCTATCCCGGCAGGGGGAGGTAGCCAGTGGGTGCATGGGTCAGCACCGACAGGTTCTGGCCCCTAGCACCCTCTAAAGAAGGGAGATGTGAAGGAACCCCACTTAATTTTCCTTAAATTTCTCCTCCCTGTTTTTATTCCAGACTTTAATGGTCCCTTCTAATTCCATCTTCCCCTTAATAATAAGAAGCTGTGCCCCTTGTCAGGAGACAACTGCACACGTCCCTTAGCTATGCGGAAGAGATGTTTGGCAGGGATGTGTGAAAGCTCAGATCAAACCCCCTGGGTTGTTTGATTTCTGCCTTTTGGCCCCAACTAGGCTGCAGCCAGCATGCCTCCTGCTGTTGTATAACACCCCCAGCTGGGAAGTTGCCAGTGAGGCTACGTCTCAGGAAATCCCCTACTGGGGAGGTGTCAGAACCACAATTAAAAGGACAGAAGCACGGCACCGATAGTCTATGGGCCGTATCGCGGACGCCATGTGTCCTAATGCCAAACCGATTACAGAACCAGAACCGGCTCCCCAAGCCGCACCGGAGCATAGTAAAAAAACAGGCCTAGAAACAAGACAGAGACCGGTAAACGGAGAACTAAGGTTCTGGAATGAATTAAGACCCGGTCCCTGGACTTAACGCGTTCAGGTGCGCCTGGCCGATAGGTTGGTACCCCTCGCAAGGCAGTGTGACCCCCCTGCTCCAAGTTATAGCTCCAAAAAGGGTTTTAGGGCAAAATCCCCCTCTAAAAAAATGGGAGGTAACATCCCCTCCCACAATGGGGAGGGGAGATGGATAGCCTGGCAGCATAAATTGGATGGTCAAAAACCAGGCTGGGGTCACTCATCGGAAGGGGGTTGTGCGGCCGGCATATCCAGGGGTGTCCATCACCATCACCATAACCAGAAGCTCTTGACACACCCCCTTGTAAGAGCTCCTCACCACGCTGCATGCTCAAGGTAAACTTTGCTTGTTATTGTCTCTGTGTATTGCATATCTGTTGTAACCTACCTCAGAATCGCATAGTTATTTAATCTGTAATACTCCATACTTCTTTATAGTTAAATGCTTGTAAACTCTGCCTAGCGTGCTTATAGCCATTAAAATGTATATTTAATTGAGCTGTCTTCTTGCCTTAAACCCGGAATTTGTGTGTCCAAAGGCGGTTTGCCTGGTTACCCTAATAATAAGAGGGTCGGACAAGGTTTTGGGGAACCCGGTGGGCGTGTGCGGCGGTCTCTGGTTAGTAGTGGGACCACGTGACGCCCCGGTTTCCTGACAGGGTGATTGTTGGCTATAGGGAAGGCAATAAGGACTGGAGGGTGATTGGTGGCTATAGGGAAGGCAATAAGGACTGGAGGGCGATTGGTGACTATAGGGAAGGCAATAAGGACTGGAGGGTGATTGGTGGCTATAGGGAAGGCAATAAGGACTGGAGGGCGATTGGTGATTATAGGGAAGGCAATAAGGACTGGAGGGTGATTGGTGGCTATAGGGAAGGCAATAGGGACTGGAGGGTGATTGGTGGCTATAGGGAAGGCAATAGGGACTGGAGGGTGATTGGTGGCTATAGGGAAGGCAATAAGGACTGGAGGGTGATTGGTGGCTATAGGGAAGGCAATAAGGACTGGAGGTTGATTGGTGGCTATAGGGAAGGCAATAAGGACTGGAGATTGATTGGTGGCTATAGGGAAGGCAATAAGGACTGGAAAGTTATTGGTGACTATAGGGAAGACAATAAGGACTGGAGGGTGATTGGTGGCTATAGGGAAGGCAATAAGGACTGGAAAGTGATTGGTTGCTATAGGGAAGGCAATAAGGACTGGAGGATGATTGGTGGCTATAGGGAAGGCAATAAGGACTGGAAAGTGATTGGTGGCTATAGGGAAGGCAATAAGGACTGGAGGGTGATTGGTGACTATAGGAAAGGCAATAAGGACTGGAGGGGGATTGGTGGCTATAGGGAAGGCAATAAGGACTGGAGGATGATTGGTGGCTATAGGAAAGGCAATAAGGACTGGAGGGGGATTGGTGGCTATAGGGAAGGCAATAAGGACAGGAGTGTGATTGGTGGTTATAGGGAAGGCAATAAGGACTGGTGGCTATAGGCAAGGCAATATGGACTGGAGGATGATTGGTGGCTATAGGGAAGGCAATAAGGATTGGAGGGGGATTGGTGGTTATAGGGAAGGCAATAAGGACTGGAGGGTGATTGGTGGCTATAGGGAAGGCAATAAGGACTGGAGGGTGATTGGTGGCTATAGGGAAGGCAATAAGGACTGGATGATAATTGGTGGCTATAGGGAAGGCAATTGTGAGGATCTTACCTCCTCGCCGTCCCCGGTCCCGCGGTGCGTCGTCGGGCGGCCCGCGGCCGTCCCCTGTCCAGCGCTCCTCTGGCGGGCTCGCGTGGGGTAGGGCTGGTGGCCGCGCCGCGGCCCGCTTGGCGCGGCTGGGCGGCCCCGTCGGGCTTCCCCCTGGTGCGGCGCTTCCTCCTGCTGACGGGAGCACGCCCGGACTGCAAGGTGCTCGCACGCGCGCGGGCACGTCCTGTTTATGCCTCCCGGCGGCGCTTCTCCCAGCGCGTCCGCCGGGGGCAGATTTAAAGTGACCTATCCTGGTCGCTCTCCTGGGAGCGGATCCAGGGACTGGTCGGCCTGTCTGGCCTGGGCCGTCCAGTCCCTGGGACCGCTCCCGTTTTGTATAGTTGCACCAATCACCTCCTTTCCCTCCATTTGTCCCCCTTTCCTACTGGCCAGTATTCCCTTTATATTTGGGCTTGTCCAATTTCCCAGTGCCCGTTATAGCCTCTGGGTTGCTGGGAGCGTTATAGTTTGTCTGATCTCTGTTATACTCGGCTTTGTCTTCAGACCATCCTTGCTTGCTGCCTGCCCGGACCTTTTGCCTGCCTGACCACGATTTTCGCCTGACCCCTCTGATACCTCGCCCCGTGACCTTCTGGATTGACCTCGGCTTGTTTGACTCTTTGCTACCTCCGTTGGATACATCGCTTCGTGATCTCCCGGTTTTGACCTCGGCTTGTTAATTGGACTTCCGCCTTCCGGCATCCTCATTTGGGACTTCCTGCCGTTCATCAGTCTCCACCTTAAGCTGGTAATCTTTGCGCCCATTAAGATCTGGGGGTAACCGAGTCAGGAGAGGCATTATCCGCGTCTCCTGCGAGCGGGGACTTGTCTATAGGCAGAAGAGGCGGTGGAGATTGGGGATTATCAGCTTAAGACAGAAAGGTGTCCGGTACAGTCCTTACAGTATAACGGGCCAGAAAAATGGACCAGATCTTGGAACAGGTGCAGGCCTTAACGGCGGCTGTAGAGCACCTGGCTCATCGTGTTGCGGCCCAGGAGAACCGTCCTGCTCGTATTACCACCAGCCCTCAAGGGGCTCCGGCCGCATCTTCTGTGGAACCCAAGATTCCACTACCAGAAAAATTTTATGGCGATAGGGCAAAATTTGCCAATTTTCGGGACGTAAACTTTATTTCCAACTCCGTCCTGTTTCGTCAGGGTCACAGGAGCAGCGAGTGGGTCTGATTATCTCCCTCCTCCAAGGCGATTCACAATCCTGGGCCTTCAGTCTACCATCCCAGGATCCTGCTCGTCTCTCAGTAGATAATTTCTTTTCTGCTATGGAGGTCCTGTATGATGACCCTGACAGAGGAGCAACAGCAGATGCTAAACTCCGTACCCTGCGTCAGGGACGACGACCGGCCGAAGATTATTGTTCTGAATTTCGGCGCTGGGCAGTGGATTCGCGCTGGAATAATCCTGCTCTGTGCGGCCAATTTCGGCTAGGGCTGGCCGACTCTATTAAAGACACCATGGTGAATTATCCTGTTCCCCAAACATTAGATGAGACCATGCACCTTGCCATTCGCATAGATCGCCGTCTCCGGGAAAGGTGCTTGGAGAAAGGGTCTCATCCCGATTCAGCTTTGAGAGCCGAGGCCCCAGTGGTGCAATATCCTGAAGAACCCATGCAACTGGGAGCAACAAAACTCACGGAGGTTGAGAGACGACGACGTCTGTCGCAGGGTCTGTGTTTGTATTGTGGCGGAACTGGTCATATGGTCAGAGTATGCCCTAAGAAGCCGTCGGGAAACTTCAGAGCCTAGGGGGTTTCGAGGGGGCCCACCTAGGCTGTAAGGTATCACCTCATGTATCGTCTCCAGTTATGATGCCGGTTCAGATTAAAGTTGCTCTAAAATGTTTGAGTTTGGAGGCCCTCTTAGACTCCGGAGCAGCAGGGAACTTCCTTGACTCTGAGCTAGCCCAGAGTCTAGGAATTACGCTCCAATCTCTGCCTGCGCCAATCCGAGTCTCTGCCATTGATGGCACTCCTATTGCAGGCGGGCTCGTGCAGTTTAGAACCCTGCCAGTATCATTTAAAGTGGGAGCCAGTAATTCCGAAATCATTAGTTTCCTTGTCTTAAGAATGCCTAACACCCCCTTAGTTCTGGGATTGCCTTGGCTGCAGAAGCACAATCCCCAAATTGATTGGGTGTCGGGGCAAATTGTGAAGTGGGGTCACCAATGTTTTCAGACCTGTTTGGAACTTCCGGTTCGAGTTACACAATTATCTCCGGGTAAGGTTCCTACTCCATACCTGGAGTTTTCTGACGTCTTTTCCGAAAAGGCGGCAGACAAACTTCCCCCCCACAGGCCTTGGGATTGCCCCATTGAGCTCCTTCCTGGTTCTATGCCTCCTAGGGGGAGAATTTTCAATTTGACCCGAGCTGAAACCCTTGCCATGCGGGAATATAAGGCTCGATTCAGAGACACATTCGTCCGGACTTCCGTAGCTGTCTGTGAAAGTTTTGGTGGGTGTTTGTCATTTTTTGGCTTTTTTTCGTATATTTCGCACGAACGTTCGAGAACATGCGTATATGCTCTTTCGATAATGGTGCCAAAATCGGAAGATTTTCGTTACTTCGGGAGCTTTTTCCCACCAAATCGGAAATTTTTTCGTTATTGCAATGGGCTTGCGATTAATTCAGAGAGCTGATTGCCGATGGTCCCACACCTCATAAATTCGTTTCAGGGCAAAAACATTCCCGGCACCTTTTTGACTACGGGAGCGCGAGCCAGCCATGGACGAGGCTACTGCCTTTGAGGAGCATGAGGATCTGCAACTCATGGGCATTGAGATCGTCCGGAGGGCACAGACCAGATTGCACCGGCGGCGACGCATGGACATCAATAGCATGCATGACACTGAGCTGTTCGAGCTGACCAGGCTTAATCGCGCTTCCCTCCATAAATTATATAGTGAGCTGCGGCCATGGTTAGCCCGCACCACAAGGAAGGGGCAAGCAATTTCAGGTATGACCAAGATGCTTGGCTGCCTGCAATTTTTGGCGAACGGCTCGTTCCAGAGGCTGGGTGCCCTCTCCGTGGGGATTTCACAGCCTACGCTGAGCCGCGCGCTATCCCAATTTTTGGAAGGCATGGCTACCATAACTCGGAAATATATTTGTTTCCCTGAGGATATGGTAGCCAGAAACGCCATTAAGCTGGCATTTTTTAATATCGCCGACATGCCCAATGTCATGGGTGCTATTGACTGCACCCACGTTGCCCTCGTCCCTCCGTCAAGCGACGAGTATATATACAGGCAAGTTTTGGCTTCCATTGTCTCTAAATATTTGTGTGTCCCTCCTTTGCTCAATCACATTATTCGTTTGGTTCATTGGCAATAGTCCCTCCTTTCCAGAAAAGCTTCCTTGTGACTAATCTCGCCATTTGTAGTAACTTTCATTGCCAATAGTCCCTCCTTTCCAGAAAAGCTTCCTTGTGACTAATCTCGCCATTTGTAGTAACTTTCATTGCCAATAGTCCCTCCTTTCCAGAAAAAGCTTCCTTGTGACTAATCTCGCCATTTGTAGTAACTTTCATTGCCAATAGTCCATCCTTTCCAGAAAAGCTTCCTTGTGACTAATCTCGCCATTTGTAGTAACTTTCATTGCCAATAGTCCCTCCTTTCCAGAAAAAGCTTCCTTGTGACTAATCTCGCCATTTGTAGTAACTTTCATTGCCAATAGTCCCTCCTTTCCCGAAAAGTTTCCTTGTGACTAATCTCGCCATTTGTAGTAACTTTCATTGCCAATAGTCCCTCCTTTCCTGAAAAGCTTCCTTGTGACTAATCTCGCCATTTGTAGTAACTTTCATTGCCAATAGTCCCTCCTTTTGTTTAGTCCCTCTAGGTTAATATACACTCAGATTTTACATCTTCACTCATTGCAATCACTCCCTCCTTGCTAATGCTCCCTCCTTGCCAAGAGTGTATGTGCACCAACGGCCCTTATTTATAAATTAGTCCCAAAGTTAGTTATTTCAAAGTAAAACATTTGTAAGTGTCCTTTTAATAGAACAAGTAAGACTGTCAAGGCTTAAACATTGTTCTTCTTTTACATGTTACATTTTGACATAGGCTGTTTGAAGTGTGCGTTGGATTTGTTTACTAAACGTAATTTTTGGGTGGTTTCTGTTTCCTTTTTCACCAGAAATCGCAAAATGGGCCATTCGCTGAATGTGCAAGCGGTGGTGGCCCAGGACCTGCGCTTTCTGAGCGTCCTGGCAGGCTACCCTGGCTCAGCCCATGATGCGTATATCCTGCGCAGATCTGGATTATTCCGCCGGTTTGAGTCAGGGGAATTTGCGGGTGCATGGCTCCTTGGTAAGTTGGCTCAAATTATCGCTTTGGATTCTATATGTATGGGCAAGTTTGATGTTGGATTTACCTTTCAGAAACGCTGCCTTGCCCCTCACCTTGTGAACATGTGTAAGCACACTGTAACCATTAGCTTAGACAAACTCCATTTGCTGCAAAATTGTTTTGCCTGCATTGTTTTAATTAATAAGTGTAATGTGAGGCCAAGTCTGAAACAGCCTTCGAAACCATTTTCTTTCGAAATCTGTAATTGACTTTACCAGAGAGTCAGCGCCATCTTTGCTTACATGCATTTAACTTACTGAGTAGAGGTGAGCGGGATAAAGTGCAGGGGCAGGCTTACACCGGTTTGGGAGTAAGGCAAGAATTCTAAAGGGGCAGGTCAAGTTAGACCATACTACATTGTTCTGCAGCACAGGCAGGAAACAATATCTGCTAACAGTCTGCCTGAATGCCCAACATCCCCAGTATTATTTGCCTACTTTGGACCCACATCTATCACATATGTTTAATTCTTGTTTTAGCATCTGCAATCTGTATGCTCATGTTTGTGTGACAATGTCACATACCTCTTTTATTTTTATTGCAGTAGTAATGTTGCGTGGCAATGTATGATTTCCTGTTATTAATTTTTTTGTTTTTTTTGGGCTTATTTAGGAGATTTGGGCTATCCACTACTGCCGTGGCTCATGACTCCGGTCCTCCGGCCACAAACTCCAGCACAAGAGGCCTATAACCGTGCACATCGAAAGACCAGGGCAGTGGTGGAGAGGGCCTTTGGACTCCTCAAGACCCGGTTTCGGTGCTTGGACCACACTGGGGGCTCCCTGCAGTATGACCCGAAAAAGGTCATTGACATTATAATGGCATGTGCCGCGCTCCATAATTTAGCCATTATGCAAAGGGTCCCCCGATATCTGGATTGCCCACCCTCTCCACCCTCCGATGAGGCAGACGACGCCTATGTGGGCCAGCCAAGTGCGTCTGGGCAAGCCGTGCGGGCAAATTTAATAGCCACACATTTTTCATAATTTAGTTTTTATTTTTTTTTTATTTTTTTTTAATTTTGGCTATGTTTAATTTCATTATGAAGTAAACAATAATGAATTTGTGCAACCCAAAAAATAAAATATGTTGGAGTATTTATTTGGAGACCTTGGTTCTTGTTTGTTTTCGTCCCAACTTGAACTCAGATTTCTATATCAAAACACCACACACATGAGCTTGTTCAAAACAAAATGTTTACTACTTAGTAAAAGGTATATGTGAGACAAACAGAATCGGAGGTGAGTGCCCCTCACATACTTTGGGACCACACCTGTACATGCAATTATGTTCAATACATTTGTACACAAAATAAATAGCACAAAATGAATCCCTCTCCTGCTTGCCCACATTTTCCACCGACACAGGTTGAAAGCAATCCTAGCTATGCCACATCTACACCTGTAAGTCAGTGGGCCACCCAAACAAGAACACCCAGTCCCAATCCAAATCCAGTACAATCACAGCCAGGGTCCAAGGTCTTTGATGTTGAGGCCAGAATGTCACCCAATCATGCCGCCAAACATGAGGAGCCACCACAAATGTTATTGTGGCCAGGGCAGGCGCGCAACACCTTAAGTGGCCGATTCACTGAGTCTGGGACTCTGGCATTGGCTACTGGGCTACCTCAGGCCTTGAATGAGCTATATGGTGGATAATCAAAAGCAACCGAGCAAGAACAGCGCAAAATGTGTGATTTTTAGCCCTCACCAGACAAGTCAATCCAGTGGGTAGGTTTTGCAAAGATATGGACCAGATTCATGCCTAACACACCTTAATATGTGTGATGCCCATAGAACCCAGGTTGTGGCCCTTGGTGGGGGGGGGCCATAACATGGGCCTGTTTGGCATTCAGAATCTGCAACTGTTCCAAAATGTGTCTTTGGTTAGTGTGCATTTCGGCCATGCCTGACCTAATTTCTGAAGTCAAGTTGGCCATGTGGCTGTTATGGGTCCTCAATTCAGTCAGCACGGCACTGAAGGTAGTATTTAGGGACTCTAATTGGCCCCTAATATGCTCCTGATTTTGTTGGTTTTGGCGGCGAAAAAGGCGCCTCTCATGGTGCCATGCTGACTCCATCATCTGCACGCCCCTCCCCTGGGAAACTGGGCGACGTTGCTGAGTACGCCGCCCAATTCCCCGGGTTGTGGGGCGTGCAGATGATGTGGCTCGAGGACCCCCAACAGCCACAGGTCTGCTCGCCAAATCCTCAGCAGCAGATCTGAAACTGGGGACTGGAGGGTCAGTCTCTGCATGCTGCCCACGATGTGCAGGCAGCATGCAGCCAGCTTCACTCTGCTGCTGTGGATTTGGCGGAGACACATTTTGGGACAGTTGCAGATTCTGTCCCAGGGGAAGATCTTCAGAATCTCCTATGAAGCTTCCATCTTCCTCCTGCTCCTGGATTTGCTCCATCAGTGTGTGGCTCTGTTGGGGACATGTAAAAAAAAACAGGTTCAGTGTGTGGAATACCTATAAAAACCACACAAGCCAAACATGGCAAGCTACATGCATACACAACACCCTCAAAATACACTTACCGTAGACATCGGATCCTGGGTCCTATGCAGCGCGGAAGAAGACGGACGCGGTAACATGGCAGAGGAGTCCCCACTAGCTGAGGGATGATGCTGGCCTGGTTTGGAAGAAAAACAGCGATTAATACACACAACTATGCGGGGAGGCCGATTCATCAATAGCGCCAGGTAGCGACAGATGAGCGACTGTAGCGTGATTTTTTCAGCGCCAGCCAGTATTCGCTGTGCTTGGCCGGCGTTAGCTTGATGACAGCGACTCAGTCGGTGTGCGGTAATGTTGAATACTGGCTGGGGGGTCGCTGTTTCACAGGTCCAGCGTTGTATGTGAGCGCCTGACAACGAATGGCCAGAGCGAACGGCTAGCTTCATATTCATCAAAAAATCACGCTCCGAATGTGCTGTCGCTGTCCATTCCTTGTTTAAACCCCAGAGCGCTGGCGCCGATCTGTATTAACTAGTTTTTAACCCCTAAACAACCATATTTTTTGAATGTAACATTATACATGTTTTTAGAATCATTTTGTTATATGAATACATTAATCTCAGACCTGTTAGATCAATTCTGCACATATTTTTTTTTTTTTTTTTTTGACTTAAAAATAAATCCTAACATTGCAGAAGTGTTCTCCGATTTTTGGACATTAAAAAAATTAAAAAAAAAATTATTACCAATTAATCATGAATTATTATAGATTGCTCCATTGAAATGCATTGGACATCGCCAGGGAGCGACAGCTCATACCTGGCGCTGTGAGGGAATTTGCAGCGGCGCTGTTCGGTCCAGGCGGCTTCATGATGAATGCCGCGCTAGCCGTCGCTCTCGCCGGCGCTAGCCTCATTTTGCTTGATAAATGCGTCATTGTGACCGCCGCGGGCGTACTTGAGTCGGTAGTCGCCGTTAGCTGCCGCTACCTGGCGCTCGTCAGACACTACCTGGCGCTATCGCTTGATGAATAAGGGCAATAGTTTATGATTAAGAACACATATGCTAATCCAAGAAACGTGGCAAAGCAGTAAGGGCCCCTCCCACAACGTGGCCACTTGGCATTCCCTATGAATCCCATTACATTAGTGCATGGATTGTTAAACCAGACTAGACACATCACGTGTCTCAAACCAAACATGCAAAGAATGGCTGATGTGTGAGTTGCAACATCCCTTTAAGGGGAGGAAGTTAACACACTAAGGTGGGAAAAAACACTTACAATATGATTCTGGTGGGGAACATTTGTATGGCATAAAACCTTCCTAGAAAACCATCTTAATCAGTTGTGCAACTAAACCAGCTCCAAACAAATTGACCAACAGGCAAAGATGTTATTGTGGCGTGTGCTTCTCAATTAATACATAGCACCCATTCCTTTTCGACACTTCTAAGTGACATATTTGTCACACATTTCATTAAACATCATGTATGTGGATGTCAATTTGCACATTACCAGGCCACACCCATGACACTCCCTAGTCAAAGTGAGCACTCCTAACAACCCCCCCCCCAGAGCCATGTGCTTAGCTAGCCCTTGCTCCCACCCCCTAGAGCCATGTGCTTAGCTAGCCCTTGCTCCCACCCCCTAGAGCCATGTGCTTAGCTAGCCCTTGCTCCCACCCCCTACAGCCATGTGCTTAGCTAGCCCGTGCTGCGTATGTGTATGTTTCTATACATTTGTGTGGTCATTCAGACATTACTAACCTGCAGGAATTGGTGGGTTGTCGGTGTCCTGCTGGCCTGAGTGTCCCTCTAAGGCCACGGGATGTAATAAGGACAGCACCATCTCCTCAGCCGGTGTAAAGCGCATTTTGGTTGGGAAACCTCCGCCAGTTGTTTCGCTGAAAAACATAGTAAGCATAATTAAGTGCACTGATGGACAGACAAGAATAATAAAAACCCAAACCTTAGCTATGTACCTGTGCATCCGCCGTAGATTCTCTTTCTTCCGCACTGCATATTTCAGGTCCGAAATCTTCCGTTGAATCTGGTCCATATCTTTACGTTCCTCACCCGCTGCATTGACTTGCCTGGTGAGTTCTTCAAAAATCTCGGTTTTGCGCTGTTTACTGGTGTGTTTTGATCTTCTACCATATAGCTCATCAAAATGTAAGGTGAGACCAGTAGCCAATGCCAGAGTTTGGGACTCAGCAAAACGGCCACCCAAGTGTCCTCTGCGCAAGTTGCGCCCTCTTCGGGGTGGTTGTGGCTCCTCACTGCTTGGTTGCAAATGGGGTGACATTCTGGCCTGGGGGGATGGAGGAGACCTCAAGGACTGGAGGCTGGCTGTTGATCTTACTGGACTTGGGAAGGGACTGGGTGTTCTTGGCTGGGTGGACCCTGAAGTTGCAGGTGTAGATGTGGCATAGGGTGAATGCATGCCAACCTGTGCCGGAGGATAATGTGGGCGAGCAAGAGAGGGTGTTGGCGACCTTGAGCTGCTGCTGTGGCTCTGTGGGGCCTTGGAGGTGGTTGGCTGGGTCTGTGGGCCCTTGGAGGTGGTCGGCTGGGTCTGTGGGGCCTTGGAGGTGGGTTGCTTGGCCTTAGTTTTTGAGCCACGTGCGGGGGGGGAGGGGGCCGTTGGCCTTTGGCGGCTTTTCGGGCTTCTGGAGCGTGTCCTGGTTTGGCCCCTGCGGCGCCTTGGGCCCCTGCTGCGGCTTCTGGACCGGGAGGTGGTTCGGCCCCTGCGGCGCCTTGGGCCCCTGCTGCGGCTTCTGGACCGGGAGGTGGTTCGGCCCCTGCGGCGCCTTGGGCCCCTGCTGCGGCTTCTGGACCGGGAGGTGGTTCGGCCCCTGCTGCGGCTTCTGGCCCGGTGTTTTTGGCCTTTGCCTATGGCCTTGGTGCCACGTGGGGGGGGGGATGTGGGGCAGGGTGGGGTGGGGCTTCGTCCCCTCTTACCCATCTGTGGGCCAGGAGTTTTAGCAGCCTTGGTTACCTTGCCCCTTGGTTGTGGTGGTGCTGCAACCTCCTTTTTTGCCGCAGCCTTGGTGGTAGCCCTTAGTCGGGCTTTAGGCTCTTGCGACCGTGTTTGCGGACCCACGCCCTGCTCAGCCTGCTTGCTCTGCTTCTTAGCTGGAAGTTTTCTTTTTGGTGCCATTTTGTGTGGACTCTCAAAGAGAATGAGCTGTGTGTGCAGGGACCTTTAAATAAGGTCTCCGGCGTGTGACGCCTACACGTTCGCTTACGCGCACGTCCGGCCGTTCGCACGGCCGTGCGAAACCCGGAAACCGCTGGGGCCGTGCTTATCTGCTGCCTAGAAGAAGAAGAAAGATGGCGCCCACTATCTTCACCCGCCAACAAGAAGAGATAATCATGCTTGTAAGTGTCTTTTAACGACTTTGCTTGGATTGTTAATTGTTGCTCTACATGTTAAGGATGCGCTAAAAGTTATCTTTTTGTTAAAGCTTTGGTTGGACTACATGCACAACCAAGCGCACACCACACACGTGCCAAACGACAGTGCTGCCATATTTGAAAGTTAACTTAGGCTAAAAGTGTGTGTGTGTATGTGTTCATGTGATTGAACCAAATAATGTATTGTTGCCTCTTCTACATATGCATTTCTGAGTTCTTGCTATGTTTGTTTTTTGTTTTGTAGACCATGCTGGAGCGCAGGTACGACTACCTGCCCAACTCGTTTGCCAAACGAAACGTCGCCCTGGAGATCATCTCGGAGATACAACACCAGACCGACACCACCTTCACCCACACACAGATCATGCAGCATTGGTCGGACCTGAAGCGACTGCACATGCCCCGGGTGCGGAGGTTTTTTGCAATCCATTTCCCAAGTAAGTACATAGCGCTTGCATGCAAGATGTAACTAGGACAGAATTTATGCCTTTTATTTATAATGCCTTCTCTTTTGTAGTGTTGGAAATGGATTACAGAATTCGCCGCACCCGGAGGCGCCCAGGCCGACCAGTGCTGCATGATTCTGCAGCTGGGAGTGAAGGTGGTGGATCTCCAGGGCGACGGGCCGACCCCTCCTCTGTGGCCTCCTCAGACCAGCCCCTGGACCTTACCACAGAGGAGGGGCGGCACAGCGTGGGCAGGCAGTCGTACCCTGCCACGCATGCGGGATCCTCTGGTATGTCACTCTTCATGTCTACACCCAAACATCTAATTGCTAGCTCCTGATATCACCAAACTGAATCCTTTATTCTGTCTTTGTAGATGTTTCTGTTGCGGGTGAAGTAGTGGGTGAGGAGGCAGCAGATAGGAGCCCACAAGACCCTGGAGAAGGTGAGTGATGTGACCCAGACTTAGCTAAAAACATTTGAGGACTGCGGAATCAGACATCCAAACTAACCATTTGGCCCATGTTTCAACAGGCACTTCTTCACAGCAGAGCCAGGAACCAGGACCTCAGGGTGTTGTCCCCAACGAGCCATCTCTCGGCCACCAACCAAGTAAGTAGTCATGGCATTATAAAGATTTCTGTCTAAATTCCCATGAACACCAAAACACATAATGCCCTAGTCAATGCCAATAGAAGAGGGACCTGTGGCCACTGAATTAGCTTAATTAGTTGCCCAACTGTCCTGTGGCCACTGAATTAGCTTAATTAGTTTCCCAACTGTCCTGTGGCCACTGAATTAGTTTAATTAGTTTCCCAACTGTCCTGTGGCCACTGAATTAGCTTAATTAGTTGCCCAACTGTCCTGTGGCCACTGAATTAGCTTAATTAGTTGCCCAACTGTCCTGTGGCCACTGAATTAGCTTAATTAGTTTCCCAACTGTCCTGTGGCCACTGAATTAGCTTAATTAGTTGCCCAACTGTCCTGTGGCCACTGAATTAGCTTAATGACCTGTGGCCACTTCCTAACCTTAATTCCTGTCATTAATGACATCTGTGCATTATAGTTAATTTGTTTCTTAAAATACATTAAATCCACAGGTGAGAAACATGTATTGTTCTCCGAATAATTTGTTTTTCTGTTTTTTTGGCAGGGACCACAAGACAGCGACTTGCTGATATGAATCGGAGGGTCCTTGAGTTGGTGGCCGATCTGCAGGCGATGCGGGACACGTTGGGGACAACAGAAGAGGAAGACTAGTGTCCTGGTTCCTGGCCCTGTAGATTTGTAAATAGTTTTATTTGTAGATAGTTTTATTGGTTAAACACCAAAGTTTTTTGTATATAGTTTTATTTTTTTAAAAAAAGTTTTTATTGTATATAGTTTTTAAAGTTTTTTATAAAAAATTAGTGTATATATTTTTAATAACCAACAACCAATTTGTATATAGTTTTTAATTTTTTAGGGCCAAAGTTGGGCCAAAAATTTTTACAAAAAATGGCAATTGCCCAATAAATACCAAAAAAAAAAAAAAAACATGTTGTCCCATTTATTTGCACACATACATTTAACAAAAACAAGGGGCCAATGACATATTTGAAAATCAAGATTGTGATGTCCGTGAAGTGATTTGGGTAAGTTTTAGGGTGTGAAAATGGAAGAAGAAACAAGGCGCTAAGTGATTTGGGTAAGTTTTAGGGACCTAAAATGGAAGAAGAAACAAGGCGCTAAGTGATTTGGGTAAGTTTTAGGGTGTGAAAATGGAAGAAGAAACAAGGCGCTAAGTGATTTGGGTAAGTTTTAGGGTGTGAAAATGGAAGAAGAAACAAGGCGCTAAGTGATTTGGGTGAGTTTTAGGGTGTGAAAATGGAAGAAGAAACAAGGCGCGAAGTGATTTGGGTAAGTTTTAGGGTGTGAAAATGGAAGAAGAAACAAGGCGCTAAGTGATTTGGGTAAGTTTTAGGGTGTGAAAATGGAAGAAGAAACAAGGCGCGAAGTGATTTGGGTAAGTTTTAGGGTGTGAAAATGGAAGAAGAAACAAGGCGCTAAGTGATTTGGGTAAGTTTTAGGGACCTAAAATGGAAGAAGAAACAAGGCGCTAAGTGATTTGGGTAAGTTTTAGGGACCTAAAATGGAAGAAGAAACAAGGCGCTAAGTGATTTGGGTAAGTTTTAGGGACCTAAAATGGAAGAAGAAACAAGGCGCTAAGTGATTTGGGTAAGTTTTAGGGTGTGAAAATGGAAGAAGAAACAAGGCGCTATGTGATTTGGGTAAGTTTTAGGGTGTGAAAATGGAAGAAGAAACAAGGCGCTAAGTGATTTGGGTAAGTTTTAGGGTGTGAAAATGGAAGAAGAAACAAGGCGCTAAGTGATTTGGGTAAGTTTTAGGGTGTGAAAATGGAAGAAGAAACAAGGCGCTATGTGATTTGGGTAAGTTTTAGGGTGTGAAAATGGAAGAAGAAACAAGGCGCTAAGTGATTTGGGTAAGTTTTAGGGTGTGAAAATGGAAGAAGAAACAAGGCGCTAAGTGATTTGGGTAAGTTTTAGGGTGTGAAAATGGAAGAAGAAACAAGGCGCTAAGTGATTTGGGTAAGTTTTAGGGTGTGAAAATGGAAGAAGAAACAAGGCGCTAAGTGATTTGGGTAAGTTTTAGTGACCTCAAGGGAAAAGGCAGGATAGCGCGAAGTGGTTAGGGTGAGTTTTAAGGGACCTCAAGGGAAAAGGCAGGATAGCGCGAAGTGGTTAGGGTGAGCTTTAAGGGACCTCAAGGGAAAAGGCAGGATAGCGCGAAGTGGTTAGGGTGAGCTTTAAGGGACCTCAAGGGAAAAGGCAGGATAGCGCGAAGTGGTTAGGGTGAGCTTTAAGGGACCTCAAGGGAAAAGGCAGGATAGCGCGAAGTGGTTAGGGTGAGCTTTAAGGGACCTCAAAGGAAAAGGCAGGATAGCGCGAAGTGGTTAGGGTGAGCTTTAAGGGACCTCAAGGGAAAAGGCAGGATAGCGCGAAGTGGTTAGGGTGAGCTTTAAGGGACCTCAAGGGAAAAGGCAGGATAGCGCGAAGTGGTTAGGGTGAGCTTTAAGGGACCTCAAAGGAAAAGGCAGGATAGCGCGAAGTGGTTAGGGTGAGTTTAGTGATGGAAGTGAAATTATGTAGGCGAGCACTTTAATGAGAGAAGTTTGTAGTGCGCAGGCGCAATATCGTAAGAATTTCGTCTGGACAGATACTTTAGGAAAAAATGAAGCAGGATGTAGCGGGAAAATGATAGGATTCGTGTGAGGATACGATGGGAAAAGGGCAAAAACGAAAGGCTACGTTGGTAGTTGTGAAAAATGAATCTGAACATTTTCGATGGAAAATGACATCCTCGTCTGCGTACTCTGGCATACGAGGCGCTACGGAAGGTTTACGAAGCATGCATAGAATCGCTCGAACGTTCATGCGAGAGCGGGAAATTTTGAAAATCTTACGACGTCGGCACCAAAGCGAAAGTTTTTTTGTGTCTCTCTGAATCGAGCCTATATTGCAGAAAATTTAGAGAAGGGATTTATTCGACCATCATCTTCCCCGGCAGGAGCAGGTTTTTTTTTTCGTTGAAAAGAAAGATGGGGGACTCCGTCCATGTATTGACTATCGGGGTTTAAATAACATCACTATTAAAAATAAGTATCCTCTGCCACTTATTGAGGGGCTATTTACACAGGTGGCTGGGGAGCAGGTTTTTTCCAAACTTGACCTCCGGGGCGCCTATAATCTAATCAGAATTAGGCAGGGTGATGAGTGGAAAACGGCCTTCAATATTCTTGAGGGGCATTATGAATATCTAGTAATGCCGTTTGGATTATGTAACGCCCCCGCAGTCTTTCAAAGTTTTGTGAATGAGATATTCAGGGACTACTTAGGTCGTTTTGTAGTAGTTTATTTAGATGACATTCTGATTTTCTCTTCATCTCTTGCGGAACACCGCAAACATGTGCGCATGG
The DNA here is from genome assembly GCA_027917425.1 of Gastrophryne carolinensis. Taxonomy (NCBI): domain Eukaryota; kingdom Metazoa; phylum Chordata; class Amphibia; order Anura; family Microhylidae; genus Gastrophryne; species Gastrophryne carolinensis. The sequence continues at coordinate 337,265 of CM051239.1, forward strand.
TCTTACAAAAACTCAGAGAAAATTGTTTATATGCTAAGTTGAAAAAGTGTCAATTTGAAGTCTTGGAAGTTCCTTTTCTTGGTTACATTGTTTCTAATACTGGTCTTTCCATGGATCAATCCAAAGTGAAAGCAGTATTAGAATGGGAGCAGCCCAAAGATCTTAAAGGTCTGCAAAGATTTTGGGGGTTTGCCAATTTTTATAGAAGGTTCATCAAAAATTTTTCTTCGTTGGTAGCCCCTTTAACTAATCTTACTAAGAAAGGGGCTTATCCTCCTGTTTGGCCGGTTTAGTCTGTTCATGCTTTTGAAAAACTTAAGGGAGTCTTTAGTTCTGCCCCAGTACTGGTGCATCCAAACTGCCAATTACCATTTTTTGTAGAAGTGGATGCCTCTGAAATTGCTGTGGGGGCAGTACTGTCCCAATATCGTGGGTCTTCTGAACGCCTTCATCCTTGTGCCTTTTTTTCTAAAAAATTCTCGGCTGCCGAAAGAAATTATGACATTGGTAACCGGGAGTTGTTGGCTATCAAATTGGCCTTTCAAGAATGGAGGCACTGGTTGGAGGGGGCTCAGTACCCAGTTACGGTCTTTACTGATCATAAAAATTTAGAGTACATCCAATCCGCTAAAAGGCTAACTCCAAGACAAGCTCGCTGGTCCTTGTTCTTCTCTCGGTTTAACTTTTCTATAACCTATAAACCAGGATCCAAAAACTTAAAAGCTGATGCCTTGTCCCGGAGTTTCTCTTTTTCCAATTTACCTGAAAGGGAAGATGTACCCATTTTGCCCCACTCTTTGGTGGTAGCCGCCCTCCAACCACAACTCCCTGATCTAACTCAGTTCCAGTCCGAAGCTCCACCTGAAAAGCCTGATTTTGCCCAGTTTGTGCCTCCTCCTTATCGTGCTGCTTTCCTGTCCCACTTTCATGACACTAAGACAGCGGGTCATCCGGGGGTCAAGAAGACCATCGCTTTACTATCCCGCCAAGTCTGGTGGCCATCCATTAGGAAAGATGCACGAGAATTTGTCCAAGCCTGTAAGGTGTGTGCTCGGAGTAAGTCCTTAAGACACTCCCCTGAGGGCCCTCTACTTCCACTGCCCATTCCTGTCTGCCCCTGGACCCATTTGGCCATGGATTTCATAACGGATCTTCCACCTTCCCAGGGATATTCCGTCATTTGGGTGGTGGTGGATCGTTTTAGCAAGATGGCTCACTTCATCCCTTTAAAGAAGCTTCCCACAGCTCAGACCCTAGCTCAACTCTTTATCACTCACATTTTTAGAATCCATGGCATTCCTGAAGACGTTGTCTCTGATAGGGGGGTCCAATTTGTCTCCCGGTTTTGGAGGGCTTTCTGTGCAAAATTGGGCTTTACCGTCTCTCTTTCCTCTGCATTCCACCCTCAGTCCAATGGGCAAACCGAAAGAACGAACCAGTCTCTAGAACAGTATTTGCGTTGTTTCGTCGCAGATACTCAAACGGATTGGGTGTTCTTCCTCCCGTTTGCTGAATTCGCACTGAACAATGCTTCACATTCTTCCACTGGAGTTTCTCCCTTTCATTGCGTGTATGGTAAAGATTTGAAGTTTTCAGCCCTGTCAGACCAACCCTCTAGAGTTCCTTCCTTAGATGAATGGGTGTCCCGATGGCCGGGGTTATGGAATAAAATCCAGCAACATCTGTCCAAAGCTGTCTTTCAACAGAAAAAATTTTCAGATCGTAAACGTTCTTGTAATTCTGGTTATTGTGTGGGGGATTGGGTTTGGCTTTCAACTAAGAATTTAGCCTTACGCCAGCCCTCTGCTAAGTTGGGCCCGAAATTTATTGGTCCCTTTCCGATAATACAGAAAATCAATCAAGTTACTTATCGGTTAGATCTCCCTTCCTCCATGAAAATCTGTAACTCCTTTCATGTTTCTCTTTTTAAATCTGCTAGGCGAGTCCTGTGTTAGTTGGTGGGCAACAGGAGTTTGAGGTTGCCCGGGTTCTAGATTCTCGCTTTTTTCGAAACTCCCTTCAGTATTTAATTGACTGGAAGGGTTATGGCCCGGAAGAAAGATCTTGGGTTCCGGCCAGGGAGGTTCATGCGCAGAGTTTGATAAAGAAGTTTCATAGGGAGAATCCTCTGAAGCCCAGCCTGGAGGGTCCGGTGGCCCCTCCTCAGGGGGAGGGTAATGTGAGGATCTTACCTCCTCGCCGTCCCCGGTCCCGCGGCGCGTCGTCGGGCGGCCCGCGGCCGTCCCCTGTCCAGCGGTCCTCTGGCGGGCTTGCCTCTCGGCGCTGCTGTGGGGGCCGGGGTCTGGCGGCGTGGGGTAGGGCTGGTGGCCGCGCCGCGGGCTGATTGGCGCGGCTGGGCGGCCCCGTCGGGCTTCCCCCTGGTGCGGCGCTTCCTCCTGCTGACGGGAGCGCGCCCGGACTGCAACGTGCTCGCGCGCGCGGGCACGTCCTGTTTATGATTTAAAGTGACCTATCCTGGTCGCTCTCCTGGGAGCGGATCCAGGGACTGGTCGGCCTGTCTGGCCTGGGCCGTCCGGTTCCTGGGACCGCTCCCGTTTTGTATAGTTGCACCAATCACCTCCTTTCCCTCCATTTGTCCCCCTTTCCTACTGGCCAGTATTCCCTTTATATTTGGGCTTGTCCAATTTCCCAGTGCCCGTTATAGCCTCTGGGTTGCTGGGAGCGTTATAGTTTGTCTGATCTCTGTTATACTCGGCTTTGTCTTCAGACCATCCTTGCTTGCTGCCTGCCCTGACCTTTTGCCTGCCTGACCACGATTTTCGCCTGACCCCTCTGATACCTCGCCCCGTGACCTTCTGGATTGACCTCGGCGTGTTTGACTCCTCTTTGCTACCTCCGTTGGATACCTCGCTTCGTGATCTCCCGGTTTTGACCTCGGCTTGTTAATTGGACTTCCGCCTTCCGGCATCCTCATTTGGGACTCCCTGCCGTTCATCAGTCTCCACCTTAAGCTGGTAATCTTTGCGCCCATTAAGACCTGGGGGTAACCGAGTCAGGAGAGGCATTATCCGCGTCTCCTGCGAGCGGGGACTTGTCTATAGGCAGAAGAGGCGGTGGAGATTGGGGATTATCAGCTTAAGACAGAAAGGTGTCCGGTAGAGTCCTTACATCAATAAGGACTGGAGGGTGATTGGTGGCTATAGGGAAGGCAATAAGGACTGGAGGGTGATTGGTGGCTATAGGTAAGGCAATATGGACTGGAGGATGATTGGTGGCTATAGGGAAGGCAATAAGGACTGGAGGGTGATTGGTGGCTATAGGTAAGGCAATATGGACTGGAGGATGATTGGTGGCTATAGGTAAGGCAATATGGACTGGAGGGTGATTGGTGGCTATAGGGAAGGCAATAAGGACTGGAGGGTGATTGGAAGCTATAGGGAAGGAAATAAGGACTGGATGGTGATTGGTGGCTATAGGGAAGGCAAATAGGACTGGAGGATGATTGGTGGCTATAGGGAAGGTAATAAGGACTGGAGGGTGATTGGTGGCTATAGGGAAGGCAATAGGGACTGAAGGGTGATTGGTGGCTATAGGGAAGGCAATAAGGACTGGAGGGTGATTGGTGGCTATAGGGAAGGCAATAAGGACTGGAGGGTGATTGGTGGCTATAGGGAAGGCAATAAGGACTGGAGGGTGATTGGTGGGTATAGGGAAGGCAATAAGGACTGGATGAAATTGGTGGCTATAGGGAAGGCAATAAGGACTGGAGGATGATTGGTGGCTATAGGGAAGGCAATAAGGACTGGAGGATGATTGGTGGCTATAGGGAAGGCAATAAGGACTGGAGGATGATTGGTGGCTATAGGGAAGGCAATAAGGACTGGAGGATGATTGGTGGCTATAGGGAAGGCAATAAGGACTGGAGGGTGATTGTTGGCTATAGGGAAGGCAATATGGACTGGAGGGTGATTGTTGGCTATAGGGAAGGCAATAAGGACTGGAGGGTGATTGGTGGCTATAGGGAAGGCAATAAGGACAGGAGGGTGATTGGTGGCTATAGGGAAGGCAATATGGACTGGAGGGTGATTGTTGGCTATAGGGAAGGCAATAAGGACTGGAGGGTGATTGGAAGCTATAGGGAAGGCAATAAGGACTGGAGGGTGATTGGTGGCTATAGGGAAGGTAATAAGGACTGGAGGGTGATTGGTGGCTATAGGGAAGGCAATAAGGACTGGAGGGTGATTGGTGGCTATAGGGAAGGCAATAAGGACAGGAGGGTGATTGGTGGCTATAGGGAAGGCAATATGGACTGGAGGGTGATTGTTGGCTATAGGGAAGGCAATAAGGACTGGAGGGTGATTGGAAGCTATAGGGAAGGCAATAAGGACTGGAGGGTGATTGGTGGCTATAGGGAAGGCAATAAGGACTGGAGGATGATTGGTGGCTATAGGGAAGGCAAAAAGGACAGGAGGGTGATTGGTGGTATAGGGAAGTCAATAAGGACTGGAGCATGATTGGTGACTATAGGAAAGGCAATAAGGACTGGAGGATGATTGGTGGCTATAGGGAAGGCAATAAGGACCGGAGGATGATGGGTGGCTATAGGGAAGGCAATATGGACTGGAGGATGATTGGTGGCTATAGGGAAGGCAATAAGGACTGGAGGGTGATTGGTGGGTATAGGGAAGGCAATAAGGACTGGAGGGTGATTGGTGGCTATAGGGAAGGCAATATGGACTGGAGGGTGATTGGTGGCTATAGGGAAGGCAATAAGGACAGGAGGGTGATTGGTGGCTATAGGGAAGGTAATAAGGACTGGAGGGTGATTGGTGGCTATAGGGAAGGCAATAGGGACTGAAGGGTGATTGGTGGCTATAGGGAAGGCAATAAGGACTGGAGGGTGATTGGTGGCTATAGGGAAGGCAATAAGGACTGGAGGATGATTGGTGGCTATAGGGAAGGCAATAAGGACTGGAAGGTGATTGGTGGATATAGGGAAGGCAATAAGGACTGGAGGGTGATTGGTGGATATAGGGAAGGCAATAAGAACTGGAAGGTGATTGGTGGGTATAGGGAAGGCAATAAGGACTGGAGGGTGATTGGAAGCTATAGGGAAGGCAATAAGGACTGGAGGGTGATTGGAAGCTATAGAAAAGGCAATACGGACTGGAGGGGGATTGGTGGCTATAGGGAAGGCAATAAGGACTGGTGGCTATAGGCAAGGCAATATGGACTGGAGGATGATGGGTGGCTATAGGGAAGGCAATAAGGACCGGAGGATGATGGGTGGCTATAGGGAAGGCAATATGGACTGGAGGATGATGGGTGGGTATAGGGAAGGCAATAAGGACTGGAGGATGATTGGTGGCTATAGGGAAGGCAATAAGGACTGGAGGGTGATTGGTGGCTATAGGGAAGGCAATAAGGACTGGATGAAATTGGTGGCTATAGGGAAGGCAATATGGACTGGAGGGTGATTGGTGGCTATAGGGAAGGTAATAAGGACTGGAGGGTGATTGGTGGCTATAGGGAAGGCAATAGGGACTGAAGGGTGATTGGTGGCTATAGGGAAGGCAATAAGGACTGGAGGGTGATTGGTGGCTATAGGGAAGGCAATAAGGACTGGAGGGTGATTGGTGGCTATAAGGAAGGCAATAAGGACTGGAGGGTGATGGGTGGCTATAGGGAAGGCAATAAGGACTGGAGGGTGATGGGTGGCTATAGGGAAGGCAATAAGGACTGGAGGGTGATTGGTGGCTATAGGGAAGGCAATAAGGACTGGAGGGTGATTGGTGGCTATAAGGAAGGCAATAAGGACTGGAGGGTGATGGGTGGCTATAGGGAAGGCAATAAGGACTGGAGGATGATTGGTGGGTATAGGGAAGGCAATAAGGACTGGAGGGTGATTGGTGGCTATAGGGAAGGCAATAAGGACTGGAGGAAATTGGTGGCTATAGGGAAGACAATATGGACTGGAGGGTGATTGGTGGCTATAGGGAAGGCAATATGGACTGGAGGGTGATTGGTGGCTATAGGGAAGGCAATAAGGACAGGAGGGTGATTGGTGGCTATAGGGAAGGCAATATGGACTGGAGGGTGATTGTTGGCTATAGGGAAGGCAATAAGGACTGGAGGGTGATTGGTGGCTATAGGGAAGGCAATAAGGACTGGAGGGTGATTGGTGGCTATAGGGAAGGCAATAAGGACTGGGGGGTGATTGGTGGCTATAGGGAAGGCAATAAGGACTGGAGGGTGATTGGAAGCTATAGGGAAGGCAATAAGGACTGGAGGGTGATTGGTGACTATAGGAAAGGCAATAAGGACTGGAGGGGGATTGGTGGCTATAGGGAAGGCAATAAGGACTGGTGGCTATAGGCAAGGCAATATGGACTGGAGGGGGATTGGTGGCTATAGGGAAGGCAATAAGGACTGGTGGCTATAGGGAAGGCAATAAGGACTGGAGGATGATGGGTGGCTATAGGGAAGGCAATATGGACTGGAGGATGATTGGTGACTATAGGAAAGGCAATATCGACTGGAGGGGGATTGGTGGCTATAGGGAAGGCAATAAGGACTGGTGGCTATAGGGAAGGCAATAAGGACTGGAGGATGATGGGTGGCTATAGGGAAGGCAATATGGACTGGAGGATGATTGGTGGCTATAGGGAAGGCAATAAGGACTGGAGGATGATGGGTGGCTATAGGGAAGGCAATATGGACTGGAGGGTGATTGGTAACTATAGGGAAGGCAATAAGGACTGGAGGATGATTGGTGGCTATAAGGAAAGCGATAAGGACTGGAGGGTGATTGGTGGCTATAGGGAAGGCAATAAGGACTGGAGGGTGATTAGTGGCTATAGGGAAGGAAATAAGGACTGGAGGGTGATTGGTGACTATAGGGAAGGCAATAAGGACTGGAGGGTGATTGGTGACTATAGGGAAGGCAATAAGGACTGGAGGGTGATTGGTGGCTATAGGGAAGGCAATAAGGACTGGAGGGTGATTAGTGACTATAGGGAAGGCAATAAGGACTGGAGGGTGATTGGTGGCAATAGTGAAGGCAATAAGGACTGGAGGGTGATTGGTGGCTATAGGGAAGGCAATAAGGACTGAAGGGTGATTGGTGGCTATAGGGAAGGCAATAAGGACTGGAGGGTGATTGGTGGCTATAGGGAAGGCAATAAGGACTGGAGGGTGATTGGTGGCTATAGTGAAGGCAATAAGGACTGGAGGGTGATTGGTGGCTATAGGGAAGGCAATAAGGACTGGAGGGTGATTGGTGGCTATAGCGAAGGCAATAAGGACTGGAGGGTGATTGGTGACTATAGGGAATGCAATAAGGACTGGAGGGTGATTGGTGGCAATAGTGAAGGCAATAAGGACTGAAGGGTGATTGGTGGCTATAGGGAATGCAATAAGGACTGGAGGGTGATTGGTGGCAATAGTGAAGGCAATAAGGACTGGAGGGTGATTGGTGGCTATAGCGAAGGCAATAAGGACTGGAGGGTGATTGGTGACTATAGGGAATGCAATAAGGACTGGAGGGTGATTGGTGGCTATAGGGAAGGCAATAAGGACTGGAGGGTGATTGGAAGCTATAGGGAAGGAAATAAGGACTGGATGGTGATTGGTGGCTATAGGGAAGGCAATAGGGACTGGGGGATGATTGGTGGCTATAGGGAAGGCAATAAGGACTGGAGGATGATGGGTGGCTATTGGGAAGGCAATAAGGACTGGAGGGGGATTGGTGGCTATAGGGAAGGCAATAAGGACTGGATGATAATTGGTGGCTATAGGGAAGGCAATAAGGACTGGATGGTGATTGGAAGCTATAGGGAAGGCAATAAGGACTGGAGGGTGATTGGAAGCTATAGGGAAGGAAATAAGGACTGGATGGTGATTGGTGGCTATAGGGAAGGCAATAAGGACTGGAGGGTGATTGGTAGCTATAGGGAAGGAAATAAGGACTGAAGGATGATTGGTGGCTATAGGGAAGGCAATAAGGACTGGAGGGTGATTGGTGGCTATAGGGAAGTCAATAAGGACTGGAGGGTGATTGGTGGCTATAGGGAAGGCAATAAGGACTGGAGGGTGATTGGTGGCTATAGGGAAGGCAATAAGGACTGGAGGGTGATTGGTGGCTATAGGGAAGGCAATAAGGACTGGAGGATGATTGGTGGCTATAGGGAAGGCAATAAGGACTGGAGGATGATTGGTGGCTATAGGGAAGGCAATACGGACTGGAGGGTGATTGGTGGCTATAGGGAAGGAAAAAAGGAGTGGAGGGTGATTGGTGGCTATAGGGAAGGTAATAAGGACTGGGGGGGGGATTGGTGGCTATAGGGAAGGCAATAAGGACTGGAGGGGGATTGGTGGCTAAAGGGAAGGCAATAAGGACTGGAGGGTCATTGGTGGCTATAGCGAAGGCAATAAGAGCTGGAGGGGGATTGGTGGCTATAGGGAAGGCAATAAGCACTGGAGGGTGATTGGTGGCTATAGGGAAGGCAATAAGGACTGGAGGGTGATTGGAAGCTATAGGGAAGGCAATAAGGACTGGAGGGTCATTGGTGTCTATAGGGAAGGCCATAAGGACTGGAGGGTGATTGGTGGCTATAGGGAAGGCAATAAGGACTGGAGGGTGATTGGTGGCTATAGGGAAGGTAATAAGGACTGGAGGGTGATTGGTGGCTATAGGGAAGGCAATAAGGACTGGAGGGTGATTGGTGGCTATAGGGAAGGAAATAAGGACTGGAGGATGATTGGTGGCTATAGGGAAGGCAATAAGGACTGGAGGATGATTGGTGGCTATAGGGAAGGCAATAAGGACTGGAGGATGATTGGTGGCTATAGGGAAGGCAATAAGGACTGGAGGATGATTGGTGGCTATAGTTAAAGCAATAAGGACTGGAGGATGATTGGTGGCTATAGGGAAGGTAATAAGGACTGGAGGGTGATTGGTGGCTATAGGGAAGGCAATAAGGAATGGAGGGTGATTGGTGGCTATAGGGAAGGCAATAAGGACTGGAAAGTGATTGGTGGCTATAGGGAAGGCAAAAAGGACTGGAGGGTGATTGGTGACTATAGGAAAGCAATAAGGACTGGAGGGTGATTGGTGGCTATAGGGAAGGCAATAAGGACTGGAGGGTGATTGGTGGCAATAGGGAAGGCAATAAGGACTGGAAAGTGATTGGTGGCTATAGGGAAGGCAATAAGGACTGGAGGGTGATTGGTGGCTATAGGGAAGGCAATAAGGACTGGAGGGTGATTGGTGGCAATAGGGAAGGCAATAAGGACTGGAAAGTGATTGGTGGCTATAGGGAAGGCAATAAGGACTGGAGGGTGATTGGTGGCTATAGGGAAGGCAATAAGGACTGGAGGGTGATTGGTGGCTATAGGGAAGGCAATAAGGACTGGAGGGTGATTGGTGGCTATAGGGAAGGCAATAAGGACTGGAGGGTGATTGGTGACTATAGGGAAGGCAATAAGGACTGGAGGGTGATTGGTGGCTATAGGGAAGGCAATAAGGACTGGAGGATGATTGGTGGCTATAGGGAAGGCAATAAGGACTGGAGGATGATTGGTGGCTATAGGGAAGGCAATAAGGACTGGAGGATGATTGGTGGCTATAGGGAAGGCAATAAGGACTGGAGGGTGATTGGTGGCTATAGGGAAGGCAATAAGGACTGGAGGGTGATTGGTGGCTATAGGGAAGGCAATAAGGACTGGAGGGGGATTGGTGGCTATAGGAAAGGCAATAAGGACTGGAGGATGATTGCAGAAGATTTTTGGTAGCGGAGCTGAAATGTTACATCATGTGACTCGCTACTCTGGGGCCCACTAAGAGACCTCACATTATGGTCCGATAGGATAGATATTATTTTCATATGGAAGTAATGTTTATATGATATTATATACAGAAAGTATTCTTCCTGTCCCTCCTGTTTTTCTTTTTGTCTCACGTGTGTGTTTTAGTTTATTCGGGTTGGTGATCGGTTTGTGTCACGTTGAAGGAGGATCACGTTCAAATTTATGAAGTGGCTGGAAGTTTGGGAACAAAGCTGGAACATCTTTATAAATACTCTGGTGTATCTACACGACGGGATTCTTTATAGTGTTATCACAGGTGTGTCTGGAATCCACATGCAAGAAACTTTGTGGTGTGTGCGTGTGGTTTGCATTCAATTGGTTTTATCATTACACGGTATTTAAAATTCATGTTATTATTTTTTTTTTATGGGAGTTGTATGGAATATTGTTGCATTTAGTTAGATGTTCCTGGTACATATATATATACTTATATTTTATATTTGCTTTCTGGTTGTGGGAGAAACTAAAAATGTTTTAAAAGTACAGAGACAAGCTCATCTCTCAAAGATTAGATTATTGGAAAGGGATAAGAAATTAAATAAGGTCATCTCCCCAATTGCAGATCACTTATTGAGAAATCACTGTGGGCGAGTCTCTGACTTATGGGTCACCACGTTAGAATAAATCCATTTGGACATCAGGATTGGTAACCTAAAGAGGAAGTTACTACAGAAGGAACTTAAATGGATGCAGATTGAATACAATAACACCTTTGGGAATGAATGCTGTGAAGGAACGATCCAGCTTAAGTGCAGAAAACTCACATATACAAGTCTGGAGTTCCCCTTTATTCCCTGTGAATTTGTCAAAGGAAAGATGGAAGCTGCAGACAAGTGGCACCAACACAAACTGGACCATAGCGTCGCCACCATGTGTCCCAGCACCAAGCCAGGTACAGAATCAAAACCGACTCACAAAACTGCACACAGGGATAGGTTACTGCGGGCTCAGCAATAAAGGAAAACCCAGAAAACAGAGATATAAAGTTCTGACCCACTTAGGGACCCCATTTCTGGACTCATCGGATGCCCAGCGTCCAGCCCAATTGTTTGGTGTTTCCAAAGCTATACGACCCCCCTGCCCAAATGTATAACCCCTAAAGGGTTTTAGGGGCAAAACCATGCTACAGGACAGTGGGAAGTGACAACCCGTCCCACAGAAGGGAGGGGAGTGAAAAGGGTCTCACCACATAAAAGGGGACAGGTTTTGGTCACTTATCTGGAGAGGTCACGGTTCACACGTGCTGGAGGTGCCCAAATCATCTGTAAGCTCTTCACTTACCTCTTGTGGGAGCTCATCATCTCCACTACTCTGCAACTGCGTATTAACGCAACCGACTATTGTTTCTCTGTGTAACTCACTCTATCCTGTAACCGTATCAGAACAGCATTTGTATCATTTCATATTCCATCATAGCTAAATGTTTGTTATTACTGCCTAGTGTGCGCTCATTGCATTAAATCTTATATTTAACTTGAGCGATCTGTTTGCCTTAAACCAAGAATCTGTGTGTCCGCAGGCTTTGGGCCTGGTATTCCTGATAGGAGGGGCCGGACAAGGGTTTTGGGAACGCGGTTGTGTGTCAGGAGGTCCCTGGTTTATAGTTGGACCACGTGACCTGCGGTTCCTTGACAAATTGGTGGCAGCGTGGTGGGATAAGGCAAATAGTGTGAGTGTGGGCCCCATACTCTCATACACTAAAGATTACCAGCAGTGGCTTTTCTGTTGCTGGGATCTTAAGATCAGCTCAACACTAGATAAATTCTGAGAGTGGTTACAGTAGGTTGTGTGATTACAACAGTGTGCAAAATCAGTCAGTGACCAGCAGCTGCAGGCATGGCGAGTGGCACCAGGGCCAGAAGCAGGGATGTGGCTGCCGATGTTGCACTAGGTGTGGAGGGGCCCAGCCAGGGCTCTCCCAGAAGCCAGTCACCGACCCTCAGCATCCCATAGGACCGCGCCCCGCTTTCTGGTCCCCCCAGCCAAGCAGGCTCAGATGCTCTTCTGCACGCTGCTCTGGCAAGTATACGGGATGGAGACCGGGCCAGCTATGAGGTTCTGATTGAGGCTGCCGAGCGCCAAGCAGAACACGAGGAACGCTGTGAATGCGAGCAGAGTGAGGCTGCCAAGCGCCAAGCGGAATGCGCGGAATGCCGTAAACGTGAGCAGATCGAGGCTGCCGAGCGCCGGGAGCAAGCTGAACGTGAACACCAGCTCCAAGTACTGCAGCTAAATCTTCAGCACCCTCAACCCAGCATAGCTGGTAGCGGGCCCCATGAGAACCAGGCCCCAAAGTTGCGTGCCTAGGATTTCACCATCTTGGACAAAGGCACAGATCTGGACACCTTTCTGCTGGCTTTTGAAACTGTTTGCCATCAATACCATGTACCGGAGGATCAGTGGGTCAGGTACTTAACCCCTCGACTTAGGGGTAAAGCCCTGGAAATCTTTGGGTACCTACCCAGCGAGACCACCCTGAGCTACGAGGGGGTCAAGCAAGCTCTGATCCATCAATTTAACCTAACCCCGGAATTTTATCACAAGAAACTGCAGAGTTTGCGACGGAGCTCCACCGACAGCTGGGCTGACCACATGAGGGCGCTACAGAGAGCAGTCGAGCAGTGGACCACCGGCTTAGAAATCACCACCATCCAGCAACTGAAGGAGCTGATTGCCACAGAACAGTTCCTCTGGAATTGCCCTGAGGATCTGCAGCAGTTTCTGCATGACCGGAAGCCAAAAGGAGCCTCAGCAACTGCAACCCTCGTCGATGATTACAGTCACAACAGAGCCCAGGAGCCCCGCAAACCTGTCAGCTGGAAAGTGGGTAAGCCGCCGCTGGCATCTGTTGTCAGTGCCCATCAGCCCAAGACCCCTGCCCCTACTCCCTTCTCCCGGCAAGGGGGGCCCCAACTGTGTCACCACTGCAATCAACCCGGACACTTCAAGTAGCCAGCGCCAGCAGGGTGCGGCCCAGCGTTCATCCACTGTGTGGTGTGTGGGTGAGGGGGCAGGAAGGTATCTGGACAATGTACAGCCCGTCACCGTAGGCCAGGCTGTGGCCATGGGACTTAGGGACACTGGTGCTGAGATGACCCTGGTTTGACCAGAGTTAGTGTCCCCACAGGATTGGGTGCCCGGGAGGACCCTTGTGGTCTCCGGGATTGGAGGAACTGAACCGGCATTGCCAGTTGCCAAGGTTTATTTGGACTGGGGTGCTGGGCAGGGACTGCGGAAGGTGGGGGTATCATCGAATATCCCTGCCAGTGTTTTGCTAGGGACAGACTTGGCTGTGTCTCACTATGTGGCCACTGAACCCCCAAGGTCTGGTCCCCTAGACGGTAATGTAATGTATAAGCCGATGTGTACAATCAATAAGAGTAGTGTGTGTAACCTGCCTGCTACAGGGAATGTGGGGGTGGGTGAAGTGGGTGCCCTTCTTCCCTCGGGGAAGAGGAGGGTGACCCAGTAGACTGTAATCTCTTGTCCCCAGAGGTCATCCCCAACGCGGTGAGCCAGGGACAAGCAAAGGCTGTGGTAGGACCTGCGATTGAGAAAGGGGCTGTTCCAGGAGACGTGGGGCCACTAGGTGAGTCCACATCGCAGGATTGCTGCACTGCCGGGGTATTGAGGGCCCAGGCCAGCCAGTCTGGTCTGGCAACTTGGTTGGAAGCAGAAGGGGAGCTAGCGCTACCAGCGGTCACAGTGGCTGTGGCCACTGTCACCAGCAATGGGGGTGCTAGGGGCCCAGGGGCACCCCAGGGATCTGATGGTGTGCTCCCTTCTAACCAAGTGGCTGCCAGGACAGATGGAGGTCAGGTGACAGATCCAGAGGAATGATCTGAGGACATGGCCGCCTTTTCAATACTGGCCATGTCCAGCCAGGGATTTCAGGCCGCTTTGGAAGCCGATGAAAGCCTGAATGCTCTCAAGGAGCAGGCGGCACAGCCTCCCTCGGGCTCAAAGAGTGAGTTGTCTGGGACCAAGGACGGTTGTATCGCATGACGGTCTCGCAGGGTTCACCACAGGAGTGGCCCAGGGACCGACATTGGTGGTCCCCTACCCCATTCTGGGCGGAATTGTTGAGGGTTGCGCATGAGATTCCGATGGCAAGACACTTGGGGGACACAAAAACCAGAGCCAGACTATCCCAGCACTTCTGGCCAAAAATGGGGGCCGATGTGTCCGCCTACTGCCGTTCGTGTGAGGTCTGTCAGAAGGTGGGGAAGTCAGGGCCTGCCCCAAAGCACCACTGGTAGCTTTGCCAATCATAGAGGAGCCTTTCAGGAGGGTGGCTGTGGATTTGATCGGACCCCTGTCCATTCCCAGCAGCTCCGGGAAACGCTTCATACTAATGGTAGTAGATTATGCCACGCGGTACCCAGAGGCAGTGGTCTTATCATCTATTCGGGCCGACAAGGTGGCCACAGCCTTGCTGGTGATATTTTCTCGGGTAGGCTTTCCCCAGGAAATGCTCACGGATCGGGGGACCCAGTTCATGTCGCAGCTGATGGAGTCTCTCTGTAAGCAGATCCAGGTGCAACATCTGGTGACCAGACCGTACCACCCACAGACAAATGGCCTCTGTGAACGGTTCAATGGCACACTGAAGCAGATGCTTAAGATGTTGGTTGATGCCCATGGGCGTGACTGGGAGCAGTATCTCCCTCACCTGCTATTTGCCTACAGGGAGGTTCCACAGGCCTCAATGGGTTTCTCCCCCTTCGAGCTCCTGTATGGATGATGTGTGTGGGGACCCCTGGCCCTGGTGAGGGAGGCTTGGGAAGGGGATCTGGCCCCCCCAAAGTGTCAGTCGTCGAATATGTGATGCACTTCCAGGACAAGATGCAGGCCTTGGCGCAGCTTGTGCACGACAATATAATACAGGCCCAGGCCGTGCAGAAGGGGTGGTACGACCAGAACACCTGTGATTGGACCTACCAGGTGTGCCAAAAGGTGAGGATGCTGGTCCTGGTACCCCAGGGTAAGCTTCAGGCTGCCTGGGAAGGTCCCTATCTCGTGCACCAGCAGCTCAATGCCGTAACGTATCTAGTCACCCTAGACCCTGCCCGTGGACGGCGGAAGGCCTTCCACATGAACATGATGAAGGCACATCATGAGTGGGAAGCCTGTGCTCTCCCGATCTGCAACCTGCCAGAGGAGGGGGAAGCTGAAACCCTCCTGGATATGCTGGCCCAGGTTAGGGAGGGGGGGACCCTCGAGGATGCCCAGATTGGTCATCAACTCACAACAGACCAACCTGCACCCCTTCCGAGACTTGCTCAACAGCAAGCCCGGATGAGCTAAGCTAGCCGTCCACCATGTGGACACCGAGAATCACCCTCCGATCCGACAGGTGACCTACCGTGTCTCCCTGGAGATCCAGCAGCAAATGCGTCAAGAGATTGATGAGATGTTGCAGCTAGGGGTCATCCAAGCATCCAGCAGTGCTTGGGCTGCCCCGGTGGTCCTTGTCCCCAAGAAGGACCGGACCCTCCGGTTCTGCATGGACTACAGGGGGCTCAATGCTGTCACAGTTGCTGATGCATACCCCATGCCACGCATCGATGACCTGCTTGATCAGCGGGCTGGGGCTAGGTACCTGACCATCATGGACCTGAGCAGGGGATACTGGCAGATTCCTCTGACCTCCGAGGCCAGGGAACGTTCAGCCTTTATTTCCCCATTTGGATTATATGAAACCACCGTCATGCCGTTTGGCATGAAAAATGCCCCTGCCACTTTCCAGCAGATGGTCAACATCCTGCTCCAGGGACTAGAGGGGTACGCGGCCGCCTACCTGGATGACATTGCCGTCTTCAGTCCCACATGGGAAGAATACCTAGAGCACCTGTCACCGGTGCTTGGGTGGGTCTGGCAAGCAGGTTTGACCATCAAGCCAGGAAAGTGCCAGTTGGGCATGGGCAAGGTCCAGTACCTAGGGCATAGGGTAGGAGGGGGGACCCTGAAACCTGAGCTGGGGAAGGTGGAGCCAATCGCCTCCTGGTCAACCCCTAGGACCAAGACCCAGGTGCAGTCCTTTTTTGGGCACCGCCGGACACTATAGGAGGTTTGTCCCCCACTATAGTAACCCTGGCCAAGCCCTTGACGGACCTCACCAGGAAGAAGCTGCCCTCCACAGTCAATTGAATGCGAGACAGCCTTCCAAGCACTGAAAGATGCCTTCTGCAGCTCTCCATTTGTCTGGTCACTGCAGCGGCTGCAGCCATATTTGTATGGTGCCACTTCATTGTGGAGACTGATCATAACCTTCCTTGCTGGCTACACATGGTCTCTGGAACCAATGGGAGATTGTTGCGGTGGAGCCTGGCTCTCCAACAATATCAGTTTGACATCTGCCATAGAAAGGGCCAAGACCATGGAAATGCAGATGGCCTGTCCCGGCAGGGGGAGGTAGCCCATGGGTGCATGGGTCAGCACCGACAGGTTCTGGCCCCTAGCACCCTCTAAAGGAAGGAGGTGTGAAGGAACGATCCAGCTTAAGTGCAGAAAACTCACATATACATGTCTGGAGTTCCCCTTTATTCCACCATAGTGGCACCACCATGTGTCCCAGCACCAAGCCAGGTACAGAATCAAAACCGGCTCACAAAACTGCACACGGGGATAGGTTACTGCGGGCTCAGCAATAAAGGAAAACTCAAAAAACGGAGATCTAAGGTTCTGACCCACTTAGGGACCCCATTTCTGGACTCATTGGATGCCCAGCGTCCAGCCCAATTGTTTTGTGCCATTTCCAAAGCCATACGACCCCCCTGCTTAAAGTTATAACCCCTAAAGGGTTTTAGGGGCTAAACCACGCTCCAGGACAGTGGGAGGTGACAACCTGTCCCACAGAAGGGAGGGGAGTGAAAGGGTCTCACCACATAAAAGGGATGACCCTGGGCCAGGTTTTGGTCACTTATCTGGAGAGGTCACGTTCACACGTGCTGGAGGTGCCCAAATAATCTGTAAGCTCTTTACTTTCCTCTTGCGGGAGCCCATCATCACCACTACTCTGCAACTGTGTATTAAGGTAACTGACTATTGTTTCTCTGTGTAACTCACTCTATCCTGTAACCGTCTCAGAAAAGCATTTTCATATTCCATCATAGCCAAATGTTTGTTATCACTGCCTAGTGTGCTTATAGAATTAAAACTAACATTTTAACTTTAGCAATCTGTTTGCCTTAAGCCAAGAATCTGTGTGCCCGCAGGCTTTGGGCCTGGTATTCCTGATAGGAGGGACTCGGACAAGGGTTTTGGGGAACTCGGTCTGTGTGTCAGGAGGTCCCTGGTCTATAGTTGGATCACGCGACCCGCGGTTCCCTGACAAATGCGCATGTGTCCTTCGAGCCATTTCTGGGTAGATCATCCTATTGATTCATCTTGGCATATTTGGTTAGGCTCTCCTAGGAGGGAGTACCTCAGAGACCTCACATAATGGTTCCATAGGATAGATATTATTTTCATATGGAAGTAATGTACATATGATATTATATACAGAAAGTATTCTTCTTCTCTCTCCTGTTTTTTTTTCCCTCACGTGTGTGTTTTTGTTTATTAGGGTTCGAGATTGGTGTGTGTCATGTTGGAGCAGGATCACGTTTGGAATTTATGAAGTGGCTGGAAGTTTGGGAACAAAGCTGGAACATCTTTATGAATACTTTGGTCTATCTACTCGACAGGATTCCTTACAGTGTTATCACAGGTTTGTATGCAACTTTGTGGTGTGCATGTGGTTTGCATTCAGTTGGTTTTATCATTACACATTATTAATTTTAATTGTATCTTTTCTTTGATGGGAGTTGTATGGAATATTTTTGCATATAGCTAGATGTTCCTGGTACAGATGTATTCTTATATTTTAGATTTGCTTCTGAGGATAGATGTACTTTCTCATATAATTTTCACTCATATGTACTTTATCTTACTTCTATTACATGTCCAATGCCGTGAGTTCCACTTATGGGCAGGGGTGGACTGGGGCTAAAAAAGGGCCCTGGAGTTTTTGGGGCACACCGGCCCATCACTTAATTACAACCAGTAAGTAGCATCCCTCATTACAGAGAGTGAGGGGCATCCCACACATGTTGTGGCATCTCCCGTTACAGGCACTGAGAGGCATCCCTCAGTACAGCTTACAGCCAGTAGGGGTATACATCAGTACAGCCAGTGGGGGCATCCCTCAGTACAGCTTACAGCCAGTGGGGGCATCCATCAGTACAGCCAGTGGGGCCTCAAACCAGCTAGTGGGGCCATCCCTCAGTACAGCTAATGAGGGGCATCCCTCAGTACAGCCAGTGGGGCATCCCTCAATACAGCCAGTGAGAGCATCCCTCAGTACAGCCATTGGGTCCATGCCTCACACAGCCAGTGGGGGCATCCCTCAGTACAGCCAGTGGGACATCCCTCATTACAGCCAGTGGGGCCATCCCTCAGTACAGCCAGTGAGAGCATCCCTCAGTACAGCCAGTGGGGCCATGCCTCAAAACAGCCAGTGGGGGCATCCCTCAGTACAGCCAGTGGGGCATCCCTCATTACAGCCATTGAGGGGCATCCCTCAGTACAGCCAGTGGGAGAATCTCTCAGTACAGCCAGTGGGGGCATTCCTCAGTACAGCCAGTGGAGGTATCCCTCAGTACAGCCAGAAGGGGGCATCCCTTAGTACCGACAGTAGGGGCATCCCTCGGTACAGCCAGTGGGGGCATCCCTTAGTACAGACAGTGGTGCATCCCTCATTACAGACAGTGGGGTATCCCTCATTACAGCCAATGGGGGTATCCCTCAATACAGCCAGTGGGGGCATGCCTTAGTATAGGTATTGGGGCATCCCTCAGTACAGTCAGTGGGGGCATCCCTTAGTACAGACAGTGGGACATCTCTCATTCCACTCCCTCCCCCAATGCTGGACAATAATAAGGCAGCAGGTGGGTAGGCTAACCGATTCCTGCCTGCCTGTCCACTGCTGCTGTTACCCCCCAGCCACTCCCACACTCACTCACACACGCTGGTACCTGGTGGTTGGGGGGCTGGTCTGCCCTTCACTGCTGTTCCCTCTGCGCACACACACACACTTACCAGCACTTCCTGGTTGTTGTGCACTGCCCGGTGGGCGTGCCCCATATGGCAGGCGTACAATGAAAACAATAGATGCCGCCCATAGATACCCACCGCGCAACAACTAGGAAGTGCCAGTAAGCATGAGAGCGTGTCCGCGTGTGAGAGCAGCGGCACCAGGAAAGACCACGACCCGTAATTGACAGATGTGGGAGGGTGACGGGCCGAACTGCCCCTCACTGCTGTTCCCCCTGCCGACGCCCACCCTCCCGCATCAGTCATTCATGGGTCACGGCCATTCCTTGTGCTGGCCTACCAGGATTTTGCCCAGTATGCCCTACTGCCAGCCTGCCCCTGCTCAGTGGCAGTTTATAATTAGAGATGAGCGAGTAGTGAAATATTCGAAATTTCGAATTTCGATTCGAATAGACCGCGTTACTCGACTACTCGACCGAATATCGAATCCCATTATAGTCTATGGGAAAAAAATGCTCGACACTTGGAAATCTCAATTCGACCACTTGGAGGTCACCAAGTCCACCCTGAAACATCAGAAAATGATGCCAACACTGCTGGAATGCAACTGGGACAGCAGGGGAAGCATGTCTGGGTGCATATAACGCGCCCAAGTCGCACTATTACGCCACTATCACAGCCACTCAACAATACACTCCAAACACAATATAACTTCTACGTAAAGTGAGACAAGACAAGGAAACCTTCTTTCCTCTACATTGCCATGGACCCCAAGCCAAACTGTACAAAAAAGAAGAACAAAATTCTGCACCCCTTAAAATCACGTTGCCTATGACAACCACAGATGGCATAGGCAAGGGGGAAAATAAATAGACCCCACCCCTAATTGTCATTGTGTGTGTGTGTGTGAGATGTGGTCAGACATGTCCTCTTGTGTCATTGTGTCACCCCAGCAGTAAGGGAAGCTTAAAGGAGGAGGTTTGTTACAGTGTGTTACCCCAGCAGTAAGGGAAGCTTACAGGAGGAGGTTTGTTACAGTGTGTCACCCCAGCAGTAAGGGAAGCTTAGAGCTGAGACCTCTTAAAAATTGTGTGGAGGCCCAAGATCTGAGACCTCTTAAAAATTGTGTGGAGGCCCAAGAGCTGAGACCTCTCAAACATTGTGTGGAGTCCCACGAGCTGAGACCTTTTAAAAATTGTGTGGAGGCCCAAGAGCTGAGACCTCTCAAACATTGTCTGGAGTCCCAAGAGCTGAGACCTTTTAAAAATTGTGTGGAGGCCCAAGATCTGAGACCTCTTAAAAATTGTGTGGAGGCCCAAGAGCTGAGACCTTTTAAAAATTGTGTGGAGGCCCAAGAGCTGAGACCTTTTAAAAATTGTGTGGAGGCCCAAGAGCTGAGACCTCTCAAACATTGTGTGGAGTCCCACGAGCTGAGACCTCTTAAAAATTGTGTGGAGTCCCAAGAGCTGAGACCTCTTAAAAATTGTGTGGAGGCCCAAGAGCTGAGACCTCTCAAACATTGTGTGGAGGCCCAAGAGCTGAGACCTTTTAAAAATTGTGTGGAGGCCCAAGAGCTGAGACCTCTTAAAAATTGTGTGGAGGCCCAAGAGCTGAGACCTCTCAAACATTGTGTGGAGGCCCAAGAGCTGAGACCTCTTAAAAATTGTGTGGAGGCCCAAGAGCTGAGAAACAAAAGGGGGGTGGCAGCCGCTCAGACCATTTTATAACTAACCAGGGAGGTGCACATTAGCAGGGCAATTAGAATACAAAAGTCTTAAAGGGGCCACAGCACTCAAACCAGTTAGCTTGCTGACCAGCCTACAATCTGTCTCTAAACTAGGTTAAAAACAGGGGGCTCGGTCACACACACATCTGCAGAAGTATGCTTAAGCTGCACCACCAGCGCCAAGGTGCCCCTGTGAGGTGCAGTCCTAACTCTAGTACTAATTCTAGTCTCTAAGAGCCCCATTTGGGACATACAATGCAATAGATAAATTGGGAGCAGGCTTACCTGAGGTTGCCCTAAACCTCAAGTGCAAGCCATGGGGTGGAAGGGTCAAAGACCTTGCAATACAGCCTAGACCCCACACTCCATGTGCTTGCACAAATTCAAAAGAAACAAAAGGGGGGTGGCAGCCGCTCAGACCATTTTATAACTAACCAGGGAGGTGCACATTAGCAGGGCAATTAGAATACAAAAGTCTTAAAGGGGCCACAGCACTCAAACCAGTTAGCTTGCTGACCAGCCGCTGGTGGTGCAGCTTAAGCATACTTCTGCAGATGTGTGTGACCGAGCCCCCTGTTTTTAACCTAGTTTAGAGACAGATTGTAGGCTGGTCAGCAAGCTAACTGGTTTGAGTGCTGTGGCCCCTTTAAGACTTTTGGCCCAAGAGCTGAGACCTTTTAAAAATTGTGTGGAGGCCCAAGAGCTGAGACCTTTTAAAAATTGTGTGGAGGCCCAAGAGCTGAGACCTTTTAAAAATTGTGTGGAGGCCCAAGAGCTGAGACCTCTCAAACATTGTGTGGAGGCCCAAGAGCTGAGACCTTTTAAAAATTGTGTGGAGGCCCAAGAGCTGAGACCTCTCAAACATTGTGTGGAGGCCCAAGAGCTGAGACCTTTTAAAAATTGTGTGGAGGCCCAAGAGCTGAGACCTCTTAAAAATTGTGTGGAGGCCCAAGAGCTGAGACCTTTTAAAAATTGTGTGGAGGCCCAAGAGCTGAGACCTTTTAAAAATTGTGTGGAGGCCCAAGAGCTGAGACCTCTTAAAAATTGTGTGGAGGCCCAAGAGCTGAGACCTTTTAAAAATTGTGTGGAGGCCCAAGAGCTGAGACCTTTTAAAAATTGTGTGGAGGCCCAAGAGCTGAGACCTCTCAAACATTGTGTGGAGGCCCACGAGCTGAGACCTCTTAAAAATTGTGTGGAGGCCCAAGAGCTGAGACCTCTCAAACATTGTGTGGAGGCCCAAGAGCTGAGACCTCTTAAAATTTGTGTGGAGGCCCAAGAGCTGAGACCTTTTAAAAATTGTGTGGAGGCCCAAGAGCTGAGACCTTTTAAAAATTGTGTGGAGGCCCAAGAGCTGAGACCTCTCAAACATTGTGTGGAGTCCCACGAGCTGAGACCTCTTAAAAATTGTGTGGAGGCCCAAGAGCTGAGACCTTTTAAAAATTGTGTGGAGGCCCAAGAGCTGAGACCTTTTAAAAATTGTGTGGAGGCCCAAGAGCTGAGACCTCTCAAACATTGTGTGGAGGCCCAAGAGCTGAGACCTTTTAAAAATTGTGTGGAGGCCCAAGAGCTGAGACCTCTCAAACATTGTGTGGAGGCCCAAGAGCTGAGACCTTTTAAAAATTGTGTGGAGGCCCAAGAGCTGAGACCTCTTAAAAATTGTGTGGAGGCCCAAGAGCTGAGACCTTTTAAAAATTGTGTGGAGGCCCAAGAGCTGAGACCTTTTAAAAATTGTGTGGAGGCCCAAGAGCTGAGACCTCTTAAAAATTGTGTGGAGGCCCAAGAGCTGAGACCTTTTAAAAATTGTGTGGAGGCCCAAGAGCTGAGACCTTTTAAAAATTGTGTGGAGGCCCAAGAGCTGAGACCTCTCAAACATTGTGTGGAGGCCCACGAGCTGAGACCTCTTAAAAATTGTGTGGAGGCCCAAGAGCTGAGACCTCTCAAACATTGTGTGGAGGCCCAAGAGCTGAGACCTCTTAAAAATTGTGTGGAGGCCCAAGAGCTGAGACCTTTTAAAAATTGTGTGGAGGCCCAAGAGCTGAGACCTCTCAAACATTGTGTGGAGGCCCAAGAGCTGAGACCTTTTAAAAATTGTGTGGAGGCCCAAGAGCTGAGACCTCTCAAACATTGTGTGGAGGCCCAAGAGCTGAGCACTTATTAGTGCTGCAGCTACGGCTGCTTTAGTGAGGGGTAGCTGCTGCTGCTGGAATAGGGACAGAAAGACTTCAGTGGTGTATTACCACCTATATACAAAACTATATACACTCTGCTCAAAACGGCTGCTTTAGTGAGGGGTAGCTGCTGATGCTGGAATAGGGACAGAAAGACTTCAGTGGTGTATTAGCACCTATATACAAAACTATATTTGGCACTACTGTTTTGTGTCCTCTGTGCCAACAAAACACTGTTTTATACACGGTGCGTATAGGCACCATTTCACCTTCTGGCAGTATACGGCTGTATAGCCAGGTGTTTTTCTTAAAAATATTTTTTATATTTGGCACTACTGTTTTGTGTCCTCTTTACCAACAAAACCTTGTTATATACCCGGTGCGTATAGGCACCATTTCACCTTCTGGCAGTATACGGCTGTATAGCCAGGTGTTCTTCTTAAAAATATTTTTATATTTGGCATAACGCGTGGCCAAAAAAGTAAAACGTCTGAAATGCGGAGGGCTAGCGCAAAGGGACGTGGACGAGGACGGGGGCGCGGAAATGCTGGTGGGGGCACAAACCGCGTTGAAGCCAGTGGGGATACAATGCGTGCTGGTGAGGGGCAGCCAGCATTACGCTCATCCAGCTTCCCTGCCTTTATGGGACAGTTATGCGGGGGGCGGGGTACACCTCTGTTAAAGCCTGAGCAGCGTGAACAGGTGGTGCAATGGATGGCCGATAACGCTTCCAGTCACTTGTCCACCACCCAGTCATCCACACAGTCTCACTCTGACCCTCCTTCCTCCCAACCTGGCCAACAGAGTCAGCCCACCCTTGACCCCTCCCAGGACCTCTTTTCGGGTCCTTTTCCAGATGTGCTGCAAGAATCCCAGGAGCTAGCAGAGGAATTTGTTTGTAGTGATGCCCAAACACTTGAGTATCCACCATCTGCTAGTGATGTGGACCCGGAACCAGCATCTGCTATCATGAGCGATGATGATGATGAGACGCAGTTGCCATCAAAGGAGGCTGTTGGAATGTCCAGTGGGCAGGAGGAGGAGCAGAGAGAGGAAGTGGAAGAGGAGGTGGTGGACGACGAAATGACCGACCCCACTTGGACAGGGGTGATGTCCAGCGGGGAAAGCAGTGGAGATGCGGTCTGCGCATCACCGAATAAGGCAGCAAGAGGCAGAGGACAGTCCAGAGGCAGAGGACAGTCCAGACAGAGAAGGCAGGCCACAGCCAGCAGGGCCGAAGCTCTTCCCGGCAGCAGGCAGTCGCGCGAAGCTCCCCCATCGAGGCCTCGTACTTCTGTGGTGTGGAGATTTTTTAACGTTTGCGCGGATGACAAACTGAGCGCGGTTTGCGCAATCTGCCACTCAAAACTGAGTAGGGGCTCTGAGAAGAGCAATCTGACCACCTCAGGCATGCGCCGTCACTTGGAATTCAAGCACTGGGCTGAGTGGGAGAGAGCAAACGCAATACAACCTGCGCCCCGTCTTGCTGCCACTGCCTCTTCCCCTTTGTTGTGTGCTGCCACTGCGGTCCAGACCTCCAGCCAGGACACCTCTACATCTGCCTCTGCCTCGGCTACTTTGGGGCCTTCTCCTTCAGCCCCCCCTTCCCCCGCATCTTCGTCTGCACCTTCCATCTCCTCGTGCCATCAACTGTCCATCTCGCAGGCGTTCAACCGCAGGCGGAAGTACGCCTCCAGTCACCCCCAAGCCCAAGCCTTAACCTGCCTCATCTCCAAACTGCTGGCCCTGGAGATGTTGCCGTTTTGGCTTGTGGAGACGCAGGCCTTCCGCGACCTGATGGCGGCTGCCGCACCTCGCTATTCCGTCCCTAGCCGCCACTATTTTTCCCGGTGTGGCGTCCCCGCCCTGCACCAGCACGTGTCGCGTAACATCAGGCGGACCCTGAGGTACGCAGTCAGCGCAAAGGTCCACTTGACCACCGACTCGTGGACAAGCGCTTGCGGCCAAGGACGCTACATCTCTTTGACGGCACACTGGGTGAATGTTGTGGAAGCGGGGACGGGGTCGCAAACAGGGACGGCCTACATACCACCCCCGCCCAAGATTGCCAGCACAGGTTCTGATAGACCCCCCTCCTCTTCCTCCTCCTCCTCCTCTGCCTTAACATCGCCCTCAGCCCCTAGCTGGAAGCGTTGCAGCACTGGCACGGGGAGACGTCAGCAGGCGGTGCTTAAGCTCATCAGCTTGGGCGACAGGAAGCACAGCGCCGCAGAGGTGAGGCACGCCATATTGCAGCAGACAGAGATGTGGCTGTCGCCGCTGCAGCTAGGACCAGGCATGGTCGTGTGCGATAACGGCCGTAACCTGGTGGCGGCTCTGGAGCTTGCAGAACTCAATCACGTACCATGCCTGGCCCACGTTTTTAATTTGGTAGTACAAAAGTTTCTAAAGACTTACCCCAACCTGGCAGAGCTACTGGTCAAAGTGCGGCGCTTGTGCGCTCACTTTCGGAAGTCAACTGTAGCTGCTGCTAGCTTAAAAAAAAATCCAGCAACGCCTCCATTTGCCTCAACATCGGCTGTTGTGCGACCTGCCCACTCGCTCGAATTCCACCTATTGCATGTTGGCCAGGGTGTGTGAGCAGCAGAAAGCATTGATGGAGTACCAGATGATGCATCCACGCGTGCCTCCAACTCAGCTCCCTCAGTTTGCCAACCACGAGTGGCCATGGATGGCAGACATATGCGATGTATTGCGTATCTTTGAGGAGTCCACTAAGAAGGTCAGCAGCAAGGACGCTATAGTGAGCGTAACCATCCCGCTCCTAGGCGTCCTTAAAGAATCGCTCATCGCAATAAGGGAGAACGCATTGCACACAGAGGAGATGGGGGTAGGAGGAGACGCAACGCAGGTAGACAGTCAGACCACACTTTTGTCTGCTGCTCGGTGGCAGTTGCAGGAGGAGGATGAGGAGGAGGAGGACAACGTGGAGGTGGCTGTGGAAGAGGATGCTGGCGGCGAGGGTAGCAGTCAGGCTGTGGTTCAGCGCGGATGGGGCGGAGAGGAGGAGGAAGAGGAGGAAATGGAAAATGATCCTTCTGGTGGGGGCAGTGAGGTCATGCCTACTCAGAGTCTGGCACACATGGCTGACTTCATGCTGGGCTGCTTTTCCCGGGACATACGTGTTGTCCGGATATTGGAGAACAAACTATACTGGGTCTTCGCACTCCTGGACCCCCGGTATAAAGATAACTTCTCCTCTTTTATTCCGGTAGAGGAGAGGACGAATCGATTACTGGAATACCAGAGGGAACTCTTGCAGAACATGATGCAGATTTTCCCACCCAGCATCGCTGGCGGCAGAGAGGAGAGTGTCTCCCAGAGTCTGACAACATCGATCAGGCCCACAGCCACCAGGGGAACACTCTCCAAGGTGTGGGACACGTTCATGTCACCCCCTCGTGCAACTTCCATCACTGCGGGGCCCGCTATCAGCAGGAGGGACAAGTATCGGCGGATGTTGCGGGACTACCTGGCAGACCACACCCCTGTCCTCCCCGATCCCTCGGCGACCTACACTTACTGGGTCTCCAAGTTGGACACGTGGCTGGAACTGTCCCTGTACGCCTTGGAGGTGCTTGCCTGCCCTGCCGCCAGCGTGCTATCAGAAAGGGTGTGTTCAGCGCAGCCGGGGGCATTATAACCGATAAGCGCAGCCGCCTGTCAACCGACAGTGCCGACAGGCTGACGCTAATCAAAATGAACAGCAAGTGGATTGACCCGGACTTTGCTTGTACAACAGTGGAAAGCAGCCAAGAGTGAAGTGCCATCTGTATGAAGTGCCATTTCCTCCTCCTCCTCCTCCTCCTCCTTAACCACCGTAGAATTGCTGTATTAATGAAAAAAATTATGGCTCACCTCTTAGGCTTAATACAATCAATTTTTAAGAGGTCTCAACTCTTGAGCCTCCACACAATTTTTAAAAGGTCTCAGCTCTTGGGCCTCCACACAATTTTTAAGAGGTCTCAGCTCTTGGGCCTCCACACAATTTTTAAAAGGTCTCAGCTCTTGGGCCTCCACACAATTTTTAAGAGGTCTCAGCTCGTGGGCCTCCACACAATTTTTAAAAGGTCTCAGCTCTTGGGCCTCCACACAATTTTTAAAAGGTCTCAGCTCTTGGGCCTCCACACAATTTTTAAAAGGTCTCAGCTCTTGGGCCTCCACACAATTTTTAAGAGGTCTCAGCTCGTGGGCCTCCACACAATTTTTAAAAGGTCTCAGCTCTTGGGCCTCCACACAATTTTTAAAAGGTCTCAGCTCTTGGGCCTCCACACAATTTTTAAAAGGTCTCAGCTCTTGGGCCTCCACACAATTTTTAAAACATAGCAGCCCTAATAAGGGCTCTCAATGACTCTCTTGTCTTCTGGTAGCTGGTATATATGGTGGTAAATGCGATATTCTGAGCTTCTGGGGCCCTGCCTGCCTACATAAGAGCTATATACTGTTCAGCATAGTAGCCCTAATAAGGGCTCTTAATGACTCTCTTGTCTTCTGGTAGCTGGTATATATGGTGGTAAAAGGTATATTCTGAGCTTCTGGGGCCCTGCCTGACTACATAGGATATGAGCTATATACTGTTCAACATAGCAGCACTAATAAGGGATTAAGGACTCTCTTGTCTTCTGGTAGCTGGTATATATGGTGGTAAAAGGTATATTCTGAGCTTCTGGGGCCCTGCCTGCCTACATATGAGCTATATACTGTTCAGCATAGTAGCCCTAATAAGGGCTCTCAATGACTCTCTTGTCTTCTGGTAGCTGGTATATATGGTGGTAAAAGGTATATTCTGAGCTTCTGGGGCCCTGCCTGACTACATAGGATATGAGCTATATACTGTTCAACATAGTAGCCCTAATAAGGGCTCTTAAGGACTCTCTTGTCTTCTGGTAGCTGGTATATATGGTGGTAAAAGGTATATTCTGAGCTTCTGGGGCCCTGCCTGACTACATAGGATATGAGCTATATACTGTTCAACATAGTAGCCCTAATAAGGGCTCTTAAGGACTCTCTTGTCTTCTGGTAGCTGGTATATATGGTGGTAAAAGGTATATTCTGAGCTTCTGGGGCCCTGCCTGACTACATAGAAAATGAGCTATATACTGTTCAACATAGCAGCACTAATAAGGGATTAAGGACTCTCTTGTCTTCTGGTAGCTGGTATATATGGTGGTAAAAGGTATATTCTGAGCTTCTGGGGCCCTGCCTGACTACATAGAAAATGAGCTATATACTGTTCAACATAGCAGCACTAATAAGGGATTAAGGACTCTCTTGTCTTCTGGTAGCTGGTATATATGGTGGTAAAAGGTATATTCTGAGCTTCTGGGGCCCTGCCTGACTACATAGAAAATGAGCTATATACTGTTCAACATAGCAGCACTAATAAGGGATTAAGGACTCTCTTGTCTTCTGGTAGCTGGTATATATGGTGGTAAAAGGTATATTCTGAGCTTCTGGGGCCCTGCCTGACTACATAGAAAATGAGCTATATACTGTTCAACATAGCAGCACTAATAAGGGATTAAGGACTCTCTTGTCTTCTGGTAGGTGGTATATATGGTGGTAAAAGGTATATTCTGAGCTTCTGGGGCCCTGCCTGACTACATAGGATATGCCCTAATAAGGGCTCTTAAGGACTCTCTTGTCTTCTGGTAGCTGGTATATATGGTGGTAAAAGGTATATTCTGAGCTTCTGGGGCCCTGCCTGACTACATAGAAAATGAGCTATATACTGTTCAGCGTAGTAGCCCTAATAAGGGCTCTTAAGGACTCTCTTGTCTTCTGGTAGCTGGTATATATGGTGGTAAAAGGTATATTCTGAGCTTCTGGGGCCCTGCCTGACTACATAGAAAATGAGCTATATACTGTTCAACATAGCAGCACTAATAAGGGCTCTTAAGGACTGTCTTGTCTTCTGGTAGCTGGTATATATGGTGGTAAAAGGTATATTCTGAGCTTCTGGGGCCCTGCCTGCCTACATATGAGCCATATACCGTTCAGCGTAGTAGCCCTAATAAGGGCTCTTAATGACTCTCTTGTCTTCTGGTAGCTGGTATAGATGGTGGTAAAAGCGATATTCCGAGCTTCTGGGGCCCTGCCAGCGACTGCCTGTCTTTCCCTGCTGTGAGCGTCTGTCCCTCACTAAGTTCAAGCTGCTAATGCTGACGAAGAGGAAGTGCTGAGTTTTGTATATTCGAGGTCACATGGTTTTTCCAGCCAATGCGTGTAGACGCCGTTTTCGCGATGCCAGCGTCCTCCCAGGACCTGTCCCACCCCCCCTGCATGGTGATTGGTGTAAAAAACGCGCCAGGGAAGGTGGGAGGGGAAACGAATTGTGAGTGCGCCATCGCCGCTGTACTCGATCGAAATCGAGTATGACGAACAGTGTAGTATTCGATCGAATACCGGCTCGGTCGAATACTACTCACTCATCACTATTTATAATGAAAAGATTTTTGATAAAAATTTTTTGCTGTATCCTTAAATGTGTTTGATATTATGTTGAGGTAGTTGTTTTAAAACATGTTATGATTTGGATAAATGACATCAATTGTATATATAACTGGTACGATTGAGCAGGACAATGAGGCAGCTAGCTGGATAACAGTTAGAAGGCGGGGTAGGGGTAAAAGTTACAGGGAGGCTAGCCCTGAACAGGCACCTCCAAACAAGATGCCCGGTTGGCAGATGAGGAGGATGTTAGCTCAGGGATGGCACAGCTGCAGCAAGACACATCTGTCGGCTCCAGTAAGAAAGGGAGGGGAAATGGGAGAACAGGGCAGGCAAGACAGGTGCTGGTAGTGGGTGACTCTATTATTAGGGGAACAGACAGGACAATCTGTCACAAAGACCGGGATTGCTGAACAATGTGTTGCCTTCCTGGGGCAAAAGTACGGCATGTAACGGAGCGGGCTGACAGATTATTGGGAGGGGCTGGCGTGAACCCAGCGGTCATGGTGCATATTGGCACAAATAACATAGGAAGTAGTAGGTGGAAGGTCCTTAAAAATGATTCAGGGACTTAGGCCGTAAGCTTAAGGCAAGGACCTCAACTGTAGTATTCTCAGAAATACTACCAGTACCGAGAGCCACACCAGAGAGGCAGCGGTAGATTAGAGGGGTAAACAGGTGGCTCAAAAATTGTAGTACAAAAGGAGGGGTTTGGGTTCTTAGAGAACTGGGCTGACTTCAAAGTGGGCTACAGGTTCTTTGGCAGGGATGGGTTGCACCTCATTGGGGAGGGTGTATCTGTCCTGGGGGAGAGGATGGCTAAAAGGTTGGAGGAGTGTTGAAATTATAATGTTAGTATTTGTCTACAAACTCCCTCCTAGATCCCCTCCAATCTGGTTTCCGCTCATGTCACTCTACCGAAACTGCACTCACCAAAGTCACCAATAATCTACGAACAGCCAAATCCGAAGGCCACTACTCTGCTCTCATCCTTCTCGACTTATCATCTGCTTTTGACACTGTTGACCATGCTCTGCTTCTCAATATTCTTTCTTTTCTTGGAATCCAAGGTCTCGCACTCTCTTGGCTCTCCTCCTATCTCTTTCACCGCACATTTAGTGTATCTTACTCAAACACTATTTCCTCTCCCCGGCCTCTGTCTGTAGGGGTACCACAAGGCTCAGTCCTAGGACCCCTACTTTTTTCAATATACACTTCTGGTCTAGGACAACTAATAACCTCGCTTGGCTTCCAATATCACTTTTATGCAGACGACACTCTGATCTACCTCTCTGGCCCGAATCTCTCTTCTCTCCTCTCTCGCCTTTCTGACTGTCTAACAGCCGTCTCTTCCTTCATGACATCTCGCTCCCTTAAACTGAACATGGACAAAACAGAACTGGTCATTTTCCCACCATCTCACTCGCCTCCCCTCTCTAACACCACAATCTCTGTAAATAATCTTACAATAACTGCAACTCCTCAAGCTCGATGCCTGGGTGTCATTCTGGACTCCTCTCTCTCATTCAGACCTCACATTTACTCCTGTTGCCTCGAACTCAAAAATATCTCCCGTATCCGTCCCTTCCTCTCACCTGTCACCACTAAAATGCTAGTGCATGCCCTGGTCATATCCCGACTGGACTACTGCAACACCCTCCTCTGTGGTTTGCCAACAAACAGACTGGCTCCCCTCCAATCTATTCTAAACTCTGCAGCTCACCTCATCCACCTCTCCTCTCACTTCTCCAGTGCTACTCCCCTCTGTCAATCCCTCCACTGGTTACCTGTCTCCCACAGAGTTCAGTTCAAACTTCTAGTGCTAACCTACAAAGCTCTCTCTAACCAGGCCCCTTCCTACATTTCATCTCTGATCCAGCATTACCAACCCAAGCGCAACCTCCGCTCTGCCTCTGACATTCTCCTGTCCTCTTCCTTGGTTACTTCCTCGCACTCCCGCCTTCAAGACTTCTCCCGTGCCTCCCCACTTCTCTGGGATGCACTTCCCCGCTCGATTCGCCACTCTCCATCACTCCAAGCCTTTAAAAGCGCCCTCAAAACTCACTTCTTCAGACAAGCATATGACCTGGCGTAAGCAACTCCTATAACTTTCAATGGCACATGCAGCCATACTCAAGCTCTACCACTTGTGACCCGCCCCCTTTGTCTCCACCCCCATCCTTTAGACTGTAAGCTCGCAAGGGCAGGGCACTCCTCCCTATTGTCTCCTGTGCTCACAACACTTGGTTTTAACCTGTGGCATCTAAATTTGTATTGTTCTCTGTACTATATGTTTTACCTTGTCTGTATTCTTACCTTGTAAAGCGCTACGGAAGTTGATGGTGCTATATAAATAAACAATAATAATAATAATAATAATAATAATTTGGTCCGTCTTATCAACGCCACCCATGAATTTATTATAATCCTTTATACAACGTGGCTTATGGGAAGGGGATCGGGGACCACGTTGTCGTACATTCATGACTGACTCATCGTGGATTGTTGTCAGTATGATTACATTTTTTTTATCCATATATTTCATGGCCAGGAGCTCACCGCTTCTTAAAGCATACGACTCTCCACAATTCAGTTTCTTTTGCAGCATTGACCTAGGCAACCCTTTTTGATTATGGTTGATGGTGCCACAGGCCGGTGTGTCCAATGAATAAAGGGCTCTAAATAAGGGGATGCTGCTGTAGAAGTTGTCCACATATAAGTGGTAACCTCTCCCCAGTAGAGGAGACATGAGCTCCCACACGATTTTTCCACTGATTCTTAAATCAAGGGGACAACCAGGGAGGTCCAGATGTGTGTCCCTAGGCACTGGGGGGAGGGTAAAAGCAGTTACAAAGGGGAAGGAAGGAAAGACAGTAACAGTGGGTGTAGACATGAAACTGGGGGTGGTGAGGGGGGAGGGGATAGCAGGAATAAGGGCAATATACAAAATTATCAAAATTATCATAAGCATTTGAAATACTTGCTGACAAATGCTAGAAGCTTGACTAATAAAACAAATGAGTTAGAACTGATAATAACAGAAGAACAATATGACATAATGGGGATAACAGCTCACAGCTGTATGGGGTTTGCTATAAACCTCCAGATATATCCGAATCCATAGAAAATATGATGCTAAGGCAAATAGATATAGCCGCTAAACTAAATGAGATAGTAATTATGGGGGACTTTAACTACCCAGATATAGACTGGGACGCTGAAACATGTAGTTCCCATAAAAGTAATAGTTTTTTATATAGAACAAAAGATGGCTACCTTTCCCAACAAGGGGGAGAGCCATATTGGACCTAATACTAACCAATGTACCAGACAAAGTAACAAAGGTACAGGTTGGGGGACACCTTGGAAGCAGTGATCATAATATCATTAATTTCCAATTAGCAGTCACTAGGGTGCCTTATCAAGGAGCCACAAAAACGTGGAACTTCAAAAAGGCAAAGTTTGACCAACTTAGAGATGCCCTAAATTGCATTGACTGGGAAAATGTCCTTAAAAACAAAAGCATGGACACTAAATGGGATACTTTCAAACGAATACTTAATTGTCAGTGTAACAGATATATACCTTACAGGAATAAAACTATTAGACAGCCATGTAAACCGATGTGACTAAACAAAAAGGTTAAGGGGGCAATAAACAAAAAAAAAAAAAGCATTTAAACGTTTAAAGCAGAAAGGGACAGTGGAAGCGTTAAAAAACTATAAAGAAGAAAATAAACAATGTAAACAACAGATAAGGGCAGCTAAGCTGGAGACAGAAAGACTGGTCGCGAAATTATTCTTTAGCTACATAAACCGTAAAAGGTACAAACCTGAGGGTGTGGGCCCCCTGAAAAGCAAGGAGGGGACCCCTATAGAGGGAAATGAGGAGAAAGAAATTTTACTAAACAACTTATTTGTCTCTATATTCACAAAAGAATGTGACATTATAAGTGAAATGCAGGGGAATAACCGAACCCCTCCATTAAATGTCACTGGGAAGAAGTCCAGCACTGCCTCAAGCAGATAAAATTGTTAATTCACCGGGACCAGATGACATACATCCTCTTGTTTTAAGGGAGTTATGTACAGTAATAGACAAGCCGTTATTTCTAATATTTGTAGATTAAATAATTACGGGGGTTGTTCCGAGGGATTGGCGCTTGGCAAATGTGGTGCCAATATTCAAAAAGGGATCTAGGGGGGAACCTGGGAACTACAGACCGGTAAGCATAACATCTGTGGTGGGCAAGCTGTTTGAAGGTTTCTTAAGGGGTACTATCCTGGAGCATCTTGGGGAAAATTACCTTATTACTCCATATCAGCATGGTTTTATGAGGAATCGCTCCTGCCAGACAAACCTCATCAGCTTTTATGAGGAGGTAAGTTCAAGATTGGATCAGGGGGAGTCATTGGATATCATATATCTTGACTTTTCTAAAGCATTTGATACTGTGCCACATAAAAGGCTGGTACAAAAGATGAGAATGCTTGGACTGGGGGAAAACATGTGCACAGGGGTGAGAAATTGGCTTAATGATTGGAAGCAGAGGGTGGTTATCAATGGTACACACTCAGATTGGGTCACTGTTACTAGAGATGAGCGAACTTTTGAAAAATTCGATTCGACTGATTCGCCGAATTTTCCGACAAAAATCGTTTTGACCCGAATAAATTCGCGACGAATCGCTATTAAAAACGGCTATTTCTGAGCCTCCTAGAGCCTCAATAGGGTTGTAAACCATTCTGCCTTGCTGTAACACGCACAGGATGCGTGCTGGGTTAGTTAAATAATACTTTGAAGAAATATCACATGCAGATCAGAGGCATCGCTAATAGAATCGCAGAGCGGCACAATTGAAGAGAGTTGAAGTGCCATCACTATGAGGGGCAGGAGCCCAAACATTGCTTTAAAGAGACACTGGAGTTGGCAGCAGCAGGAGCCCAAAAATTGGATGAATCACACCCTGGAGTTGGCAGCAGCAGCAGGAGCCCAAACATTACTTTAAAGAGACACTGGGGTTGGCTTCAGGAGCCCAAAAATTGGATGAATCACACCCTGGAGTTGGCAGGAGTTGGCAGCAGCAGCAGCAGGAGCCCAAACATTGGCTGAAAGAGACACTGGGGTTGGCTTCAGGAGCCCAAAAATTGGATGAATCACACCCTGGAGTTGGCAGCAGCAGCAGCAGCAGGAGCCCAAATATACACTGGAGTTGGCTTCAGGAGCCCAAAAATTGGATGAATCACACCCTGGAGTTGGCAGCAGCAGCAGCAGGAGCCCAAATATTACTTTAAAGAGACACTGGGGTTGGCTTCAGGAGCCCAAAAATTGGATGAATCACACCCTGGAGTTGGCAGCAGCAGCAGCAGGAGCCCAAATATACACTGGAGTTGGCTTCAGGAGCCCAAAAATTGGATGAATCACACCCTGGAGTTGGCAGCAGCAGCAGCAGGAGCCCAAATATTACTTTAAAGAGACACTGGGGTTGGCTTCAGGAGCCCAAAAATTGGATGAATCACACCCTGGAGTTGGCAGCAGCAGCAGCAGGCGCCCAAATATACACTGGAGTTGGCTTCAGGAGCCCAAAAATTGGATGAATCACACCCTGGAGTTGGCAGCAGCAGCAGCAGGAGCCCAAATATTACTTTAAAGAGACACTGGGGTTGGCTTCAGGAGCCCAAAAATTGGATGAATCACACCCTGGAGTTGGCAGAAGTTGGCAGCAGCAGCAGCAGCAGGAGCCCAAACATTACTTTAAAGAGACCCTGGAGTTGGCTTCAGGAGCCCAAAAATTGGATGAATCACACCCTGGAGTTGGCAGCAGCAGCAGCAGGAGCCCAAATATACACTGGAGTTGGCTTCAGGAGCCCAAAAATTGGATGAATCACACCCTGGAGTTGGCAGAAGTTGGCAGCAGGAGCCCAAATATTACTTTAAAGAGACACTGGGGTTGGCTTCAGGGGCCCAAAAATTGGATGAATCACACCCTGGAGTTGGCAGCAGCAGCAGCAGGAGCCCAAATATACACTGGAGTTGGCTTCAGGAGCCCAAAAATTGGATGAATCACACCCTGGAGTTGGCAGCAGCAGCAGCAGGAGCCCAAATATTACTTTAAAGAGACACTGGGGTTGGCTTCAGGAGCCCAAAAATTGGATGAATCACACCCTGGAGTTGGCAGAAGTTGGCAGCAGCAGCAGCAGGAGCCCCAACATTACTTTAAAGAGACACTGGGGTTGGCTTCAGGAGCCCAAAAATTGCACGAATCACACCCTGGAGTTGGCAGCAGCAGCAGCAGCAGCAGGAGCCCAAATATTACTTTAAAGAGACACTGGGGTTGGCTTCAGGAGCCCAAAAATTGGATGAATCACACCCTGGAGTTGGCAGCAGCAGCAGCAGGAGCCCAAATATACCCCTGAGTTGGCTTCAGGAGCCCAAAAATTGGATGAATCACACCCTGGAGTTGGCAGCAGCAGCAGCAGGAGCCCAAATATTACTTTAAAGAGACACTGGGGTTGGCTTCAGGAGCCCAAAAATTGGATGAATCACACCCTGGAGTTGGCAGAAGTTGGCAGCAGCAGCAGCAGGAGCCCCAACATTACTTTAAAGAGACACTGGGGTTGGCTTCAGGAGCCCAAAAATTGGATGAATCACACCCTGGAGTTGGCAGCAGCAGGAGCCCAAATATTACTTTAAAGAGACACTGGGGTTGGCTTCAGGAGCCCAAAAATTGCATGATTCACACCCTGGAGTTGGCAGCAGCAGCAGCAGGAGCCCAAATATACACTGGAGTTGGCTTCAGGAGCCCAAAAATTGGATGAATCACACCCTGGAGCTGGCAGAAGTTTGCAGCAGCAGCAGCAGCAGGAGCCCAAACATTACTTTAAAGAGACCCTGGGGTTGGCTTCAGGAGCCCAAAAATTGGATGAATCACACCCTGTGGAGAGTCATGTGGAGAAAAAGTAGCTTAGTTAGTAATATCTACATAAAATTATGAATAAACAAATGCAAAAGTATTGCCAAAGTGAAGTTTTGTTTGAGGGTGTGTTTCCACCTTTTAATTAAATCAGAAACAAGAAGGTATCATTGCCTCTGACTAATTAGCCCTCAAAAATTCTTGGAATTTTTAATCTGGAATCATGTCTGATCCGTCTTATCCGAAGAATATTAATAAAAAGTAAGAGTAACGTAAAGGATTTTTTATTAATACTTACTTGTGGTCCGATGCGGAGGAATGTCTGTAACTGGAGAGCAGCGCCTTAAATCTGTTTTGCACGATCCATCTTTCTTTAGTGTAGGTCTGGCCCCGTCATCAATCTACTGGAATACATCAGGCATTGTTGGGAGGAAAGCTTGGATGATCCATGCGCCATTCATTTCCACGCAGGGCAGTCTCTGGAAAAAAAAAACTATGTATAAACCAGGGTCTTTTTCATATAAAAACAAATGGTTATTTTTGCTTTTAAACCATATGTTCCACAGCTTTACCAGTCATTGTGTCAGCCAATGAAGCAACTTTGTATGGAAGTGCTGCAAAAGCAGTCCACTGCATCACAAGTGGCATCTGACACCCCAGTCAACTGTCTGTTGTCTGTCTTTTATGCTTTGGGTTCAGCTCCACTATCCATTGATGAAGATCTGATAATCATAAAATTCAGCAGCTACTGCCCAGCCAAGAAGTGGAGGAGACACTCGCCTCTTCTTCCACTAGCCGGCAATTAGTGATGAGGAGAGTGTCGTGGGAGGAGGTGTTGCAAGCCGAGGTAGTGGAAGAGGGTCCCTGGAGTCTGCGGCGGTGGCGGCGGCAGCAGCAGCAGATTATTGCGGACTGTTGTTCGGAAAAATCAGCTACTCAGCGATGTGGCAGTGTTTCATGCAGCATCCTGTGGAGAAAAAGTAGGTTAGTTAGTGTATATACATAAAATTATGAATAGACAAATGCAATAGTATTGCCAAAGTGAAGTTTTGTTTGAGGGTGTGTTTCCACCTTGTAATTAAATCAGAAACAACTAGCTATCATTTGCCTCTGAATAATTACCCCTCAAAAATTCTTGGAATTTTTAATCTTGATGTCTGAGGGATTTCTCCTCTCAGACAGCGTCACCATAAGTCCAGCCTGCTGCATTACACTTGGAAGAACATCTTGTTTGCGCTGCGACAAGGAAGCCAGAGTCATGCGTCCTGACATGGCACACGTGTTCAGTCTAGTTTTTAAGTCTTGCCCCCATCTGAAAGAACAACAGGAAAGAAAGTTAGCATGCACTTCTGGCACTCCTACACCACCAAGCACAACCTTATTGAGCCTCAGCGTCACAACGGTGTACCCCACCATAGTCTGATTTGCGATGTTTCCACCCGTTGGAATTCCACCCTCCATATGCAGGATCCACTATAGCAGTGGTCCCCAACCCTGTCCTCAAGGCCCACCAACAGGCCAGGTTTTGCAGATCTCCACAAAGATGCACAGGTGGAGTAATTAGTGCAGCTGCAGAGCAATAGAGCTGGCTATTTGGAGATCCAAAAAACATGACATGTTGGTGGGCCTTGAGGACAGGGTTGAGGACCACTGCACTATAGGAACAGAGAAAAGCCATCACGGATTTCTGGATGATCCAAACGGATAGGGGGACACCCCTGTGTAAATTCAATGTAAACCATTGGCAGCTCATACGTGACACCGACCGTTTGCTCAGGCCCTTTGAGGAAGCTACGTTATTAGTCAGTTGCCAGGACTATGAGATGAACGATGAGATTCCACTGCTTCATGTACTACAACACATGTTGGAAACCATGGCTGGTCAGGGCACTGGAGACATGGCACATACATTTCACAGCCACATGAAGCCTGTGGGGGCTGAAGTGGAGGAGGAGGAGGGGGTGGGGCACAGCAAACCACAGTTTAGGTTTCACAAAATGACCATTTTATCTAGTCATCTGACAGGAGAGGAGGAGCAGGAGCAGCCACAGGAGCTAGAGGGTTGTGAGGAAGGCGAGACAGAGGACCCAGACACACCGTGGCAGTTTACAGTGGAGATGGAGACAGGTAGTCCCTCCGAGTCACTTGCACAAATGGCACGATGCATGCTCACATGCTTGCGTACTAGTGAGCGCAGAATTGTCTCCATTTGTCAGCGGGAAGACTTCTGGCTCTCCAACTTATTGGACCCTCGCTTCCGGCACAAAATGGGGGCATTTTTTACGCCCACTGAGAGGGAGGACAAACTGACCTACTACAGAGACATCCCACGTAGTCAGTTGGGCGATGTCTATCTGCGCCATGGCCCATACTCCCGCAGGTCTGACTCGGGGGGACCTCTGCGATCACCTTCCACTGCCATGGCTGCTGGGGGGGTGGAAGGAGCAGCAGCAGTAGCTCCATCAGCAGCAGCCTCAGTCTTCAGTCGCTAGTCAGTAGCTTTCTACACCCGCATAGTGAGTCTACTCATGAGCAGCAGGAAGACCTGGAGCTGGACCTCAAACAGCAGGTCATGTCATACCTTGACATGACCATGCCAACACACCTTCAAGATCCACTGGATTTGCTGGGAAGCCAAACTTGACTTGTGCCCGCAACTAGCAGAGTTTGCCCTGGAAAAGCTGTACTGGCCGGACAGTAGTTGATTTAGATGGCAACTGGGCTGCTCTATATAACGAAGCAAAATGGCAAATTTACCTCACTATATAAGCTATTGCCCCTCAGATTTACACAGGGGCTGCTCTATATTATGCTGCAAAATGGCAAATTAACCTCACAATATAAGCTATTGCAGCTCTATATAAATAAAAATAAATAAATAAAAAAAGGGCCTGTAGAAGCTTATTTAGTATAACAGATAGGGTGACATGTGCTGGTTTGGGATGCCCATGTGGGCTAGTGTTTTGGCAGCAGTACAAAAACCAATGCAAAATGCAATAGCTTAATAAAGCTGATGCTGATCAACGCTTATTTAGTATAACAGATGGGGTGCAACATGCAGGTTTGGGATGCCCTGCGGCCTGGTGTATTTAAAGCAGACCAAAACCAATTCAAAATGCAATAACTTAATAAAGCTGAGGCTGTAGATGCTTATTTAGTATAAACAGGTAGGGTGCAAGGTGCAGCTTTGGGGTGCCCTGCGGCCTGGTTAAATGAAAGCAGTCAAAAAGGAAGTGCAAACTGAAGTAGCTTAATGAAGCTGATGCTGATCAACGCTTATGTTGTATACCAGATAGGGTGCAAGGTGCAGCTTTGGGGTGCCCTGCGGCCTGGTTTATTAAAAGCAGTCAAAAACAAGTGCAAACTGAAGTAGCTTAATAAAGCAGCTGATGCTGATCAACGCTTATGTTGTATAACAGATTTAAAATAGCATGTGCCTTGGGATGCCCGTGTGGCCTGTTATATTTCAAGCTGAACAAAAAGTAACAATAATCCAAGTATGAGACATCATTTTGACCTTCTTTACAGCGCCATACTTTGAAAAAAAAAAATTAATTTCATGCCGATCAATCCAAAGGTCAATGCCCCTAACAAAAATAGTGTTCGGCATAAGTTTTCCTTCTGGAAGGACGTAACCTTTAGTTTACATGGTTGGGGTAGGTTATCTTACAAATTGGGATACCCCAGGCAGCAGTGTCATTGAAAGAGACAGATTGTAATGCAGGCCATACGCAAGCAGAGAAACTCAGGCTGCAACAGGCCTATTTAGTTTACATGGTTGGGGTAGGTTATCTTACAAATTGGGATACCCCACTGTATATGAAACCGAATATAAATGCACACCCAAAAGTGGACAATCAGCCTCCAAGAGGCCTGCTTAGTTTAAATAAGAGAGCTGCTTAGTATGGTAGGTAGGTTATGTTATGTTACAGAATGGGATGCCCCAAGCAGACTTGAGATCAGTATATATGCACACAGCAGCAGTGTGTTAGCAGGCTCATACAGGCCAAATTTCTTTAAATAACTGTGCAGCTTACAGTAAATGCAGAGGCTAATGGTATGTTACAGAATGGGATGCCCACAGCAGACTTGAGATCAGTATATATGCACACAGCAGCAGTGTGTTAGCAGGCTCATACAGGCCAAATTTCTTTAAATAACTGTGCATCTTACAGTAAATGCAGAGGCTAATGGTATGTTACAGAATGGGATGCCCACAGCAGACTTGAGATCAGTATATATGCACACAGCAGCAGTGTGTTAGCAGGCTCATACAGGCCAAATTTCTTTAAATAACTGTGCAGCTTACAG
Organism: Gastrophryne carolinensis; assembly: GCA_027917425.1. Classification (NCBI taxonomy): domain Eukaryota; kingdom Metazoa; phylum Chordata; class Amphibia; order Anura; family Microhylidae; genus Gastrophryne; species Gastrophryne carolinensis. The sequence goes on from CM051239.1 coordinate 377,718, forward strand.
TAAATGCAGAGGCTAATGGTATGTTACAGAATGGGATGCCCCAAGCAGACTTGAGATCAGTATATATGCACACAGCAGCAGTGTGTTAGCAGGCTCATACAGGCCAAACTTCTTTAAATAACTGTGCAGCTTACAGTTAATGCAGAGGCTAATGGTATGTTACAGAATGGGATGCCCCGAGCAGACTTGAGATCAGTATATATGCACACAGCAGCAGTGTGTTAGCAGGCTCATACAGGCCAAATTTCTTTAAATAACTGTGCAGCTTACAGTAAATGCAGAGGCTAATGGTATGTTACAGAATGGGATGCCCCAAAGCTGACTTGAGAACAGTATATATGCACACAGCAGCAGTGTGTTAGCAGGCTCATACAGGCCAAATTTCTTTAAATAACTGTGCAGCTTACAGTAAATGCAGAGGCTAATGGTATGTTACAGAATGGGATGCCCCAAAAACCAGAGAGCACCTGGCAGGCAGCAGTAAGACTATGCACAGCAAAAGTGTCTTTATCAGGCCTAATTTCAATTAGAATAGGTGCAAATGGTTAGGTTCTTAAATAGAGGCTGGTGTAGTCACAGAATGGGATGCCCTAAAAACCAGCAGTAAGTACACCTGGCAGGGACAAGTAGTGCTATGCCCAGAAAAAGTGTCTTTATCAGGCCTAATTTCAATTATAATAAGTGCAAATGGTTATATGGTGTTAAACAGAGGCTGCTGTAGTCACAGAATGGGATGCCCCAAAAAAGAAGTGGGCCTGGCAGGGTCCAGAAGTGCTATGCCCAGCAAAAGTGTCTTTATCAGGCTAATTTCAATTATAATAAGTGCAAATGGTTATATGGTCTTAAACAGAGGCTGCTGTAGTCACAGAATGGGATGCCCCAAAAAAGAAGTGGACCTGGCAGGGTCGAGAAGTGCTATGCCCAGCAAAAGTGTCTTTATCAGGCTAATTTCAATTATAATAAGTGCAAATGGTTATATGGTCTTAAACAGAGGCTGCTGTAGTCACAGAATGGGATGCCCCAAAAAAGAAGTGGACCTGGCAGGGTCCAGAAGTGCTATGCCCAGCAAAAGTGTCTTTATCAGGCTAATTTCAATTATAATAAGTGCAAATGGTTATATGGTCTTAAACAGAGGCTGCTGTAGTCACAGAATGGGATGCCCCAAAAAAGAAGTGGACCTGGCAGGGTCGAGAAGTGCTATGCCCAGCAAAAGTGTCTTTATCAGGCTAATTTCAATTATAATAAGTGCAAATGGTTATATGGTCTTAAACAGAGGCTGCTGTAGTCACAGAATGGGATGCCCCAAAAAAGAAGTGGACCTGGCAGGGTCCAGAAGTGCTATGCCCAGCAAAAGTGTCTTTATCAGGCTAATTTCAATTATAATAAGTGCAAATGGTTATATGGTCTTAAACAGAGGCTGCTGTAGTCACAGAATGGGATGCCCCAAAAAAGAAGTGGACCTGGCAGGGTCCAGAAGTACTATGCCCAGCAAAATTGTCTTTATCAGGCCTAATTTCAATTATAATAAGTGCAAATGGTTATATGGTCTTAAACAGAGGCTGCTGTAGTCACAGAATGGGATGCCCCAAAAAAGAAGTGGACCTGGCAGGGTCCAGAAGTACTATGCCCAGCAAAAGTGTCTTTATCAGTGTAGCGATAACCCTTATCGCCGGAGGGCTTCACCGCCCGAGACGTCCTTTTCCCAATCGTAAGAGGTGCTGCTGGAATTCCAGAGTCGTCAGTGAGGAAAACAGGAACAGCCCTTACAAGGGCTAGTGAATTGTAATATAGCGTTTCCCCCCAATAAGAGACAGAACTTCAGTATTGAGGGTGAAGGTGAAGTGTTTTTATTAGTGCCACTCTAGGCCTTATATACACAAGTCTCCATGCAATGGGACCTCCCCCGTGGACCTCATGACAAATACACAGACCAACTCTGCCGGTGACGCAATCAGCAAAACAATAGGCATCTGTAATACACTCAATCAGAACAATGCCATTGCCTGTGACGTAATCAATTAACACAAAGGCAGTTTATAATACAATCCAAACTACAATGACCTAATTAAGAAAAGGCCAGTGAATGACCCGGTGGGCAACTGAATAGGGATGACATCCAAAAGACAGAGCGTCTGTCACAATGCCCCCTTTTTGTGGAACACCCGGCAGACCCGGATTGACCCTGTTCGGGTTAACGTGGGGCTGTCCGGACTCTTGTTATGGGCAGAGTTCTGTGTAAGGACAAGTCTGCACATAGTGAGTAACCGGACTAAACATTGACGTGGGCTGTACATAGGAATCGGTCATGGGTGGGGTCCAAACACTGGGATATTGTGGCGTTGGTGGGTTCAGCACCAAAGTCCTTGGTTGGATGTGTGCACAGGTGCTTTGCTTTCTTATAGCTGGTCCAAGTTTCAATCTCTTTCCATGGTAGCTGATCGGAGAATCCACAATCTTCTGCACATCTACATCATCGTAAAAGTAGACAAAACCATAACCCTTAGAAACGCCAGAGGCATCCCTAATAATTTTGACACTCTTTACAGCGCCATACTTTGAAAAAACATCCTTAATTTCAGGCTGATTAATCCGACGGCCAATGCCCCCAACAAAAATAGTGTTTGGCATACGTTTCCCTTCTGGAAGGACGTAACCTGATGGCTGATCCTCTTCTTGACTTTGTGTAACAGACATGACGTGATGCAGACGAAACCCCTGGGTCTCCCCGACCAGTGGGCTGGAGTCGGCAGCTCGGGCTGGAGACCGGGTTGTAACAGGGTTGACGCTGGCTGGCCCAGAGGTAGCGTAGGCAGAAGTCATTGGTCCTAGATCATTTCCCAATAGTACTTCTGCTGGTAAGTTGTCCATAAGTCCCACCTGTACCCTGCCGGATCCAGCGCCCCAGTCAAGATGTACTCGGGCGGTGGGGAGTCGAAACACAGCTCCTCCCGCCACCCTTACTGCAACGGTGTGTCCAGTGCGGTCTTTGTTCTTGACCAAATGAGGTTGGAGCAAGGTAAGTGTGGCTCCGGTGTCGCGTAATCCTTGCGCGGTGCGCCCATTGACTCGTACCTCCTGGCAATGGTGCTGTCGGTTGTCTTGGATGGCCGCTTGTACGGGATCAGCTTCATACAGTACCCCCAGATACTCTTCCGAACTGCTCTCAGCTTCCAAACAGTGTGCCACAGGAGTACGGGAGGTGGAAGGTTGCTTTTGCCCCCACGTGTTTCGGGGAGGCTCTAGGGCGCAATCACTGCGATAATGTCCCCATTGTTTGCAACAATGGCACTGAACTGTGGAGAGGTTCGGTTGCTGCGCTGGCCTATGTGGCCCAGAGTCACGAGTTGGCGCTGAAGCCACAGGTGCTTGAAATTTGATGGGAGGTTGTGGTTTTGGAGCGGACTGTTCTGTCCGGCGAGCATCAGTGTACTCGTCGGCTAGACGAGCAGCCTCAGGTAGCGTTAGAGGCCTCCGGTCACGTACCCACTCTCTTAGCTCTGGTTGCAGGGCATTGAGAAAATGTTCTAGTAAAAACAACTGTAGTACATCCTCAGCGGTCGTGGCTTTGCATCCAGTGACCCAGTGTGATGCTGTACGATGGAGGCGACATGCCCACTCCGTGTAAGAATCCCCTCCCTTCTTTTGGGATTCCCGAAATCGTCGCCTGTAGGCTTCCGGGGTGACAGCGTACCGGGCTAACAAAGCCTCCTTTACCAGATGGTAGTGTGGTAAGTCCGCATCAGGGATGGCCCGGAAAGCATCGGAAGCTTTCCCAGATAGTTTCCCTGATAATATGGTGACCCATTCCTCCGTGGGTACCCGGTGTAAAGCGCACTGGCGTTCAAAATCGGCCAAAAATCCGTCAATCTCGTCGTCACTTTCCTGGAAGGACTTAAATGCTGCAAATGGAATCTTTCTCCCCCCAGTGTAACTGAGGCTGAGAGGCTGCTGGGTTGAAAGTCGTCGATCTTCCCTTCGCTTACTGGCCTCTGCCTCCGCTGCGGCGAAGACTCGGTCGATCAGTTCCTGTGATGGATTCGGGCCATAGACCGACAATCTGTTCCGAACCGCTTGAACAAGAGCAGCGTCTTCATCGATCTCTATATTGGTTTCAGTCCTCACTGCTGCATGATCCATTTCGATCAGCTCGGCTATCAGTTCCCGACGTGGGCGGTTGCTAGCTGACCTTCCCCGGCTCTCGAGTAGATCCTTCAGGGTCAGCTTTTTCAACTTGTCCTACTGACTCTCCATCAGGGTAGCACTCTCTCTCTGGGTAGAAAGGACCATCCGACCGCTTGCCACCAATTGTAGCGATAACCCTTATCGCCGGAGGGCTTCACCGCCCGAGACGTCCTTTTCCCAATCGTAAGAGGTGCTGCTGGAATTCCAGAGTCGTCAGTGAGGAAAACAGGAACAGCCCTTACAAGGGCTAGTGAATTGTAATATAGCGTTTCCCCCCAATAAGAGACAGAACTTCAGTATTGAGGGTGAAGGTGAAGTGTTTTTATTAGTGCCACTCTAGGCCTTATATACACAAGTCTCCATGCAATGGGACCTCCCCCGTGGACCTCATGACAAATACACAGACCAACTCTGCCGGTGACGCAATCAGCAAAACAATAGGCGTCTGTAATACACTCAATCAGAACAATGCCATTGCCTGTGACGTAATCAATTAACACAAAGGCAGTTTATAATACAATCCAAACTACAATGACCTAATTAAGAAAAGGCCAGTGAATGACCCGGTGGGCAACTGAATAGGGATGACATCCAAAAGACAGAGCGTCTGTCACAATCAGGGCTAATTTCAATTATAATAAGTGCAAATGGTTATATGGTCTTAAACAGAGGCTGCTGTAGTCACAGAATGGGATGCCCCAAAAAAGAAGTGGACCTGGCAGGGTCCAGAAGTACTATGCCCAGCAAAAGTGTCTTTATCAGGCTAATTTCAATTATAATAAGTGCAAATGGTTATATGGTCTTAAACAGAGGCTGCTGTAGTCACAGAATGGGATGCCCCAAAAAAGAAGTGGACCTGGCAGGGTCCAGAAGTACTATGCCCAGCAAAAGTGTCTTTATCAGGCCTAATTTCAATTATAATAAGTGCAAATGGTTATATGGTCTTAAACAGAGGCTGCTGTAGTCACAGAATGGGATGCCCCAAAAAGAAGTGGACCTGGCAGGGTCCTGTAGTGCTATGCCCAGCAAAAGTGTCTTTATCAGGCCTAATTTCAATTATAATAAGTGCAAATGGTTATATGGTCTTAAACAGAGGCTGCTGTAGTCACAGAATGGGATGCCCCAAAAAAGAAGTGGACCTGGCAGGGTCCAGAAGTACTATGCCCAGCAAAAGTGTCTTTATCAGGCCTAATTTCAATTATAATAAGTGCAAATGGTTATATGGTCTTAAACAGAGGCTGCTGTAGTCACAGAATGGGATGCCCTAAAAAAGAAGTGGACCTGGCAGGGTCGAGAAGTGCTATGCCCAGCAAGAGTGTCTTTATCAGGCTAATTTCAATTATAATAAGTGCAAATGGTTATATGGTCTTAAACAGAGGCTGCTGTAGTCACAGAATGGGATGCCCTAAAAAAGAAGTGGACCTGGCATGTCCAGAAGTGCTATGCCCAGCAAAAGTGTCTTTATCAGGCCTAATTTCAATTATAATAAGTGCAAATGGTTATATGGTCTTAAACAGAGGCTGCTGTAGTCACAGAATGGGATGCCCCAAAAAAGAAGTGGACCTGGCAGGGTCGAGAAGTACTATGCCCAGCAAAAGTGTCTTTATCAGGCTAATTTCAATTATAATAAGTGCAAATGGTTATATGGTCTTAAACAGAGGCTGCTGTAGTCACAGAATGGGATGCCCCAAAAAAGAAGTGGACCTGGCAGGGTCGAGAAGTGCTATGCCCAGCAAAAGTGTCTTTATCAGGCTAATTTCAATTATAATAAGTGCAAATGGTTATATGGTCTTAAACAGAGGCTGCTGTAGTCACAGAATGGGATGCCCCAAAAAAGAAGTGGACCTGGCAGGGTCGAGAAGTGCTATGCCCAGCAAAAGTGTCTTTATCAGGCCTAATTTCAATTATAATAAGTGCAAATGGTTATATGGTCTTAAACAGAGGCTGCTGTAGTCACAGAATGGGATTCCCCAAAAAAGAAGTGGACCTGGCAGGGTCGAGACGTGCTATGCCCAGCAAAAGTGTCTTTATCAAGCTAATTTCAATTATAATAAGTGCAAATGGTTATATGGTCTTAAACAGAGGCTGCTGTAGTCACAGAATGGGATGCCCCAAAAAAGAAGTGGACCTGGCAGGGTCGAGAAGTGCTATGCCCAGCAAAAGTGTCTTTATCAGGCTAATTTCAATTATAATAAGTGCAAATGGTTATATGGTCTTAAACAGAGGCTGCTGTAGTCACAGAATGGGATGCCCCAAAAAAGAAGTGGACCTGGCAGTGCCCAGAAGTACTATGCCCAGCAAAAGTGTCTTTATCAGGCCTAATTTCAATTATAATAAGTGCAAATGGTTATATGGTCTTAAACAGAGGCTGCTGTAGTCACAGAATGGGATGCCCCAAAAAAGAAGTGGACCTGGCAGGGTCCAGAAGTACTATGCCCAGCAAAAGTGTCTTTATCAGGCCTAATTTCAATTATAATAAGTGCAAATGGTTATATGGTCTTAAACAGAGGCTGCTGTAGTCACAGAATGGGATGCCCCAAAAAAGAAGTGGACCTGGCAGGGTCCAGAAGTACTATGCCCAGCAAAAGTGTCTTTATCAGGCCTAATTTCAATTATAATAAGTGCAAATGGTTATATGGTCTTAAACAGAGGCTGCTGTAGTCACAGAATGGGATGCCCCAAAAAAGGAGTGGACCTGGCAGGGTCCAGAAGTACTATGCCCAGCAAAAGTGTCTTTATCAGGCTAATTTCAATTATAATAAGTGCAAATTGTTATATGGTCTTAAAGAGAGGCTGCTGTAGTCACAGAATGGGATGCCTCACAGCAGACTTAAGATCAGTTCAGTATATATGCACAGTTAGTTAGTATAAGCAGCCTGAAAACGCTAACAAAGCCTGTCAGCCAGCTAGTAACACTCAGGCTGGATGAAAAAAAAAAAAAAAACTCCCTGTGACAGCCTCCGATTTTTCTACCTTTCCCTGTTTTTCGCTTACTTTCTGTCTGTCTCCTGTCTGTCTCCTGCCTGTCTCCAGCCTGTCCCTGTCTGTCCCTGCCTGTCTAACTGCCTCTCTCCCTCAGCTACACAGCGTTCTGTCTCTCACGAATGCAATAGAGAAATGAGGAAGGAAAAGCAAGATGGCCGGCCTTAAATAGCGCTGTGACGTCACCGGGCTTGCTGGCTGCTGATAGGCTGCATGTGACTGTCCCAGCATACACTGCCCCAGCTTACATGTCTGGACATGTCCCGTCCGCCATCTTAGAATGCCTGTAAATGTAAATGAATGGATGTTAAAGGAAAACTTCGAGCGATCGAATCGCGGGGAAATTCGGATTCGATCCGAATCGAATTTTTCCTGAAATTCGGATCGAATCCGGGTTCGTCCGGATCGATTCGCTCATCCCTAACTGTTACAAGTGGAGTACTACAAGGGTCAGTTCTGGAACCAATTCTCTTCAATATATATATAAATGACATTGGGTAAGGATTAAACAGTAAAGTCTCAAACTTTGCAGATCATACTAAGCTGTGTAATTAAAACAAAAGAGGACAGCAGGCAGCTACAAACAGATTTAGATAAATTGGAAGCATGGGCAGTTAAATGGCAAATGCAGTTTAATACAGATAAATGTAAGGTTATGCACATGGGAAGGAGGAATCTGTGTCATGATTACACACTAAATAAAGAAACACTTGGTAAAACAACAATGGAAAAGGACCTAGGGGTTTTAGTTAACAAAAGGCTCAAATGTAGTAATCAATGCCAGGCAGCTGCTTCCAAAGCAAATAGGATCATGGGGTGCATCAGGAGGAGCATAGGTGCTCATGACCAGAACATCATGTGACCCCTCTATATGGGGTGCATCAGGAGGGGCATAGGTGCTCATGACCAGAGCATCATGTGACCCCTGTACAAGTCACTGGCCATATGGATACTGTGTGCAGTTCTGGGCACTTGTGCTTAAAAAGGACATATCAGAACTGGAGCTCATTCAAAGAAGAGCAAGAAAGTTAATAAAAGGAGTGCCGGGGCAAGAGTACCCTGAAAGATTGTCAAAGTTAGGTTTATTTAGTTTAGAAAAAAGACGCCTGAGGGGTGATCTAATAACTATGTATAAATATATTAAGGGTCAATACAAAGATCTGTCCCATAATCTATTTATACCCCGGAGTGTAACTATAACCCGGGGGCATCCACTAAGGTTAGAGGAAAGGTGCTTTCTCCACCAACATAGGAGGGGATTCTTCTCTGTAAGAGTAGTGACACTATGGAACTTGCTGTCAGAGGAGGTAGTAAAGATGGACACAGTATAAACGTTCAAAAGTGTCTTTGATGCCCGCTAGAGATGAGCGAACTTTTGAAAAGTTTGATTCGACCGATTCGCCGAATTTTCCGACAACAATCGTTTCGATCCGAAGGGTTGTAAACCATTCTGCCTTGCTGTAACACGCATAGGATGAATGCTGGGTTACTCAAATAATACTGTAAATAATTAGGACATGCAGATCAGAGGCATCGCTAATAGAATCGCAGAGCGGCACAATTGCAGAGAGTTGAAGTGGCATCACTATGAGGGGCCCCTATAGTGCTTGAAAATCACACCCTGGAGCTGGCAGCAGCAGGAGCCCAAAAATTGGATGAATCACACCCTGGAGTTGCAAGCAGCAGCAGCAGCTGCTGGAGCCCAAACATTGTGTGAAAGAGACACTGGAGTTGGCTGCAGGAGCCCAAAAATTGGATGAATCACACCCTGGAGTTGCAAGCAGCATGAAGAGAACAGATTTTCGGCACATATATTTTATCCGAAGAATATTAATAAAAAGTAAGAGTAACGTAAAGCATTTTCTCAATAATTACTTGTGGTCTGATGCGGAGGAATGTCTGTAACTGGAGAGCAGCGCCTTAAATTTGTTTTGCACGATCCATATTTCTTTAGTGTTGGTCTGGCCCCATCATTAATCTACTGTAATGCATCAGGCATTGTTGGGTGGAAATCTTGGCTGATCCATGCTCCATTCATTTCCACGCAGGCCAGTCTCTGAAAAAAAAAATGCATGTATAAAACAGGGTCTTTTTCATATAAAACCAATTGTTCATCTTGCTTTTCAACCATATGTTCCACAGCTTTACCAGTCATTGTGTCAGCCAATGAAGCAACTTTGTCTGGAAGTGCTTCAAAAGCAGACACCTTTTCATCCTTTTGGAGCTCTAGTCCATAAACACAGTCAACCCCATCATACTTAATAAGGTAGAGGGAAGGGTTGGTACTTGATCTAAAACAGATCCTTTCCATTGTTTCACTGGGCCGCTGCCTTCTTTCCAACCATGTCATATCCTGCAGCCTAGGCTGAGAAATTGGTTTGCGTGGTCCCATGTTATTGTAATGTTTCTTATGAGAGGTCTTTTCTTCATCATATTTACTAAAACACCTGCATGTACTGCCTCAGCTCTTGATCGCTGTTTTGCCGCCTTCACAGGAGTCTTAATTGTCTGTACATTAGCAAGGCTGCTACAAATGTAAAGATGTCTACGTTGGCTGTGGATAGGTGGATTCTCTTGTCAAGGGTTGACCCCCCCCCACCCCCCAGGTGCTGAACACATGTTCTGTTAGGCCACTTTCCACAGGGCAGGCCAGGACCTCCAAGGCATAGAGGACAAGCTCTTGCCACATTTCCAATATATCGACTTGCATGCTGGAACTCCACTACTGCCTGTTGCTGCTGCTCACACACCCTTTCCAACATACAGCATGTAAAGCATGTAATTACACCTGGTTGGCAAATCACCCATGAGGCGACTTATCTGTCTGCTCCTTGGATGCCATCCACTGCTCCTGGGTGGTGTGTGACCTTTCGCCCAGACAGATGACTTTCAGCACTGCCTGCAGCCTTTTCCCCATGGCTGCACTCAAAATGGTGGTGCAGGTGCTGACTGGATGAGGAGGTAGAAGAGGAGGAAGCAGAGTCAGACAACACAAGGCAACAAGTGATGTCTGACAGTCCTGGGTGGTGAACGTATATGCCCCAAAGCACTTTGCAGCTCAGGCCAGCTGCCACTACATTATTCCAGTGGAGTACTTTCCCTAGCCAATTTTGTGCAGGGCAGTCGCCCCGGTGCTACCCCCAAATTGACCTCATTTCCACGCAGGCCAGTCTCTGAAAAAAAAAATGGAGAGTGACAGATTTTTAACATATTATTAATAACATAGTAACATATTAGTAACATAGTAACATATAAGGCCTCATTTCATCAAGCAGAGGTCTCTGCAGAATAAGGGTGAGTGGCCTCAAGAGTGTCAGTGAGAGGCCTGATCTCCCGGGAACAGCTAGCAGGCAAGTCTTGAGCAGCAACCCATCTGCCGTCATCCATTGGTAACACAATCATCCACTGCATCACAAGTGACATCTGACACCCCCAGTCAACTGTCTGTTGTATGTTATGCTTTGGGTTCAGCTCCAGTATTCAGTGAGGACCATCGGATAATCGGAAAAATCAGCAGCTACTGGCCAGCAAAGAAGTGAAGGAGACACTCGCCTCTTCTTCCACTAGGCGGGCAAGTAGTGATGAGGAGAGTGTCGTGGGAGGAGGTGTTGCAAGCCTTTTGGCTCCTTAAGCAGACACTGTTGAGGAACCGGAGGAGGACATCAGTGATTTTGAGGGCACACACTGTCAGATTTATCGGCCAGCATTGTGGCAGAAGTGGAAAGTATGGAGGCAAATGTGCTCGGGGTAGACCACTTTGGCTGCAGGCTATCTTCCCAGGAGGTAGTGGAAGAGGGTCCCTGGAGTCTGCGGCAGTGGCGGCGGCAGCAGCAGCAGCAGCAGCAGTGAATTATTGCAGACTGTTGGTAGGAATAATCAGCTACTCGGCGATGTGGCAGTTTGTCTTCAAGCATCCGCAATCCTGTGGAGAAAATAGGTTAGTATATATACATAAAATTATGAATAAACAAATGCAATAGTATTGCTAAAGTGAAGTTTTGTTTGAGGGGGTGTTTCCACCTTTTAATTAACTCAGAAACAACTAGGTATCATTGCCTCTGACTAATTAGGCCTCAAAAATTCTTAGAATTTTCAATCTTGATGTCTGAGGGATTTCTCCTCTTGGACAGCGTCACCATAAAGCGGCCTGGGAGAGTTGGCTCCAAAGTGGTGGTCCAGCCTGCTGCATTACCCAGTGGCATGTCGCTCGCTGTTCCAGCCAGCTAAGGCTCCACCACCTCCTGTGTCTCATACCCATCCTCTGTCGCTGCAGATGCTCCTTCTCCTCTTAGTCTGAGTCAGTCATTCTGCCAGCAATCCATTGGCCAAGACATATTCAAGAGACAACAGTATGTGCCCACTCATCCAACGTGCAGAAGCTAAATGTGCTCCTGTATAAGTTGATGGTGATGCAGTCCCTCCCTTTGGAGTTGGTGGACCTTTCAGAGAACTGATGGCTCGTGCCGAGCCGAGGTGGAGAGTCCCATGGTATCACTTGGAAGAACATCTTGTTTGCGCTGCGACAAGGAAGCCAGAGTCATGCGTCCTGACATGGCACACGTGTTCAGTCTAGTTGTCAAGCATTTTCTGAAGTCTTCCCCCCATCTGAAAGACATCCTAACAATGGGAAAGAAACTTTGCATGCACTTCTGGCACTCCTACACCGCCAAGCATAACCTTATTGAGCTTCAGTGTCAGAACAGTATACCCCAACATAGTCTGATTTGCCATGTTTCCACCCATTGGAATTCCACCCTCCATATGCAGGATCCACTATAGGAACAGAGAAAAGCCATCACGGATTTCTGGATGATCCAAACAGATAGGGGGACACCCCTGTGTAAATTCAATGTAAACCATTGGCAGCTCATACGTGACACCGGCCGTTTGCTCAGGCCCTTTGAGGAAGCTACTTTATTAGTCAGTTGCCAGGACTATGAGATGAACGATGAGATTCCACTGCTTCATGTACTACAACACATGTTGGAAACCATGGCTGGTCAGGGCACTGGAGACATGGCACATACATTTCACAGCCACATGAAGCCTGTGGGGGCTGAAGTGGAGGAGGAGGAGGGGGTGGGGCACAGCAAACCACAGTTTAGGTTTCACAAAATGACCATTTTAACTAGTCATCTGACAGGAGAGGAGGAGCAGGAGCAGCCACAGGAGCTAGAGGGTTGTGAGGAAGGCGAGACAGAGGACCCAGACACACCGTGGCAGTTTACAGTGGAGATGGAGACAGGTAGTCCCTCCGAGTCACTTGCACAAATGGCACGATGCATGCTCACATGCTTACGTACTAGTGAGCGCAGAATTGTCTCCATTTGTCAACGGGAAGACTTCTGGCTCTCCACCTTATTGGACCCTCGCTTCCGGCACAAAACGGGGGCATTTTTTACACCCACTGAGTGGGAGGACAAACTGACCTACTACAGAGACATCCCACGTAGTCAGTTGGGCGATGTCTATCTGCGCCATGGCCCATACTCCCGCAGGTCTGACTCGGGGGGACCTCTGCGATCACTTTCCACTGCCATGGCTGCTGGGGGGGTGGAAGGAGCAGCAGCAGCAGCTCTATCAGCAGCAGCCTCAGTCTTCAGTCGCTAATGAGTAGCTTTCTACACCCGCCATACCTTGACATGACCATGTCAACACAACTTGAGGATCCGCTGGACTTCTGGGAAGCCAAACTTGACTTGTGGCCGCAACTAGCAGAGTTTGCCCTAGAAAAGCTGTACTGGCCGGACAGTAGTTGATTTAGATGGCAACTGGGCTGCTCTATAGAATGGTGCAAAATGGCAAATTTACCTCACAATATAAGCTATTGCCCCTCAGATTTACACAGGGGCTGCTCCATATAATGGTGCAAAATCATGAATTTACCTCATAATATAAACTATTGCCCCTCAGATTTACACAGGGGCTGCTCTATATAATGAAGCAAAATGGCAAATTTACCTCACAATATAAGCTATTGCCCCTCAGATTTATACAGGGGCTGCTCCATATAATGCTGCAAAATGGCAAATTTACCTCACAGTATAAGCTATTGCCCCTCAGATTTACACAGGGCCTGCTCTATAAAATGGTGCAAAATGGTAAATTTACCTCACAATATAAGCTATTGCTCCTCAGATTTACACAGGGGCTGCTCTATATAATGGTGCAAAATGGCAAATTTACCTCACAGTATAAGCTATTGCCCCTCAGATTTACACAGGGGCTGCTCTATATAATGGTGCAAAATGGCAAATTTACCTCTCAGTATAAGCCAGGGGTACTCAACCACTTCTCATAAAGTTCCATTTAAAGGTATCCAATGAGCCGTGAAGGTCCGAACAGAGGGCTGATGTGGTGGGTGTTTAGTTAGAAATCAGCACACTAGGGGAGGGGCTATAGATTACCCAGGCAAATCTAAAAAAAGGCTGCTTTATGTGTACCTTGCAATGCCACTTCCCATCCCTGCAGTACTTTATAGTGCAGTGCTAGGTGCCAGGGAGTTCTGAGCATGGCAACACAGAAGCAACTGAGTGCAGGGCTGTCAGGGCAGGGGCCCGGAAATCTGTCACCGAGGTCCGCATTTGGACCCCGGTCCGCCAGTTGAGTTTCGCTGGTATAAGCTATTGCCCCTCAGATTTACACAGGGCCTGCTCTATAAAATGGTGCAAAATGGCAAATTTACCTCACAACATAAGCTATTGCTGCTCTATATTAAAAAAATTAAAAAAAACAACCCGTAGAAGCTTATTTAGTATAAGAGATAGGCTGACATGTGCGGGGTTGGGATACCCTGCAGCCTGGTGTATGGACATTAGACAAAAACCAATGCAAAATTACCTAACTTAGTACAGCTCAGGCTGAAACAGGCTTATTTAGTATAACAGGCGGGGTGGGTAGGTGAGATTTTGGGATACCCAACGCACAGGTGTAATATCAGCAGACAGACATCAATGCAGACTTAAAGCACTTAGTAAAGCTCAGGCTGAAACAGGCTTATTTAGTATAACTGGTGGGGTGGTAGCTGAGATTTTGGGATCCCCCAGGCAGCGGTGGGTGTAATTTGAACAGACAGAATTCAATGCACACCTAAAGCAATTAGCAAAAAAAGGCTGAAACAGGACTGCTTAGTATAACTGGCGGGGTGGGTAGCTGAGATATTGGGATACCCCAGTCCCCAGTGTAATTTAACCAGACAGAATATAATGCACACCAAAAGCAAGTAGTAACACTCAGGCTATAACAGGCCTGTTTAGTTTAAATGCTTGGGGTGGTTATGTTACAAATTGGGATACCCCAGTGTAGAGACGAGCGAACTTTTGAAAAATTCGATTCGGCTGATTCGCCGAATTTTTCGACAAAATTCGTTTCGGTCCGAATTTATTCGCGACAAATCGCTATTAAAAACGGCTATTTCTGAGCCTCCTAGAGCCTCAATAGGGGTGTAAACCATTCTGCCTTGCTGTAACACGCATAGGATGCGTGCTGGGTTAGTTAAATAATACTTTGAATAAATATCACATGCAGATCAGAGGCATCGCTAATAGAATCGCAGAGCGGCACAATTGCAGAGAGTTGAAGTGGCATCACTATGAGGGGCAGGAGCCCAAACATTGCTTTAAAGAGACACTGGAGTTGGCAGCAGCAGGAGCCCAAAAATTGGATGAATCACACCCTGGAGTTGGCAGCAGCAGCAGCAGCAGCCCAAACATTACTTTAAAGAGACACTGGGGTTGGCTTCAGGAGCCCAAAAATTGGATGAATCACACCCTGGAGTTGGCAGCAGCAGCAGCAGGAGCCCAAATATTACTTTAAAGAGACACTGGAGTTGGCTTCAGGAGCCCAAAAATTGGATGATTCACACCCTGGAGTTGGCAGCGGCAGGAGCCCAAATATTACTTTAAAGAGACACTGGAGTTGGCTTCAGGAGCCCAAAAATTGCGTAGAAAGGGAAAATTGCCAGCTCTAAACCATTCGATCTCCCCACAAACCTCTGGAGCCGCACGGCCAAGAGCGCTCACCTCTTATTGGGACAATCCCATGGTAGAAGAATGGAGCCAGCTGACATCCAGTTGTGGAATAAAACTTGCGGTTTATTTGAAGTGCATTTAAAAGTCCATATCCATACACGATACAACAGACATATTTAAAAAGATGAAAAGCGTCGACGCGTTTCGGGCATCATGCCCTTAATCATGACATTGTTACAAATGTAAACCTCCTTTATATATACATCCCATAAGTAAATAATTAGTTTAACATCAGACGGCATTAATTATCTCAAAATCATCACATAAGAAAAAGACTTACACGTGTGCATCCTTCAGTCCGTGCACTCAGGCTCACACAAAACACGTCATCTCATCCACACGCTGTCCACACAGCTGGGAGATAATCAAACGCGAGTGTCAATTCACTTCCAATCAGTAAATGCGGGCCCGTCTCACTAGAACGAACAAAGGAAAGCCGCATTGGAAGTAAAAGAGTGAGCGAAAAATAAAATAATTGATACAACGGACTGGAGGAGCAAACTGCTACATATATATACATAGTCTTTTAGTAAAAGAGAAACATGGTGTCATTAAATCAATATCGATATAACATAGAAACATAGAAACATAGAAGGTTGACGGCAGAAGGAGACCATACGGTCCATCTAGTCTGCCCTTATGTGTATACTGTATGTTCTCTTTATCTTAGGATAGATGTGTGCTTATCCCAGGCATGTTTAAATTCAGTGACTGTTGATGTTTCAACTACCTCTGCTGGAAGTTTGTTCCAAGCACCTACTACTCTTTCTGTAAAATAATATTTTCTAACATTGCTCCTGATCTTCCCCCCGACTAGCTTCAGGTTGTGCCCCCTTGTTCTATCGTTAAGTTTCTTCTTAAAAACACTTCCCTCCTGAACCTTATTCAATCCTTTCACATATTTAAAGGTCTCAATCATGTCCCCCCTCTCCCTTCTTTCCTCCAGACTGTACAAATTAAGTTCTTTAAGTCTCTCCTGATAAGTTTTAAGTTTAATTCCTTCCACCATTTTCGTTGCCCGCCTTTGGACACGTTCTATTAACACAGTAACACAGTATCCAAAACACAGTATCATTGTATAAACACAAATGTAGCAGGCTTACTCTGGTCCAGGTAAGGTATTTATCTAGCTATCATAGATAAACAAGCCATGTAGTTGTAAATGAGTTATTTAAGACTTCTATATGTAAAAATAGACTATACTCCTGTTTATATACATAAAAAAAGGAGTGTATACACATCATAATTCACAAGTATAAAAACTATACCCATTCTGTGACACTCTAAACATTACAAACAGTCTGGCAACCTGCTGGGGATTACAGGTCCCGTGAAAAATAAGTGTTATGAAAAGAAAAGAGGAAGAAAACAGAAGAGGAAAAAAAAAAAGAAAGGAAAGGAAAAAAGGCGAAGGGAAACCCCATCCCCCCGAAGCAAAAACAAGATAAAGCCAAAGTGACAACAGCAGAAAGATGTGAATGAGAAAAAGGAAAAGACAGATGAAAATAATGTGAAACAAAAGCCGCTCCTATTGTGATCCCTAATACAATGTGTAGGAAGTGATAAATTAATCCCTCAGGAACAGATCCACATCCCATCTGGAATTTAGTCCAGACGGAATGCGGGTCTGTAGCCTGAAAATCCAAAACACCTCCCTTTGAATAATTCTAGCTTGAAGGTCCCCACCCCTGGGACCCAACATGACTTTTTCTATAGCCATACACGAAAGGCCAGAGAAATCTCCTGCATGGATATTGTAAAAATGTCGACCTACATTAGAAAGAGTGCTAAGACGTTCAGGGTTTGGATTGACCATGTGTTCGGCCATTCTTCTTTTAAAAGGCCTCGTCGTACAACCTACATACTGTATATTACAGATTTTACAGGTTTTTTGTATTACAGTTCAAGAAACTTTTAATCTGAAACTTTTCTCCCGTTACTGTTGATATGAATTCATTATCCTGGCAGGTATATCTACAAATATTGCATCTCGCCCCCCCCACATTTAAAGAAACCCTTACATTGTAACCAGGTAGAAGTCCCTTTAGTATATTTCACAAATAAACTGGGGGAGAGTTTCGTCCCTAGAGTGGGAGGTTTTCTACTTACTACTTTCACACCTTTCTTCACTACCTCCCGTAATTGAGGATCACCATTTAAAATTGGGAGATGTTTTTGAATAATCTTACGAATCTTAGAGAACTCCTCACTATACGATGTCACCATAGTCACTGTATTATTAGTATTATTTCTCTTTTTCCACTATGATGCTGGTTTAAAATGAACATTCCCAATATCCTGTTCTGACCCCATCATAAACTGTCTATCCTTAGATTTCGCAATATCTCTTGCCCGCATAATATATTCTTGTGGATACCCCCTTTGTGTCAACCTATCTTGTATATGGTTTAATTCCTGTTCAAACTTCATTTCATTAGAGCAGTTGCGCCGCGCCCTGATCATTTCCCCGACAGGGATAGCTTTGATCATGTGGGCTGGATGGCAGCTTTCTGCCCTAAGTGTTGTATTGCCCACTGTTAGTTTTCTAAAAGTAGCTGTTTCAACTCCTTTACCATCTTTAGATACTTCAAGGGAGAGATCTAAGAAAGATATTATCCTAGGTTGATGCTCCGATGTGAACTTTAAATTAAGTTCATTATCGTTCAAATATAAAACAAAATCCTTCACAGACTCTAATGATCCCTGCCAGATGATAATAAGATCATCGATATATCTACCGTAATATTTAATACGTGATATAAAGGGGTTAGATTGGTTATAAATCTTCGTCTCCTCCCACCAACTCATGTATAGGTTGGCGAGGGAAGGCGAAAAAGGCGCCCCCATAGATGCACCGCATTTCTGCAGGAAAAACTGATCAGAGAACAGGAAAAAATTATGCCCTAAAAGGTATTCCAATGATAGAATTAAAAATTCTATCAATTCGTTGGGGTATGCAGAATAGCTAATCAAATGGAAATAAACAGCTTGAAGAGCAAGGTCATGGGGTATAACTGAATAAAGAGAGGTAACATCGCAGGTAAGCCACATGTAATCAGGTTCCCATTGGAAATCCGAAAGATGTCTGATGACATCCCTGGAGTCCTGTAGGAATCCAGGGAGCCTGCGGACGAGAGGAAGTAGATGTGAATCCACCCACCGCCCCAGTCTCTCATTCATCCCCCCAATACCCACCACAATAGGCCTCCCCAAAGGGGGGCGCTGTGGTTTATGGATCTTGGGGAGATGGTGAAAGACCGGGGCGATGGGTGAAGACACATCCAGAGCCTCAGCCTCTGCATCACTCAGAACCCCCAGGGCCCTGCCCTCAGCAAGGAGATTGATCATATCATGTCTAAATCGGGTAGTATGATCACAATCCAGTTTCACATAAGTCGTAACATCCTCTAGTTGTCTTAAAGCCTCATTTTGATAGTCTTCACTATTCATTACCACCACACAGCCCCCTTTATCCGCAGCACGGATAACGATATCCTTATTTTGAGCAAGGTTATCCATTGCCCTCCTTTCCTCCATGGACAAATTGGAACGTTTAACCCTGTGACTCCGTGATTGGGAGGCCAGATCTGTTAAATCCCTTTCTATAGCTTCCTGAAAGGCATCTAAAACGGGGGTTCTGGCATTAACTGGATAAAATGTATTATTGGTGATCCTTGCAATTTTTGGTGGTGGAATTTTTGGGGTACATTGATCAGATAAACTATCTAGCAACTTAAGACAGGTGATGTCCTGGATATCCCGAGCGATCACTAATTGATCGCAAGGGAGATGTATCCTCAACCCCAGGCACTTCTACAACATCATCTGGCGTGTCCATCCAGAAATGCTTTTTTAACGTTAAAATACAAACCAATTTATTAACATCTAAAATCGTGTCAAAAAGATAAAAGTGAAAAGTGGGTGCAAATGAGAGACCTTTTGCCAAAACATTCATTTCACATTCTGAAAGAGAATAGGAGGATAAATTAATGACACTACCCGTAGGGTTTAAGTCCTCCGACCTCTTAGTATGTATCTCCCGTTTTGGCCTGTGTCTTCTCCCCGATCTATGTCTTCTTTGTGTTGGCCTCTTTTCTTCCTGGTTCTTGGTGTTGATTCCTTGTGAAAATTCCGAGCCTCTGGCTCTATATCAGATCGGTCACTGTTGGAAGACCAATCCGAGGAGTCAGTGGTAAAAGAAACCATTTTCTTACCAGATTAATTTTTCAGAATCGATCTTGGTCTCCGAGCTCTATAAAAATTGCGCCTCCATGTGTAGACACGGTCATTGGCATAGTCCTCAGTGTCGCGTCGATATTTGTTCTTCTTTAGTTGCATGATTTGCATTTCCATCTCATCAAGGGACTTCCTCATCCGAGTAAGATAACTATCAAAGTGTGAGTTGGACTCGTGGAACTTTAATGACGACTCTCGAAATTTCCTGCTGGATATTTTTTAATTTCTCCTCTTCATAACGAGTAATAAGTCTCATTAAATCCAAAGAAGCTTGAGTCAAGATGGAGTCCCACTCCTTCTTGAAATCATCTGAATATATTAGTGTGGGAACTTTACGAATACGTAGGCCTCTTGGGATCATGGCATTCTGTAAATATTTTGTTAGGGAACTGAGATCCCACAACGTTTTTAGTTCCTTCTTCATATGTTCCTCGTATTGTTTAATGAGGTTTTTTAGGGCCACAGAATCTGACCCATCCGCTGCCGGGTGACTGGCAGTGAAGTCAGAATCAAATACTGACTCGAACTTATTCCGGCTTTGAGCCGTATCACCATCTTGTGACTTCACTCTATCCATAGTGAGGAAGTAATAAATATTGCGTCTGGATCGTGTAACTGCTTGTAACGAACGAGACACTGGGGTTGGCTTCAGAAGCCCAAAAATTGGATGAATCACACCCTGGAGTTGGCAGCAGCAGCAGCAGCAGCAGCAGCAGGAACCCATACATTACTTTAAAGAGACACTGGGGTTGGCTTCAGAAGCCCAAAAAATGGATGAATCACACCCTGGAGTTGGCAGCAGCAGCAGCAGCAGCAGGAGCCCAAGCATTACTTTAAAGAGACACTGGGGTTGGCTTCAGGAGCCCAAAAATTGGATGAATCACACCCTGGAGTTGGCAGCAGCAGCAGCAGGAGCCCAAATATTACTTTAAAGAGACACTGGAGTTGGCTTCAGGAGCCCAAAAAATGGATGAATCACACCCTGGAGTTGGCAGCAGCAGGAGCCCAAATATTACTTTAAAGAGAAACTGGAGTTGGCTTCAGGAGCCCAAAAATTGGATGATTCACACCCTGGAGTTTGGCAGCAGCAGGAGCCCAAATATTACTTTAAAGAGACACTGGAGTTGGCTTCAGGAGCCCAAAAATTGGATGAATCACACCCTGGAGTTGGCAGCAGCAGCAGCAGGAGCCCAAACATTACTTTAAAGAGACACTGGAGTTGGCTTCAGGACCCCAAAAAATGGATGAATCACACCCTGGAGTTGGCAGCAGCAGCAGGAGCCCAAACAATACTTTAAAGAGACACTGGGGTTGGCTTCAGGAGCCCAAAAATTGGATGAATCACACCTTGGAGTTGGCAGCAGCAGGAGCCCAAATATTACTTTAAAGAGACACTGGAGTTGGCTTCAGGAGCCCAAAAAATGGATGAATCACACCCTGGAGTTGGCAGCAGCAGGAGCCCGAACATTACTTTAAAGAGACACTGGGGTTGGCTTCAGGAGCCCAAAAATTGGATGAATCACACCCTGGAGTTGGCAGCAGCAGCAGCAGCAGGAGCCCAAACATTACTTTAAAGAGACACTGGATTGGCTTCAGGAGCCCAAAAATTGGATGAATCACACCCTGGAGTTGGCAGCAGCAGCAGGAGCCCAAACATTACTTTAAAGAGACACTGGAGTTGGCTTCAGGAGCCCAAAAATTGGATGAATCACACCCTGGAGTTGGCAGCAGCAGCAGCAGGAGCCCAAATATTACTTTAAAGAGACACTGGAGTTGGCTTCAGGAGCCCAAAAAATGGATGAATCACACCCTGGAGTTGGCAGCAGCAGCAGCAGGGGCCCAAATATTACTTTAAAGAGACACTGGCGTTAGCTTCAGGAGCCCAAAAATTGGATGATTCACACCCTGGAGTTGGCAGCAGCAGCAGCAGCAGGAGCCCAAACATTACTTTAAAGAGACACTGGAGTTGGCTTCAGGAGCCCAAAAATTGGATTATTCACACCCTGGAGTTGGCAGCAGCAGCAGCAGCAGGAGCCCAAATATTACTTTAAACAGACACTGGAGTTGGCTTCAGGAGCCCAAAAATTGGATGAATCACACCCTGGAGTTGGCAGCAGCAGCAGCAGGAGCCCAAACATTACTTTAAAGAGACACTGGAGTTGGCTTCAGGAGCCCAAAAATTGGATGAATCACACCCTGGAGTTGGCATCAGCAGGAGCCCAAAAATTGGCCTAAAGACATAAATATGTTTTGCACAATTTGGAAATGTAAAACGTGGCACCATGCTGAATCTAGTCGCATGCATCAGGCATTGGTGGGTGGAAATCCTGGCTGATCCATCCCTGATTCATTTTGACAAAGGTGAGTCTCTACACATTTTTAGTTGACAGACGAGTTCTCCTCGCCGTAACTATGGCCCCGCCGCACTAAATACCCGCTCAGATGGCACGCTACTGGCCGGGCAGGACAGCTTTTCCAGGGCAAACTCTGCTAGTTGCGGCCACAAATCAAGTTTGGCTGCCCAGAAGTCCAGCGGATCCTCAAGGTGTGTTGGCATGGTCATGTCAAAGTATGACATGACCTGCTGGTTGAGGTCCTGCTCCAGGTCTTCCTGCTGCTCATGAGTAGCCTCACTATGCGGGTGTAGAAAGCTACTCATTAGCGACTGAAGACTGAGGCTGCTGCTGATGGAGCTGCTGCTGCTGCTCCTGCCAACCCCCCCAGCGGCCATGGCAGTGGAAGGTGAGCGCAGAGGTCCCCTCGAGTCAGACCTGCGAGAGTATGGACCATGGCGCAGATAGGCATCGGCCAACTGCCTACGTAGAATGTCTTTGTAGTAGTTCAGTTTGTCCTCCCTCTCGGTGGGTTTAAAAAATGCCCCCATTTTGTGCCGGAAGCGAGGGTCCAATAAGGTGGACAGCCAGAAGTCATCCCGCCGACAGATGGAAACAATTCTGGGGTCACTACGCAAGCACGTGAGCATGCTTCCTGCCATTTGTGCAAGTGACTCGGATGGACTACCTGTCTCCATCTCCACTGCATACTGCCACGGTGTGCCCGGGTCCTCTGTCTCGCCTTCCTCAAAAACCTCTAGCTCCTCTGCTGCTCCTGCTCCTCCTCTCCTGTCCGCTGACTAGATAAACCAGCCATTTCGCCAAGCCTAAACTGTGTTTCGCTGGGCAACTCCTCCTCCTCTTCCTCCTTCTCCTCCAGTTCAGCTCCAACGGGGTTCATGTGGCCGTAAGATGTAAACGCCATGTCTCCAGTGCCCTGACCAGCCATGGATTCCAACATGTGCTGTAGTACATGAAGCAGTGGAATCACGTTGTTCATCCCGTAATCCTGCCGACTGACAAATAAAGTGGCTTCCTCAAAGGGCCTGAGCAAACGGCAGGTGTCACGTATGAGCTGCCACTGGTTGACATTGAAGTTACACAGGGGAGTCCCCCTATCTGCTTGGATCATCAGGAAATCTGTGATGGCTTTTCTCTGTTCATATAATCGGTCCAACATGTGAAGGGTGGAATTCCAACGGGTGGAAACATCGCAAATCAGACTATGTTGGGGGATACCATTCTGACGCTGTAGCTCAAGAAGGGTGTGTTTGGCGGTGTATGAGTGGCTGAAGTGCATGCAAAGTTTCCTTGAAGTTGTTAGGATGTCTTGCATATGGGGGGAACACTTCAGAAATCGCTTGACAACCAGATTGAAGACGTGAGCCATGCAGGGGGCATGGGTCAGGCTTCCTTGGCGCAGCGTAGACAAAATGTTATTCCCATTGTCGGTAACCATGATTCCCATTTTAAGTTTTCTTGGAGTAAGCCATGTTTGGATTTCCTGATGAATAAATTTAAGCAGTTCCTCCTCTGTGTGACTCCGTTCACCAAGACAAACCATGTGAAGCACTGCGTGACACCTCCGTGCCCTGCACACATGGTAGACTGGAGGGTACTGAGACTTGAGCCTACAGTGGAGGGTGAGGAGATGGCCGAGGATGAGGAGGCCGAGTCGCACGGTGCCACAGGCCCAACGGGCAGGGAGCACGGAGGCCGAAGCGGCGTGACCTGTCCAAGTTGCTGCTGCTGCAAAGGGACCACATTCACCCAGTGGGTCGTAAACGACATGTACTGTCCCTGACCGTAGTTACAGCTCCAGACGTCGGCGCTGCCATGCACTTTGCTACACACCGACAGGCTCAAGGACTGGCCCACTTTCTGTTCAACAAAAGTGTGCAGCGCTGGTACTACCTTCTTGGCAAAGAAATGACGGCTTGGGACTCTCCACCTCGGCTCGGCACAAGCCATCAGTTCTCTGAAAGGTGCAGAGTCCACCACCTGAAAAGGGAGCGACTGCAGCACCAGCAACTTGGACAGGAGCACATTCAGCTTCTGCGCCGTAGGATGAGTGGGCGCATACTGCTGTCTCTTGGACATGGCTTCGCTGATGGATTGCTGGCGGGATGCATGACTTGGAGGAGGAGGAGCAGGAGCGACAGAGGATGGGTATGACGCAAAGCTGCCTTCAGCTGAGGTGCTGGAGCCTTGGCTGGCAGAAATTGGGAGCGGCGTGCCACTCGGTGAGGAAGCAGTCTGGCCCACCTCTCCAGAGCCTAGGTTCTCCCAGGCCGCTTTATGGTGACGCTGCATATGTTGACGCAGGGCCGTGAAGCCAACATTTGGACCCTGGCCACGCTTCACCTTCTGCCTACATATCTTGCATGTGGCCATGTTACCCTCCTGCGGATGCTTCAGGAAAAACTGCCACACTGCCGAGTAGCTACTTTTCCCACCCCCTGGCCTCACTGATTCACTACTGCTGTTGCCAACTCCAGGAACCCCTGCCCCACTACCTCCCGATAAGGTAGCCTGCCGCGCAGCAGGTGCTCTACCCCGGCCCCGGCCCCGCTTGGCTCCAGGCTTTACAATTGTGCCCCCATGCTGCCTGCCAACCATGCTGCTAACACCTTGCTGCCTGAGCTGCTGACTCCGGGGCAACCTGCGCCCCTCTTCTCCTGATGATGACGATGAAGCCCCTTCATCACCCGGCTCCCAAGTGCGATCGGCTTCATCGTCATCATCATTATCACCGAGTTGTGGCTGTACGTCACTGATGTTCGTGGATTCGTCAACAGTGTCTGGCGCAGGAGCTGGAACGCTCGCAGAACCCACGACACTGTCCACATCACTATTTGTCTGCTTAGCTAAAGAAGCCACCTCCATTTCTTGGCTGGGCAGTAGCTGCTGACTGTCCTCTATCTGATCGCCCTCCTCACTAAAGAGTGGAGCTGAACCCAAAGCATAGAATACGTCGCTGGGGGAGGGAACGGCGTAGGACAGAGGCAATGGGAGGACAGGGACTGCTCTCGGGGCATGCCAAATCAGGGTTGTGTCAGAGGAACCTACCGACCCTAGACTGGGGGTCTCAGACGTGGTGGAGACCCGACCGCTAGCAGATACTGGCAGATTAGGTCTCTCAGCGTGACTCCTGCTGCTACTGGCCCCCAGTCTGCTGCGACCTCTGCCTGCGGAATCTTGGCCTCTGCCACTCCTCTTTTCACTTCCAGGCACTTGTCTGCCCGACATAGTCTAAGTGGCGTGGTAGTAGGTGATATTTTAAGAACCCCCAGGCAGCAGTGGGTCTATATGAAACAGAATATAATGCACACCAAAAGTGAGCAGTAACACTCAGCCTCCAACAGGCCTGCTTAGTGTAAATAAGAGAGCTGCTTAGTGTAAATAAAGAGGGGTATGGTATGTTACAGAATGGGATGCCCCAACAGCAGAGCACCTGGGAGCAGTAGTATTATGCACAGCAAAAGTGTCTTTATCAGGCCAAATTTCTATTAGAATAAGTGCAAACGGTTATGGTATTAAATAGAGGCTTGTGTAGTCACAGAATGGGATGCCCCAACAGCCAGCAGTGCATCTGGCAGTAGTACTACTATGCACAGCAAAAGTGTCTTTATCAGGCCAAATTTCTATTAGAATAAGTGCAAATGGTTATGGTATTAAATAGAGGCTTGTGTAGTCACAGAATGGGATGCCCCAACAGTCAGCAGTGCACCTGGCAGCAGTACTACTATGCACAGCAAAAGTGTCTTTATCAGGCCAAATTTCTATTAGAATAAGTGCAAATGGTTATAGTATTAAATAGAGGCTTGTGTAGTCACAGAATGGGATGCCCCAACAGCCAGCAGTGCACCTGGCAGCAGTACTACTATACACAGCAAAAGTGTGTTTATCAGGCCAAATTTCTATTAGAATAAGTGCAAATGGTTATGGTATTAAATAGAGGCTTGTGTGGTCACAGAATGGGATGCCCCAACAGTCAGCAGTGCACCTGGCAGCAGTACTACTATGCACAGCAAAAGTGTCTTTATCAGGCCAAATTTCTATTAGAATAAGTGCAAATGGTTATGGTATTAAATAGAGGCTTGTGTAGTCACAGAATGGGATGCCCCAACAGTCAGCAGTGCACCTGGCAGCAGTACTACTATGCACAGCAAAAGTGTGTTTATCAGGCCAAATTTCTATTAGAATAAGTGCAAATGGTTATGGTATTAAATAGAGGCTTGTGTAGTCACAGAATGGGATGCCCCAACAGTCAGCAGTGCACCTGGCAGCAGTACTACTATGCACAGCAAAAGTGTCTTTATCAGGCCAAATTTCTATTAGAATAAGTGCAAACGGTTATGGTATTAAATAGAGGCTTGTGTAGTCACAGAATGGGATGCCCCAACAGCCAGCAGTGCATCTGGCAGTAGTACTACTATGCACAGCAAAAGTGTCTTTATCAGGCCAAATTTCTATTAGAATAAGTGCAAATGGTTATGGTATTAAATAGAGGCTTGTGTAGTCACAGAATGGGATGCCCCAACAGTCAGCAGTGCACCTGGCAGCAGTACTACTATGCACAGCAAAAGTGTCTTTATCAGGCCAAATTTCTATTAGAATAAGTGCAAATGGTTATAGTATTAAATAGAGGCTTGTGTAGTCACAGAATGGGATGCCCCAACAGCCAGCAGTGCACCTGGCAGCAGTACTACTATGCACAGCAAAAGTGTGTTTATCAGGCCAAATTTCTATTAGAATAAGTGCAAATGGTTATGGTATTAAATAGAGGCTTGTGTGGTCACAGAATGGGATGCCCCAACAGTCAGCAGTGCACCTGGCAGCAGTACTACTATGCACAGCAAAAGTGTCTTTATCAGGCCAAATTTCTATTAGAATAAGTGCAAACGGTTATGGTATTAAATAGAGGCTTGTGTAGTCACAGAATGGGATGCCCCAACAGTCAGCAGTGCACCTGGCAGCAGTACTACTATGCACAGCAAAAGTGTCTTTATCAGGCCAAATTTCTATTAGAATAAGTGCAAATGGTTATGGTATTAAATAGAGGCTTGTGTAGTCACAGAATGGGATGCCCCAACAGTCAGCAGTGCACCTGGCAGCAGTACTACTATGCACAGCAAAAGTGTCTTTATCAGGCCAAATTTCTATTAGAATAAGTGCAAATGGTTATAGTATTAAATAGAGGCTGATGTAGTCACAGAATGGGATGCCTCACTGCAGACTTGAGATCAGTTCAGTATATATGCACAGTTAGTGTATAAGCAGCCTGAAAACGCTAACAAAGCCAGTCAGCCAGCCAGTAACACTCAGGCTGGATGAAAAAAAAAAAATCTCCCTGTGACTGCCTCCGATTTTTCCTAACTTTCCCTTCTTCTCGCTGACTTCCTGCCTGTCTTCTGTCTGTCCCTGTCTGTCTCCTGCCTTTCTCCTGCCTGTCTTCT
Organism: Gastrophryne carolinensis; assembly: GCA_027917425.1. Taxonomy (NCBI): domain Eukaryota; kingdom Metazoa; phylum Chordata; class Amphibia; order Anura; family Microhylidae; genus Gastrophryne; species Gastrophryne carolinensis. The sequence goes on from CM051239.1 coordinate 404,940, forward strand.
GTCTGCCCCTGTCTGTCCCTGTCTGTCTAACTGCCTCTCTCTCACTACAGCAGCGTCCTGTCTCTCACGAATGCAATAGAGAAATGAGGAAAAGCAAGATGGCCGCCGCCTTAAATAGCACTGTGACGTCACCGGGCTTGCTGGCTGCTGATAGGCTGCATGTGACTGTCCCAGCATACACTGCCCCAGCTTACATGTCTGGACATGTCCCGTCCGCCATCTTAGAATGCCTGTAATGTAAATGAATGGATGTTAAAGGAAAACTTCGAGCGATCGAATTGCGGGGAAATTCGGATTCGATCCGAATCGAATTTTTCATGAAATTCGGATCGAATCCGGGTTCGTCCGGATCGATTCGCTCATCCCTACCCCAGTGTATATGAAACAGAATATAATGCACACCAAAAGTAAGCAGTAACACTCAGGCTGGATGAAAACATAAAAAAATAAACTGTCACTGCCTCCGATTTTTTGCTACCTTTCCCTGCCTCTCCCTGAATTACTGTGGGTCTCCTGCCTGCCTCCTGCCTGTGTCCTGCCTGTCCCTGCCTCTCTGAATCAGTTTCCCTAGCTGCAGCAGCCTCCTGTCTATACCGAATGCAATTCTGAAATGCGCAAAAGAAAGATGGCCGCCGCTTTATATAGCGCTGTGACGTCACTGGGCTTGCTGGCTGGCTGCCATTGAAATGAATGGATTTTAGAAAAAAACTTCACTCGATCAAATCGCGGGGAATTTCGGATTCGTTCAGAATCAAATTTTTTATGAAATTCGGAACGAATCCGGGTTCGTCCGCATCGATTCGCTCATCCCTAATGCCCGCCATGCATGTAATAACATTACCAGCTATGGCTACTAGACCACTGGAAGGAGATCTATAGTGGCCGGGATGCCCCCGTGCATGTAATAACATTACCGGCTATGGCTACTAGACCACTGGAAGGAGATCTATAGTGGCCGGGATGCCCTCCTTGCATGTAATAACATTACCAGCTATGGCTACTAGACCACTGGAAGGAGATCTATAGTGGCCGGGATGCCCTCCTTGCATGTAATAACATTACCAGCTATGGCTACTAGACCACTGGAAGGAGATCTATAGTGGCCGGGATGCCCTCCTTACATGTAATAACATTACCAGCTATGGCTACTAGACCACTGGAAGGAGATCTATAGTGGCCGGGATGCCCCCCGTGCATGTAATAACATTACCAGCTATGGCTACTAGACCACTGGAAGGAGATCTAAAGTGGCCGGGATGCCCTCAGTGCATGTAATAACATTACCAGCTATGGCTACTAGACCACTGGAAGGAGATCTATAGTGGCCGGGATGCCCTCCTTACATGTAATAACATTACCAGCTATGGCTACTAGACCACTGGAAGGAGATCTATAGTGGCCGGGATGCCCCCCGTGCATGTAATAACATTACCAGCTATGGCTACTAGACCACTGGAAGGAGATCTATAGTGGCCGGGATGCCCTCCTGGCATGTAATAACATTACCAGCTATGGCTACTAGACCACTGGAAGGAGATCTATAGTGGCCGGGATGCCCTCCTTGCATGTAATAACATTACCAGCTATGGCTACTAGACCACTGGAAGGAGATCTATAGTGGCCGGGATGCCCTCGTGCATGTAATAACATTACCAGCTATGGCTACTAGACCACTGGAAGGAGATCTATAGTGGCTGGGATGCCCTCCTTACATGTAATAACATTACCAGCTATGGCTACTAGACCACTGGAAGGAGATCTATAGTGGCCGGGATGCCCCCCGTGCATGTAATAACATTACCAGCTATGGCTACTAGACCACTAGAAGGAGATCTAAAGTGGCCGGGATGCCCTCAGTGCATGTAATAACATTACCAGCTATGGCTACTAGACCACTGGAAGGAGATCTATAGTGGCCGGGATGCCCTCCTTACATGTAATAACATTTCCAGCTATGGCTACTAGACCACTGGAAGGAGATCTATAGTGGCCGGGATGCCCCCCGTGCATGTAATAACATTACCAGCTATGGCTACTAGACCACTGGAAGGAGATCTATAGTGGCCGGGATGCCCTCCTGGCATGTAATAACATTACCAGCTATGGCTACTAGACCACTGGAAGGAGATCTATAGTGGCCGGGATGCCCTCCTTAAATGTAATAACATTACCAGCTATGGCTACTAGACCACTGGAAGGAGATCTAAAGTGGCCGGGGTGCCCCTCGTGCATGTAATAACATTACCAGCTATGGCTACTAGACCACTGGAAGGAGATCTATAGTGGCCGGGATGCCCCCCGTGCATGTAATAACATTACCAGCTATGGCTACTAGACCACTGGAAGGAGATCTATAGTGGCCGGGATGCCCTCCTGGCATGTAATAACATTACCAGCTATGGCTACTAGACCACTGGAAGGAGATCTGTAGTGGCCGGGATGCCCTCCTGGCATGTAATAACATTACCAGCTATGGCTACTAGACCACTGGAAGGAGATCTATAGTGGCCGGGATGCCCTCCTTGCATGTAATAACATTACCAGCTATGGCTACTAGACCACTGGAAGGAGATCTATAGTGGCCGGGATGCCCTCCGTGCATGTAATAACATTACCAGCTATGGCTACTAGACCACTGGAAGGAGATCTATAGTGGCCGGGATGCCCTCCGTGCATGTAATAACATTACCAGCTATGGCTACTAGACCACTGGAAGGAGATCTATAGTGGCCGGGATGCCCTCCTTGCATGTAATAACATTACCAGCTATGGCTACTAGACCACTGGAAGGAGATGTATAGTGGCCGGGATGCCCTCCGTGCATGTAATAACATTACCAGCTATGGCTACTAGACCACTGGAAGGAGATCTATAGTGGCCGGGATGCCCTCCTTGCATGTAATAACATTACCAGCTATGGCTACTAGACCACTGGAAGGAGATCTATAGTGGCCGGGATGCCTTCCTTGCATGTAATAACATTACCAGCTATGGCTACTAGACCACTGGAAGGTGATCTATAGTGGCCGGGATGCCCTCCTTACATGTAATAACATAACCAGCTATGGCTACTAGACCACTGGAAGGAGATCTATAGTGGCCGGGATGCCCTCTGTGCATGTAATTACATTACCAGCTATGGCTACTAGGCCACTGGAAGGAGATCTATAGTGGCCGGGATGCCCTCCTTACATGTAATAACATTTCTAGCTATGGCTACTAGACCACTGGAAGGAGATCTATAGTGGCCGGGATGCCCTCCTTACATGTAATAACATTACCAGCTATGGCTACTAGACCACTGGAAGGAGATCTAAAGTGGCCGGGGTGCCCCTCGTGCATGTAATAACATTACCAGCTATGGCTACTAGACCACTGGAAGGAGATCTATAGTGGCCGGGATGCCCTCCTTACATGTAATAACATTACCAGCTAAGGCTACTAGACCACTGGAAGGAGATCTATAGTGGCCGGGATGCCCTCCGTGCATGTAATAACATTACCAGCTATGGCTACTAGACCACTGGAAGGAGATCTAAAGTGGCCGGGATGCCCCCCGTGCATGTAATAACATTACCAGCTATGGCTACTAGACCACTGGAAGGAGATCTATAGTTGCCGGGATGCCCCTCGTGCATGTAATAACATTACCAGCTATGGCTACTAGACCACTGGAGAGAGATCTATAGTGCCCGGGATGCCCTCCTTGCATGTAATAACATTACCAGCTATGGCTACTAGACCACTGGAAGGAGATCTATAGTGGCCGGGATGCCCTCCGTGCATGTAATAACATTACCAGCTATGGCTACTAGACCACTGGAAGGAGATCTATAGTGGCCAGGATTCCCTCCTTACATGTAATAACATTACCAGCTATGGCTACTAGACCACTGGAAGGAGATCTAAAGTGGCCGGGGTGCCCCTCGTGCATGTAATAACATTACCAGCTATGGCTACTAGACCACTGGAAGGAGATCTATAGTGGCCGGGATGCCCTCCGTGCATGTAATAACATTACCAGCAATGGCTACTAGACCACTGGAAGGAGATCTAAAGTGGCCGGGGTGCCCCTCGTGCATGTAATAACATTACCAGCTATGGCTACTAGACCACTGGAAGGAGATGTATAGTGGCCGGGATGCCCTCCGTGCATGTAATAACATTACCAGCTATGGCTACTAGACCACTGGAAGGAGGTAAATAGGCTGAACTGGATGGACTAAAGTCTGTGGTAAAGTGTGTGGAAAAGTCCTGAATGGTGTGTATTTTTCCCCTACTGTGTTGTATCAGGCACGATCCATGCCAGGATTTCAGGACCCTGGTCACATTCCCCAGTCCTAGGTTTTTACTGATCTCAGGCCTTGCACACCTGGTTAGACTGATTGCAGGAAGGAGCTTGAATAAAAGGCTGCCACTGAGCCAGTCAGTTGTCTTTGACCAGTCTGATGAAAGGAGCTCAGGCTGAGGTGGATTGCTGTATACAGGCCTGGTAGTGTTTGTGGCGTAGGGGCCCCTTGTGGGGCTCCATACTCTGGTCTGGTGTGATCATGGCGGACATGACTGTGACTGGAGACATTCAACCCTATACGCATACTGTGCGATTCAAACTCAGAGATGGTTTTGCAAAGGATTTGGATTTGAAAGGTTTTGTTACAAGAGTCATTGAGGGATGTCTCCGGCTACCTTTTGAGAAAGTGCATACTCTGCAAGATTTTGTCTCACAAGGTTCTTATGAACTTACTCTTTTTTTTCTGCAGCGGATGCTGAATTGGTTTACAAGCGCTTTTTGGCGAGGAAGGATAAGGATCCTATGCTGGGAAACGTGGAAGCTACAGCCATGTACATGCAAGGTGAGAAAATACCATTTTGTGAAATACTCACCTGTAAAATGGGTATTATAAGTATGTCACACACCCCGCTTCAGATATCCATAACACATGGGTAATACCACCTTAAGAGGCGTTCCTGCAGAGATGATGCAAAGAAAAAAGCCCCTCCCTGATCCATAAATACCTGGGACCTCCCACTCATTACCCAGTATACAGAAGCAGTAAGTAAGGGACCAGGAAGAGGCAACAATAAACCAAGAACCACGCAAAATGCCCTATATAGAGTATCCAGAGTACCAAACAAGGGCGGGTGAAGCGGGGTGTGTGACATACTTATAATACCCATTTTACAGGTGAGTATTTCACAAAATGGTATTATTCTAAGTATGTCACACACCCCGCTTCAGATATCCATAACACATGGGACATCCAACAGCAGTGTCCATAAAAAGGGCGGGGATCCAAAACAAGGTAACAAGGCACAACCTATGCCACAACAGTTTGTAAAACCAGACGGCCAAAACCAGCATCCGCTGAGGCCCGAACATCAACCTTGTAAAACTTGGAAAAAGTATGAACAGAAGACCAAGTAGCGGCCTTGCAAACCTGCTCAACAGAGGCCTGGTGCTGGAAAGCCCAGGACGCTCCAAGAGCACGAGTAGAATGAGCAGTAACACGAAAAGGGGGACTCTTCCCCTTGGCAGAATAGGCCCCGAAAATGGCCTGACGAATCCATTTACTGATAGAAGACTTGGCAGGAGCCAAACCCTTCCTAGGCCCGGAGGGCACCACAAAGAAATCATCCGTCTTACGAAAGGAAGACGTAGCCACCAGGTAACATTTCACAGCGCGGACAACGTCCAAAGAATGCAACGCCCTCTCCTTCTCATTCCCAGGATTGGGACAAAGAGAGGGCAGAACAATGTCCTGATCCAAATGGAAGGCCGAAACAACCTTAGGAAGGAAATCCGGCTTGAAACGAAAAACAACCTTATCCCGATGCCTTTCAAAACACGGAGCTTTAATGGATAAAGCAGCCAACTCAGAAACACGTCTCACAGAAGTAATGGCCACCAAAAAAGCCACCTTCTGAGTAAGGGACGACAAGGCAGCCTCATGCATGGGCTCAAAACGGAGACCCCTGAAGAGCCGAAAGAACCAAATTCAAATCCCATACCGGAACAAAAGGCTTCCTAGGAGGGCGTACATGCATAACTCCCTGGAAGAATGTCTTGACCAAGGGATGAAGCGCAAAGGACTTTTGAAGGAAAACCGCCAGGGCAGAAACCTGCCCCCTTAAGGTACTAATCTGGAACCCCAGATCCAAACCATGTTGAAGAAACTCCAAGAGCCTGGGAACAGAGAACTCCCGGCAAGAAAAGGACCTACCCTCACACCAGTCAATATAGGACATTCATGCCCTACAATAAATGGTTGAAGAAGACCGCTTCCTAGCACTGATAAGCGTCTGAATAACAGCATCAGAAAGACCTTCCTCTTTCAAGATTGTGGACTCAGCAGCCACGCCGTCAAAGCCAGCGATTGTAAAATGGGATGACGCAGCCAACCATGAGTGAGCAGGTCCGGACTTAGCGGCAACACCAACTGGTCTTTTGCCAGCCTTACTAGATCCGCGAACCAAACGCGCCTTGGCCACCTCGGGGCCACCAGGATCACAGATGCACCTTCCAACGCCAGTTTGCGCACCACCCTGGCCAGCAGCGGGAACGGAGGGAACAGGTAAAATAGGCCCAAATCCCCCCAGTTCAGAGACATGGCATCCACTGCCAGAGCCAGAGGATCCTGCGAGAGCGACACAAAGACTGGAAGCTTGTGATTGTGGCGAGAGGCAAGAGGTCCACCACTGGGGACCCCCACCTGAGACAAATCAGACGAAAAACCTTGGGACTGAGGGACCACTCCCCCTGACGAGAGAAGGCCCTGCTCAGCAAGTCCGCCTCCGTATTTTCCACTCCCGGAAAGTAGACTGCTGAGATACACGGGACGTGGGTCTCCGCCCAGTCCAGAATCAAAGACACCTCCCTGAGGGCACTCCTGCTGCGAGTCCCCCCTCGGTGATTGATGTAAGCAACCGCCGTCCTGTTGTCCGACCGGACCTGAACCGGCCGGCCCCGCAACTGATGAGTCAAGCGAAACAGAACCAAACCGATGGCTCTCAATTCCAGAATGTTGATGGGCTCGTGAGCCTCCTGCGGACTTCATAGCCCCTGAAACTGGCAATCCTTCCAAACACCCCCCCAGCCCGATAGACTGGCATCCGTGGTGACCGTTTCCCAGCACGGGGCCAGGAAGGATTTGCCCTTCAACAGATTGACAGACCCCATCCACCATTGTAGGGATCGACGAACTTGAGGGGTCAACCGGAAGGACCGGTCCAACGACAGTGGCGACTTGTCCCAAACCTTCAGCAGATGAAGTTGAAGCGTCCCCGTATGGAATTGTGCAAAGGGAACTGCCTCGAATGAGGCCACCATTAATCCCACCAGCCTCATCCCTACCCGGATGGACGGGTGAGGAGCTGACAAGAGTAGCCGCACTAACTCCTGGATCAAAATTATCTTGGCCTGGGGCAGAAAGACCCTGGCCTGCGAGGTGTCCAGAGACATCCCCAGAAACGTCACAATCCTGGATGGACAAAGGGAAGACTTGGGGTGAATGATCACCCAACCGAACCTCTCCAGAGTGGCCCCCACCACCGGTGTCCAACGTCGCCTGACCGAAGGACTCCGCCATGATCAGCAGATCGTCCAGGTAGTGGTACAAAGCGAATGCCCTGGACTCTCAGCAGTGCCATCACCCCCGCCAGCACCTTGGTGAACACCCGAGGTGCCGAGGTGAGGCCGAAAGGAAGAGCCACAAACTGAAAGTGACGAACCTCCACTGCAAACCTGAGGAACCTCTGGTGCGCAGGAAAAATCGGAATGTGTAGATAAGCATCCTTGATATCTATGGACGTCAGAAAATCTCCCTGACGGAGAAATTGAATGGCCGAGCGCAAGGTCTCCATGCGGAATTTGCGCGGCCTGACAAACTTGTTGAGGAGCTTGAGGTCCAGGATAGGACGGATCGACCCGTCCTTCTTGGGAACCGGGAACAGATTGGAATAGAAGCCCTTGCCCTGCTCCGAGAGAAGCACGGGACGAATGACATCCATGTCCAAAAGACTCTGTACTGCCCCCATGAGCCCCTGCGCCGCCAGGGGCTCTGAAGGCATCCGAGACCTTAGGAATCTGGAGGGGGGGAGCGGAGCTCGAACTCTAGCTTGTAACCGGAAGACACAACTTCCCGAATCCACCTGTCCGAGGCTTCTTGATCCCAAAACCTGGGAGAAGTGCTTGAGCCGTCCCCCCACCCGCAAGGGTGAGGGCGCCCCCTCATTGCTGAGCTGGCTTGATAGCCGGCTTGGGCTTGGAGCCCCAATTGTATCCAGAGCGGGCACGTCCTCTGCCCCTGCTCCCCGAGTCACTTCTGGAGGAACGAAATGTAGATCCTCTCCCAGATCTGGCCCCACGAAAGGAAGGGGCAGTAGAGGTCGCCCCCCGAAAGGAGCGACGCTGCTTCTTGCGCTGCGGTAGCCTACCACCCTGGGTGACTGAGTCCAAAGTCTCACCAAGGAGCCTCAACCCCACGAAGGGTAGAGCCGTCAGAGACTTCTTGGACATAAAATCTGCCGCCCACTGGCGCAGCCATACTGACCGCCGAATAGTCACCGGTAAGGCCGACGTTCTACCACACATCATTAAGGTGTCATCCAGGGCTGTCAATACAAAGGATAAAAACAGCTCACAGCGTTTGAGACTAAGGAACTCATTACTCCCCGGACGAAGTCCGGAAGACGTCAGCAGTTCCCTAACCAAGGATCTGGCCGCCAACACCATAAGCTCAGAGGCACAGACGGGCCGCATGGCCGACCCGACGCTAATAAAACCATGGCAAGCCATCTGATCAATACGCTTATCCTCCCCGTCCTTGAGGGTGGAACAATCAGGCCTACTTAGGACCGAGGAGTTTGACAACCCCAAAACCGGGGCGTCGCCCCCGGGCGGGGATGCCCAGCGCTTGACCACCTTAGCAGGGAAGGGATATTTCCTATCCCACCCTTGAGGGATGCCCGGGAGCCGGGCCGGCCTGTCCCATTCCTTGTCAATGATTTTGTCAAAATGCCGCTGCGTAGGAAATTCCAGACGCGGCCTGGATTCCTCAAACAGCTCACCATCCTGCTGCGATGCCGTGGCAGGGGGAGAGATGTTCAGAACCTCCAACATCAAGGCAAGAGCTTGAAGGGAGTCCGCCGATCTTCCCAGCTCACTAAGCTCGGCATCGGCACCTGCAGAATACTCATCGTCAGTAACCTCTGACCCATCGGACACCTCTCCGTCCTCCGGGACAGAAAAATCAGACCAGTCAAGATTATTACTATCATCTCCGTCATCCCCCGGCGGGGCCGGGGACAAATGTTTCCTCTTGGCCGGGGCCTTGCGGGCGGCCGACGAGGAAACAATCTTTTCCAGGGCTGCCAATCTGGCGCACATATCAGCCTGCAAATCCCTGCCCTCGACCGCGACGCACGTAGCCCGCGTCAGGGTGGGAGGTGGAAATGACTCGGCCGGCGGTGCTGATCCCGAGGCCTGGGATCCGGACTGCCGGGTAATAGTAAGCTGTGCACAGGGAATACATAGCAGTACATCGTCCCCCGAGATGGACACACCGCACAATATGCACTTCTTGGGATGCCCCGAAGGGGTGCCCGCCCCCGTATCAGGGGATGCCTCCATAAAGGTGATTTTGTGTGGTCGCTAAGACCCAGGGAATTACGCCAGTAGGCAACCCGGGATGCCCCTTTTATTGTCCCGAGTGGGAGGATATAAAAATGGACCCCAGGAATTTAGGACAGGGAAGGACCCTCTAATCCCAGATGCAGAAGATTTCCCAGACAGCCCTGAAAAACATAAGTGACCCACATGAAATATGTCACCTTTAAATATAAATAAAGTAACCAAGCAGGGCCCACTGGGCCACTCACAGTTAGATGCCAGGAGCAGCCAGCCTGGAAAGTGCGGGAAGGCCTCAGAGGAGCAGCAGAGAGGAGGAGGGAGCGCAGGAGTGGCCAGAGCAAAAGGGCGCGAACAGCGCCCGCGCCAGAAACAGCTCGCGCCCCCCCCCCCGCTCATCACACATGCAGGAAAACGCGACAGCGCTGCTGGATAGGGGAGGGGCGGGGCCGCGGCGATGACGCGCCGCGAGTTGGCTCCGCCCCCCCCCCCCCCGCCATGAGAGGAAGGCAAGGAAGCAGAGCTCCCAGCATGAAAAGCCGGCGCCGCCGCCGCGGCGCCCGAAAGCAACACCAGGCGGGTGCCCCCGCCACGCGGGGCACCCCCGGGACAATGGGCAGTCGGGCCGCGGCAACGCGCCGCCGCTCGGCCCCGCCCCCCCCAGTCAGGCACAGGCGTGAGGTAACTCACTTCACGCCTGAAGCCAAGGCAGGTGCACCGCGCTGCGCCAGTAAGTGAAGTTGCACAAGCACACTGAAACACACACACACACACACACACAGGGAAAAGGGGAGGGAGGGAGGGCCAGAAACAACCCCAACCCCTAAGGGAATTAAGGAGGGACCCCCAGGGACCCCCCTCTCTCCCCCCCCCCCCCGGGATAATGTTCAGGGACGGGGCATCCCAAACCGGGATCACCAACCCGGACCGCCGCCTACCCTCTCCAATAGGGTCTCACGGGGGGGGAGCGCAGCTCCTCAGCACCGTGGGTGCTTCTATACCCTCGCTCGGCCCGCAGCCTAAGCTGAGGAGGCATACACAAGAGAAAACTGGGATCCCTAGGGAAACAAAAAGCCGAGCGGAAATAGAAAACAAATGGGCCGGGGGCAACCCCGGCTACCTTAACTCCCCCTGAGCGAGGAGGAGACATCATCTTCTGACTTGCTCGCCGTCTTGCAGAGATGGAAAACTGGGTAATGAGTGGGAGGTCCCAGGTATTTATGGATCAGGGAGGGGCTTTTTTCTTTGCATCATCTCTGCAGGAACGCCTCTTAAGGTGGTATTACCCATGTGTTATGGATATCTGAAGCGGGGTGTGTGACATACTTAGAATAGAGGTGACTGTTCACTGTTATAATGCTTGGGTTAAGGTGGAAACATCACAAGCTTTTTTAGGTCAGCATTGTAAAGAAGTTATTTACAAGGGGCCAGGTAAAAATGTTGCAGGCATAAGTAATGGGAAACATTTGTTTTTGGTTAAACTTAAAGTTAATGAAGAGGGGAGGCCAGTGCACTTGCCTTCAGTGTTTAATCTTGGGGTGGACAGAGGATACATTGCATATAGAGGCATGCCAAGATACTGTAGAAAATGCAGAGTGACCGGCCATACAATGCAGGAGTGGGATGTGGTAATTCCGTGTGTAGAAATTGTAAGAAGCCTGGCCACACTGCTAAAGAATGTAAAGAGGATAAACTGTGTGACTGGTGTGGAGTGAGAGGACATACTCAAGTAGACCGTGGGAAAAACCCTTTTTCCTATGCAAGCGTGTTAAAAAGGAGGAATGAGCTTTTTGAGAAAATTCAGGCAACAGGTTTTGTGGCTGGAAATGGGACTAAGGATATGGAGCGTGCTGAGGATGAAGTGGCTGAGCTGGAGGAGCAGGAGTCATAGTGCCTTTAAGTCTGATGCGGTTTCAGTTTTGGCTGCTGAGTGTGCTGCTGGTTTTGTATCAAGTGATTGTCCTGTTTCTCAAACTGCTGTTTTACCATCCGTTGTGGTTGAGGAGCTTGCAATCCAGCAAGATGGCGGCCGGCTATTGTCTGAGCCTACAGGGTTTTTGAATATTGGCGGGAATAGCGGGGGCGGGGCGAGTGCTAGTCTTTTTGTCTCAGCTCCCCTGGCAGAGCGTGTGGACTCCCCGCTGGATTTGACGAGTGGGGGGGCGGGGCTAGTCCCCGGTTTTCAGAGAGTAGATGGCGGTGTAGGTAGGGATGATTCCTCTGTGGGCAGTGGAGCCTCTTGGCCTGCTCCAGTATTGGAGGACATCAATGACATGGAGCTGTCTTTAGATAGTGAATCAGGGGATGGGGTTGAAAGTAGAGCTGCAAAGAGGCTGAAATTTCGGCCTGGAGCTCCGCCCCCTGATGACGACGATACTAGATTCAGTGTATCAGAGCAAGTGGTGATGAGAACTGCCCCGGGTTCTGCTGGTGGGAGGCAGGATCATGATGAGAGGGGCGTGAACTTAGACGACATGGATTAGAAATGGCTTGCATAGTAAATTTCCTCTTGTGGATGCTGATGGCTTTGACTTTTTGCTCACTTAATGTACGCTGTATTGGTTCCAAAGTTAAGAGAGCTGCAGTGTTAGATGATTTGGCTTCTGTGAAATCGGACATTATATGTTTGCAGGAATGTCATTTGTGCCTAAGAAATGCTGGAGTGGGAGTTTTATTTAAAAATAGAAGCATTGAGTTAGTTTCCCATGCTTCCCCAGTCCCGGAGAGGTTATTAATTTGCATATGCAAATGTATTGGTGTTGAATTCAGACTGATTTGTGTTTTTGCTCCTGCTGTTAAAAAAGAGAGAGTTGAGTTTTTTGAAGGACTTTTAGTACATTTGCCTGGGAGGATGAATACTGTGTTATTAGGTGATTTTAACGCAATCTTATCAATTGAGGATCGACTTGGAAGAAAGGAAGCAAAGTTGGATCGGACATCAAGGCTCCTTAATAATATGGTTACAGGTTTTTTCTTTTCAGGATGCCGGCAAAGGGGGACTCCCCAGGTTTCACATATTTTTCAGACAGAGGTGAGATTAAATCACGTATTGATTTTATTTTCATTTCAGATAAATTAAAAATAGAAGAATATTATCAGGAGCAGGTTTTTTTTTCAGATCATCAGATGTTGGTTGCTACGCTGGGGAACATTTCAGAGGTAAAATATGGTGTGGGGAGATTGAACACTTCTTTGCTTGCTAATGAAGAGATATGGGATTTTTTTTGGTAAAATTTAATTGGATGAAGAGCAAAAAATGGGCCATTTTTAGTGTATGTGACTGGTGGGATTGGGCAAAAAATGAAATTCGCCTTTTTTTTAGGCGGCAGTCATTTAAAATAGCTTGTAATAGGAGGGAAGAGGAGAAGGAGGTGGTGAGGAGAATGGACATGTTCCTGAGATGGAAGGAGGAGGGAATTGATGTGGACAGGGAATTGGAAGACTTGAGAATAAGGAAAGCGAACATAATAAAGGAAAGGGGTAAGAATATTATATTAAAATCAAGAGTTACCCATTTGGATTTTGATGAGAAGTGTACTCGTTTTTTATTTAAGAAAGTCTGTAGTAAGAAAGATTATTTGGAGAAGGTCAAGGTGGGTGAGGGGTACGTGTCCGAGGGGAATATGATCGGCGCTGTGGAAGATTTTTACAAGAAGTTGTTTGGAGGAGGAGTGAAAATTGATAGGGGTGCTGTGAAGGACTATTGTAAGGACTTGAAAATAGATTGGTCATCGGAGGAGAAGGAGCTGTTGACGGATGTGCCTACTGAGAAGGAGATAAAGGAGGCATTGGATAGTTTGAGGAGTGGGAAGGTACCTGGATGTGATGGTTTACAAAAAGAATTTTACATTAAAGCTTGGGAAGAAATTAAAGAGGTTTTTGTTGAAATGGTAAAGGAGATCTTTGAGAAGGAGCAATTGTCTGTGTCAATGAGGGAAGGTTTAATACATTTATTGTTTAAAAAAGGTGAAAAAGCTGATCTAAAGAATTGGAGGCCTTTGACGCTGTTAAATTTTGATTATAAGGTGATTGCCAAAATATTATCCAGGAGGTTAACAATTTTTATGCCTAAGTGTATAGGGGAACAACAGGTGTGTGCAATACCTGGCAGGAGAATATTGGATTATTTGGTTTTGGTAAGTGACTTAATCGAATATGTTAGATCAAATAATGCTACAAAAAACAATATGAGACTGCACCGAACCTAAATAATTTATTCTATATGTAGTGTGCACATAAGGGGAAACCACTGTGTATACCAAAGAACAAAGGGAGGCCCCACTCCTTCCAAACCACCCACAAAGATATATGGCACCACTACTTCAATTGTAAAAAATATATAAGTTTATTGATATCAGGGTCACCTAAACTACATAAACTAAAGACTAATTAAAAAACACTCAAGACAAAAAACCATTGTCCAACAGGGGAAGGGAAAAAACACACATGAAGAGGCAGACAGGAAGGTGGCTAGTACAATTTATATAATAACATTACATGATTAATACTGCCCGGCGGATGAAACAAGTTATAAAGTGCTATAGTGCAAAGTGCATGTGCAACATCACATAAAAAATAACACCATGTGATATGTCTTCCAACCTAACTTAAGGGTAAATATAAACCTAGTGAAACTGAAATCCTATATCTAATAATTAATGCATACACATGAATAAGGACCAGCCGGGATGGGCCAAGAAATGAAGCCCCCAATATATACAGAAAAATTACTTACATAACAGTACGACCACCAGCCCACTGCCCCTGCGTCTACGCGTTGCGTGACGTCACCCACGTCACTTCCTTAGGACATACCTGTGCTCATACCTGCTTAAATACATACCTGTGGCACCCACCCTCATCAGGAAGACACCCCCTCCCCACGTAGAAGCGCACCGCAAAACGTAGGGCGCGCCCCAGTTGGCAGGTGCGCGCAATGCTGGATGCTGAGAGAAGCCCTGCCGCGTCCCGGCCGGTGACGCGACAGGGCTGCGACCCATGATGCGTGTGAAGAACGCGCGTCCAGGAAGGAACACACACGAGAGGCGGACGTCGCCTCCACTGCGCACGCATCCGCTGCAGCCATATGGTGCGCGCGCAGCCCACACCATCCATCCAAGTGCGCATGTGCGGGACTAGAGGCTACTGCGCAACCAAGGCGCGCACCCGTCTGTGCAGGCGGCAACGCTGCCACGGGGGGAGGACAGAACAGTTGTTCCCAAACGAGCGCGGGAGCGCAGACAGGTGAGTATAACTATGTCTACACAAACCAATTAATAAACCTATCAAGTGACTCCTATTCACTGTACTCCATCAGTAAGCATTTATAAAAATACCATATCTGGCATACCAGTATCCTTATTTTCTATATAACCAATAAGGCAAGAGATACATGGCCATTAGATGAAACGCAAGGAATTAACAAATTATAACTGTCCAAAACTGAAATTAAAGAAATGGACCTAGACAAAGGCCCCCCAGAGAACAGAGAAAGTGAATCTATCCACATATAACCCATGCTAGATACCTGACACAGCTGGTGATGGCATTCATCCACAGCTGATATGGGATGCCCGGCAGGACACCTATTTCTGGGGCGTGGCCTGGCGCGCTGATGAGGAGGACGTGAGCTTCGCTTGCTCCGATCCCCCACGGGCTTTAAGAGTGACATATACAGCGACGGAGTGAGAAAAACAGAAGAAAGATGACAGGAAAGAAGCAGAGAAAGAAGGAGAAAAGGAGGAGAGAAGAGCGTACCTGGAGCGGCGAAGAGGAGGGAGGATCCGCGGGATGGCGGGTCAGTGAGCCGGCGGGGACCGTGATGGCAGGTCGGGCGGCACCATCTGCAGTATGCGGCGGCAGCGAAGGGTCGTTGGAGCGGCTGCGGGAGCCGCGGAGAACAGAGGCAAACCGGCCGGCGGCGTCAGACACGGAGGAGACCGCCTGTGAGACAGGGAGGCTGCCAGAGAGGGCGGCGGAGGAAGGCGGCAAAATGGCGCCTGGCCGCGGAGCACCTGAGGTAACTCCCCCTAGTCAACGAGCGGGGTGGCGGCCCCCTGTGGCCGCAGAGAGGGCGGGGGAGCCCAGCATCACGGCCCCTCCAGCAATGCAGGCACCAAGGAGAGCGGGCGATGAACCGCTGAGGGGACATACCTGCAGCCCCAGGGGCCAGAGTCACAAGATGGCGCATTTATACAGTGGGGGCCATAAGGATAAAAGGCTGGACAGCACGCCTGCACAGAGCCCGGGAACTCAAAGCGGGGGTGGAAAGGAGGAGGGGAGACAGACAGATGCCCTAACTGGGGACAACCCAGGGAAGGGGGGATGCCCTGGAAGTGACCGAGTGGAGGATGAGGCGGCTCTCTGGGTGGGAGCAGAAGGAGAGGGTGTGGAAACCTGTGACCCACACTGCAGCACCACATCCAGGCTGGCACGCTACGCCTTTACCCCGAGGGCGGGCGGCCCTGGGGGCGGGGGTCCCCCTGTGGGGGAAACGGGGCCCCGCATCTGGACTCCGAGAGGTGATGAATTGCACCTTCCCCCCCGCCAACTTGGTCAACAGGTGGATGGGGGAGACTCTGGCCTCATGGAACTGAGCACTTCGCAGATCCCACCCGATGACTTAACGTGGCTGTCTACCCCACACTCTGACCGCCCACCATGGCTACCGCAGAAAGACGATGAGAGACTTGCAGACCAGCTCCCACTAGCAGGAACCTCGCGACCATCTGTCTCGCCCTTGCGGGGGTCCCTCCTTCAGGCCACCTCAATTGCCCTACCACCCCCGGAGGACTCTTCCACCCCGCTGCCGACCCGCCGGGAAGGAGCCGGGCCTGGGCTAGACCCGGGCGCCGAAAATATACATATGGAAACCCTGTCGTTCCTGAAAGCCATCCCATCCAGAGCGGCTTTCGAGGCGCTAATCGCCCGTTATGAATCAGCTTATAAAAAAGAGATCGCAGAAGTGCGGGAACAAATCCAAACGCTTGACTCCAGGATCACCTCCAATCAGTCGTCCAGCGAAGCAGCGGTCGCAGCCCTGGCAGCGCGAGTGGAAGATCCGAGCCGGCAAATCTTACAACTCCAGCTACAACATGACGACCTGGAGAACAGGCACAGAAGGAACAATCTTCGACTGAGGGGCATCCCGGAAGCTACTGCAGGGGAGGACGTGAGACGTATCATAACCACAATCTTTAACACGCTCTTAGAAAGAAATGTGGACACCCCAATTGAAATCGACAGGGCGCACAGAGCCCTGGGCCCACGCAACCCTGATCCAGCGTTTCCGAGAGACATTGTGTGTAGGGTTCATTTCTACAACGTCAAAGAGGAAATAGCACGCAAGGCTTGGCAACATGGCCCGCTGAACTTTGACGGGGCAAGGATCACTATCTTACCAGACCTCTCGAGACGCACCCTGCAAATGAGGAAGTCATTGAAACCTGCCCTGGAGCTGATCAGAAGCAAGGGAGCGTCATACCGCTGGGGCTACCCGTTCCACCTAATTGGGAGGAGGGAGGAAGGAGAGAGATACCTATCAAGATCTTGAGGGCCTCTTTGCTTTTTTGGGCTGTGCCCCCATCCCGGTCCCCAACTGGCTCTCGCTGCCGGTGGAGCTGCCTCCGCTAAGTCGAGATGGCTTACCCCAGAGACGTCCCCGCACCAAAAGGCCCGAGATGGGAGGCGGGAGACGTGAGGGGAGGCGCTCGGAGAGACTTCCCGGCCCAATGGACAGAGAGATGTGACACTGAAAACTCTGGTATTACCGGTCTTTGGAGTAGTAAGTCTGTTTCACCTGTCGATGATGGAGCGGAGACGCTCGGGGGTCTGATGTTGGGCTCCCCCTGGGTGCCGGTTGGGGACAGCGGGCTGGCGGCTATCCAATGCCAGACCTAAACGGGGGTACCTTCCTGCACCTTTGTGCCTCCCCAACTGTGGACCTGGTGGTTTCCCTGCTGGCGCTCGGGGGGGGGACCTAGCCGGAACCATTCGGCTCCGAGAGAGAGACTTGGTTCCCTTTGCTGTTAATTTTGTTAAACCGTGTTTAGCTGTTTTGCCTGTTGTTTCTTCTTTCCTGCAGTTGAAGTTGAAGCTTATTGATTTCTCGTTGTCGCTCAAATGCTGAAAGTTGCCCTGGGGACGGAGGGGGCGCCGCCTCTGAGTCCGGTGCTTGACACAGTTCCCCCAGTTAGGCCGGGGTCAATCTTCACCCCATTGGGTGGAGTTAAGACTTAGCGTAAAATCGCACTTTAGTTCTCCTCTGGTGGGGCGCTTGGGGGACCTTGACTGTTAGTTGGGGGCCTGTCTGAGGGCTCTACCAGAGGTGCTTGTATACTCTCTTTAGTTTCTCTGCCACGTTTCCTTTTCTTTGCTTCTCCTCTCTGTTCTCCCCTGTGAGTCTTCCCTGTCCCTGCTCAATCCCCCTTGACACAGAGATCCGAGAGTGGTGGGGACCCTAACTGTTACTGAACACGGGTGTGCGCTTGCGCTTTCTCCCCGTCCTTAACACGCCTGACCCCCCCCCCATCTACTCTTGGTGCTATACTTGAGCCCCTTACCGACTGTTGCCATGGGTGAGACTAATTTGGTTTCGTTCAATGTAAAAGGGCTCAACACCCCTGAGAAGAGGTCCATGATATTGAACAACCTCAAAGCGTTGAAAGCAGGTGTGGCCTTTTTGCAGGAGACGCACTTCAAATCGTCAAACCCGCCGACCCTCCGTAATAGGGCATTTCCGGTGTCTTACCATAGCCTCTCGCCAGACTCACGATCTCGAGGAGTGAGTATACTCATCTCTCGGTCGGTGCCTTGGGAGGAGGTGGGTTCTCTGAGTGGTGGAGAGGGGAGGTGGTTGTTTGTTAAAGGGAGGATCCGATCGGAGCTCTTCACTTTGGTAAGCTTATACCTCCCGAACACGGGCCAGATCACATTCTTGGAGGAGGTCCTGGGGAGGCTCACCGACTTTGCAGAGGGAAAGATGATCATTGGAGGTGATTTTAATTTCACCCTGGAGCCCTTGATAGACACCTCCAAGGAACACTCCTATATGTCCTATGCTAAACTGAAAAGGGTTAGGAAACTACTTCATACCCACCAGTTGGTGGACCCCTGGCGGATCCTAAATCCTGACTCCAGGGACTATACGTTCTACTCCCCCCCGCATAATATGTACTCCAGGATCGACCTGTTCCTGGTTCAGCACCACTCTCTCCCCCGGGTCTCCTCTGCTTCGATAGGCAGTATTACTATCTCAGATCATGCCCCAGTCAGCATCCAACTGGCCCCACAGGAACGGGTACCACGGGCGTGGTCGTGGACGCTAAACAAGTCCCTAATTCAGGAACCCCAGATTAGGGAAGAGATGAAGCAGGTCCTACGACACTACTTCCAGGAGAATGACTCTCCGGACATAGGCGCTCCGGTCCTGTGGGAAGCCCATAAATGCGTTATTCGGGGGGGCGCTGATCCGGGAAGGAGCTAGGGTCAAGAAGGAGAGAGTTAAACAGATTGTGGATCTGCTGGAGGAAATTAAGAAGCTGGAAGCAGTGCACAAGCAGTCACTAGCAGGAGCGCAAATAGCCGCACTTTCCGCCCTCAGAGACCGACTCCGGAAGATCTATAGCGACAGGATCAAAATCCAACTCATCAAGAGCCGGAGGGTCTTTTATGAGTCTGGTGATAAATGCGGGAGACTTCTGGCCTCGGCTCTGAGAGGGGAAAGGGCAAGAGCGTATATCTCCAAAATCTCAGATCAAAGGGGGAAGACAGTCCATAGGGACGGGGAAATCGCGGAGGTCTTTAAAAAATACTACGAGGTGCTATATAACATTCCTGCCCACGCAGGGGTGATAACCTAGAAAAGATAGACGAGTACATCGCCCAGTCAGGCCTTCCTAGACTACCGAGAGAATTGATTGAACAGATGGAGATCCCTATATCTGCGGAGGAGCTGGCGGGGGCTATCAAGAACTCAGCGAACGGGAAAACTCCAGGGCCCGACGGGCTTCCGTTGCTCTACTATAAGACCTTCGCGGAGATCTTGTCACCACACCTCCTTAAGGCGCTAAACTCTATCCCTGCAGGGGCGTCCCTTCCATGCGACAGCCTCCGGGCCCAGGTCTCCGTCATACCGAAAGAGGGTAAAGATCCAACACAGACCTCAAGCTACAGACCTATCTCACTGCTCAACACAGATATAAAGCTTTTCGCTAAAGTATTGGCCACCCGACTGTCCCCCCACCAACATCACGTTATCCATTTGGATCAGGTGGGCTTTATGCCGTATAGAGAGGCAAGGGACAACACGATTAAAGTCTTGAACCTCATAGACCTGATTCACAAAAGAGAGATCCCTGCGATCCTCCTTGCCACTGATGCTGAAAAGGCTTTCGACAGGGTCCAGTGGGACTACATGAAAAGGGTCCTGAGACATGTGGGTCTCGGGCCAGGAATGCTGTCCTGGATAACTAGCCTCTACCAGTGCCCTTCAGCAGTGGTGAGAGTCAATGGATTACTCTCGGAGCCTTTCAGTATTGGGAATGGGACGAGACAGGGCTGCCCCCTCTCGCCGCTCATCTTTATCCTGACCCTGGAACCCTTTCTCTGTAGGGTAAGAGCTAACCCCAACATCCAGGGTATAGCCCTGCCCTCGGGTCACTATAAAGTGGGGGCATATGCGGATGATCTGATCTTTTTTGTGTCGTGTCCTGAGGTCACTCTCCCAAACTTAATGCGAGAATTAGATGCATACAAGGAAGTCTCGAATTATAAAATCAACCTACAGAAATCAGAGGCCCTGAATATTAATCTACAAAGAGGTAGGGAGGTTGCTCTCCAGAACGCCTTCTCCTTTAGGTGGGCAAGTGACCACATCACATACTTGGGCACAAGGATAGGCAGGTCGCTGGACACGATCTTCCCACTTAATTTCCCCCTGTTGTTGCGGAGCTTCACCAAGGACATGGAGACCTGGGCCCACAAGAGGCTGTCGTAGTTTGGGAGGTGTAATGCCCTAAAAATGAATCTACTGCCGCGTCTGTTATACTTGATACAGGCGCTCCCGGTGGAGGTCCCCGGTGCCTTCCTGCAGAGAATGGGGGCCTTATTTGGTAGATTTATATGGCTGGGGAAGAATCCCAGGGTTGGGAAAAGTATTCTGAGCAGATCAAGAGAGAATGGAGGGATAGGTCTTCCGGACCCGCGTCTGTACCACTCTGCCGCGCACTTGTGCCGGATAATAGACTGGTGCAGACACGCGCAGGATAAACAGTGGGTACAGATTGAACAGAGCAACACTCCCCTCCCGTTACAATTCCTACCTTGGTTGCCCAAGCAGCACACGGGGCCTATGGCACGACACCCGACGATCGGGGCTACCATCAAAATCTTTCAGAGATGTAGGTCGCACAGCGGCATCTCTCCGGCTTTCTCCCCGATGTACCCGATCCTGGGAAACCCGGCATTCCCACCCGGGGTCTCGGGTAGGGTGGTGGAGAGATGGCTGAGGGGAGGGGTGGGCAGAGTCTGTCACTTCCAGAGTCAGGGAACGTGGGAGTCACTGGAGAATCTGGCAGATACACGGGGCTTGCCAAGATGGAGTACCTGGCAGGGCATTCAGTTGAGACACTTTTTCTCAACTCTCAAACGGGAGCTCCGGGAAGGTAGAGGGCTCACCACATTTGAGAGGCTATGTGAAGAGAAGGGCCCCGTAAGACATGTACTCTCTTCCGCTTATAAGATGCTGACCAGTCCGGAAAACACAGAGGCGCCGCCTTTCGTCTCCAAGTGGGGAGATGCCTTGGACATTCCCTTTACCCCAAAACAATGGACTAAAATAGCTAAGCTGGCTCATGAAACGGCGAGATGCACTAAATACAAAGAGTGCAACTATAAAATTCTAACCGGGTGGTATAGAGTTCCCACCTCCCTTCACAGATGGTTCCCAGAGGTGTCACCTCTCTGCTGGCGATGTGGGCAGGAGAGGGGGGATCTCCTACACATCTTTTGGTCTTGCCCAGGGGTGCGCGATTTCTGGTCTACGGTCAAGGAAACAATGGAGAGGGTGCTGGGCGAGGAGGTCCCGGGGGGTCCGGCCTTCTTCCTTCTCCACCACTCGGAGATACCCGCCAAAGGATACCGGAGGTCCATAATTGGTCAATTAATCAATGCGGCTAGGGCGTGCATTCCCGTGCAGTGGAAGAAATCTGACCCACCTAGTATCCTGCTCTGGCTTAACAAAGTCTCGGAGATGGAGCGATTTGAGGGCATCATTGCTGAGCGCAACGAAACATCGGAGGCGCACCGCCTCAGATGGATGGGCTGGGACGCATTTACATTTTCAACAGAATATAAGGGGCTAGTCGAACGAAATCAGTAGTAGCACGAACAAGGGACACCGATATTACCCTACTTCTGCTTTCCCTTTTCTTTTTTCTCTTTCCTTCTTTTCCCTGTTTGCTGGTTCTCTTCTGGGTACAGTGCTGTTGGATTGTCTGCTACGAGCCCGTGGGGCGAATATGGGTCCCGGACCCTTGGGATGGGCGTCTTGGGAGCTAGGTCGGGCGCCGATATGGTTAAAGAAGATGGACCACAAGGAAGTTTACTTGATAATTCCTTTTTATTTTCTCTTTTTTTTTTCAACACGCTGTACCATTCTTGCTGGTTACATTACAATGCTGTCTTTTTATGTATCTTCTATATGTTTGTATCTTGTCTTAAACATGCATAAATAAAGAATATATAAAAAAAAGGACACCTATTTCTACTTATTAGGCATATTGATATTAGGTGACAGAGAGCCATAAAAACAGGGAATACATGCCTCCCTCAATGGCCCTGCAGAGGGCTCCGCAACTACTGATAATAATAAGTCCCTTGTTTTTATACTAAATGGTCATTTTAATAACCTAGGGAAGGGGGGAAAAAGAGGGAATTCTTAACCCAGTGGATGTGCCATCCTCAGTGGTCCTTCAAAAGCCCTACGGATCTACCAGTCATCCCAGCATGATCTTATTAATACCTGGACCCGAACTAGTGGCGCTAAGAGTCACTCCTAAGGAGCACCCCCCCTTTATTTTTTTCTATACACAATATATATATACATTATATATATATAGTTAGTGATCCCAATTACTGGTCAATGTACACTGGTTATCAATGACCACTATAGTTAGTGACTATGCAATAAACAGTTTCACATAGCAATCAAAACTCTTGCATCTCTGTCTTCAAGAGGTTCAAATGATGTCTTCACTTTCATATGTGGATCCACTCATAGGGCTTCTCAGTAAAGGGTAGACTGCAGGGCATCATATACACAATCGCAGATTTTTTTGTAATCAGAGGAATTTATGGTGTTAGGTCAACTCGCAATGCACTCAACGGATATAATTCTAAAGAAGATATCATAATAATAAAGTGTCAAAAACCTTTTCTTTGTGAACCTATACATCAACTGTGCTTATCATGCAAACACAAGTGCAAAATACCAGCCCCGAAGGACACATCATCCCCAACACACCCACAGCAAAACTACCTAATTGATCCATAAACTCTCCCTACTCCAACCACCCCCCCCTTTCCCACCCGCCCATTGCCAACCACCACCCACGTGAAAACACCACTCTAGCCCACCCCCAAACCCACCCCAAACTTGACCCAATACCATAATATATATACATACCTAGGTCCAATCAATATAAGACCCATGTGATTACTCAACCCAAATATGAAACACACAACACCCCTCAAAAGATAAAGTGAACAACATATTTCAAGTGCCCAAAAAAGGTGTAAAAGCTATATCTTCATTTAGTCCCCCTGGTGCCTGTGTGTCAAGATTAAAAATCCACCTTAACTCTGTTGAAGCAACCGTTTAAATGTTGCCACCCCGCGGCCCAATCCTAATTCGCTCTAACCCGGTAACCCTCAGATGACTGAAGTCCCCCCCATGCTTTCTAAGACAATGTAGAGCAACCGGGGGAATCTTTTTACCCTGCTGCATGTTCCTATCGGCCAACCGAATACTAGAAAAATGGGCCTGCACTCTGGCTTTCAAAGTATTACGTGTTTCTCCTACATAGGTCTTAGGGCAATTACAGGTAAGTGCATAAATTACACCCGAGGATCTACAGTTAATCATTTGCCTAATAGGGAACTCCTGGCCCGTTTTGATGTTTTTAACCGATTTTTGCACATCATATGTGAACATACAGAACATGTCCCACAGGGGAAATTCCCACTGGTCTCCTTTCGTTGGTCCAGCCAGTTGGGTAAAGCATACAGATGGCTGCTGCAAACCCTATCACGGAGGTTAGGTGCCCTTCGTGCCGTCATTCGGGGGCCCCCTCGCACCCATCTAGTAAGGGATACATCTGATTTCAAAATCTCCCAGTGATCCCTAAGTAGGCCCCTCAGGCGATGCCACTCAGTGTTAAATTGCGTGATGTATCTTACCTCGGAGTCCTGCTGCCTTTTTTGTCTGGGATTTAGGAGGCTCGTCCTAGGGGTGTGCTTAGCCCGTTCACGGGCTCTCTTGATCACCCCTCTAGGGTAACCTCTCCTAAGGAAACGTTCTGAGAGATCATCAGCCTGTCGCAGAAATTCTTCCTCACTGGAACAGTTTCTCCGCAACCTGTGAAACTGTCCAGTTGGTATCCCACGTTTTAGATTTGTTTGATGGAAACTTTCATACCGCAATAAGGAATTCACAGCCGTGTCCTTACGGTAAAGCCCCAACCTCAGGGACCCATCTTCTTGTACAGTGATCAATAAATCAAGGAAGCAAACCTGTCTGGTAGAGACCTGTGCTGTTAGAAATATATTTAAATCATTTGTATTCAAACAGTTCAAAAACTCAAAAAATTGTGTCTCAGATCCCTGCCACAGTACCAGAACATCATCAATATACCTGTGCCACCCCAACACGCGCCGGTGATGATGACACATGGCATCGCAGAAGACGACCTCCCTCTCCCACCACCCCAGGAACAAATTGGCTAGCGAGGGGGCACAGCGCGCCCCCATGGCAACACTACGTACCTGTCTGTAATATGTTGAATCAAACATAAAGAAGTTATGTGTCAATACAAAGTTGAGCAATTTTAGTGTAAATTCCTGGAGTGGTGGGAGGACACGCCGGGGGGGCGGAAGAAATGTAGATCCACAAGGACACCGGCACGGTGGGAGCACCGCAGGTTCCGGTCGTCCTCACAGAAAAGACTAAGAACAGGCCCCAGCCCATAATGATGCCATCTGATGAACCAAGCAGTGTTAATGACCAGTGTGGATACCAGGACGAATTGTCTGTTATTAATATTTCTGGCTCTATTTTAACCGATGATGAAAATGCTGTACTACGGAAGGGCCTCTCCTTTGCTCCACATAACAAGCTGGATAAATTTATGGCAATCAAGGATTTATATCTGTTCTGTAGAAAGCTTCTTTTAAAAAAACAATTCGAGTCTCCAACACTACTGCAGGATTTGACCCCGCGAGAATGTGAAGCGGTGGAGGATTTGACCACACTCTTAGAGGAACAGGAACCAGAGGTAAGCCTTATAGAACAACTGTATAGACCGTCTAGGTATACCCCGGCCCGGCGTATACCTTTTTTAAGGTGGTTAGTAAGAAAATTTGGGCCCTACCAACTACTCGTGTTCCATCTAATTTAACCCCAGGGGAGACGGCGGCTGTCTCGGGTCTCCGCGCGCGTACTGAATTGGTCATCAAAGAAGCTGACAAAGGCGGCAATATTGTCGCAATGTCGCGAGAATATTACCGCGCGGAGGCGCTGAGACGCTTCAAAATCCAGAGTTTTACGAAAAACTATTGGGGAACCCCTTAGCCTCATATAAGATGGAATATGAGGAAATGGTACAGGAGGCGTGGACGAGTCAAACTATCAATCTCAGAACACAAGATTTCTTGCTTGTAGATTTTCCAGTTGTGGCAACATTTTATATTTTGCCAAAGATACACAAAAACCCCCGGTGTCCTCCCGGTAGACCCATAGTGGCAGGCATCGGGGGTTTAACCGAGAAAGCATGTATTTTTGTAGACAAACGTCAACCATTTGTGATCACACTGGATTCTCTTGTTCGTGATTCGATGCATTTGCTTAAACAGCTGGAGCAGATCCATGTGCCTGAGGGTATCCTTTTAGCCACATTAGATGTTGAATCTTTGTACTCGAACATATCACATGCCTGTGCCACCCACACATGTCGGTATTTTTTAAACGTGAGCACTGCGGACCCCCCACCACTCCAGGAATTTACACTAAAATTGCTCCACTTTGTTTTGACACATAACTTCTTTATGTTTGATTCAACATATTACAGACAGGTACGTGGTGTTGCCATGGGGGCGCGCAGTGCCCCCTCGGTAGCCAATTTGTTCCTGGGGTGGTGGGAGAGGGAGGTCGTCTTCTGCGATGCCATGTGTCATCATCACAGGCGCGTGTTGGGGTGGCACAGGTATATTGATGATGTTCTGGTACTGTGGCAGGGATCTGAGACACAATTTTTTGAGTTTTTGAACTGTTTGAATACAAATGATTTAAATATATTTCTAACAGCACAGGTCTCTACCAGACAGGTTTGCTTCCTTGATTTATTGATCACTGTACAAGAAGATGGGTCCCTGAGGTTGGGGCTTTACCGTAAGGACACGGCTGTGAATTCCTTATTGCGGTATGAAAGTTTCCATCAAACAAATCTAAAACGTGGGATACCAACTGGACAGTTTCACAGGTTGCGGAGAAACTGTTCCAGTGAGGAAGAATTTCTGCGACAGGCTGATGATCTCTCAGAACGTTTCCTTAGGAGAGGTTACCCTAGAGGGGTGATCAAGAGAGCCCGTGAACGGGCTAAGCACACCCCTAGGACGAGCCTCCTAAATCCCAGACAAAAAAGGCAGCAGGACTCCGAGGTAAGATACATCACGCAATTTAACACTGAGTGGCATCGCCTGAGGGGCCAACTTAGGGATCACTGGGAGATTTTGAAATCAGATGTATCCCTTACTAGATGGGTGCGGGGGGGCCCCCGAATGACGGCACGAAGGGCACCTAACCTCCGTGATAGGGTTTGCAGCAGCCATCTGTATGCTTTACCCAACTGGCTGGACCAACGAAAGGAGACCAGTGGGAATTTCCCCTGTGGGACATGTTCTGTATGTTCACACATGATGAAGCAAAAATCGGTTAAAAACATCAAAACGGGCCAGGAGTTCCCTATTAGGCAAATGATTAACTGTAGATCCTCGGGTGTAATTTATGCACTTACCTGTAATTGCCCTAAGACCTATGTAGGAGAAACACGGAATACTTTGAAAGCCAGAGTGCAGGCCCATTTTTCTAGTATTCGGTTGGCCGATAGGAACATGCAGCAGGGTAAAAAGATTCCCCCGGTTGCTCTACATTGTCTTAGAAAGCATGGGGGGGACTTCAGTCATCTGAGGGTTACCGGGTTAGAGCGAATTAGGATTGGGCTGCGGGGTGGCAACATTAAACGGTTGCTTCAACAGAAGGAGTTAAGGTGGATTTTCAATCTTGACTCACAGGCACCAGGGGGACTAAATGAAGATATAGCTTTTACACCTTTTTTGGGCACTTGAAATATGTTGTTCACTTTTTCTTTTGAGGGGTGTTGTGTGTTTCATATTTGGGTTGAGTAATCACATGGGTCTTATATTGATTGGACCTAGGTATGTATATATATTATGGTATTGGGTCAAGTTTGGGGTGGGTTTGGGGATGGGCTAGAGTGGTGTTTTCACGTGGGTGGTGGTTGGCAATGGGCGGGTGGGAAAGGGGGGGGTGGTTGGAGTAGGGAGAGTTTATGGATCAATTAGGTAGTTTTGCTGTGGGTGTGTTGGGGATGATGTGTCCTTCGGGGCTGGTATTTTGCACTTGTGTTTGCATGATAAGCACAGTTGATGTATAGGTTCACAAAGAAAAGGTTTTTGACACTTTATTATTATATCTTCTTTAGAATTATATCCGTTGAGTGCATTGCGAGGTGACCTAACACCATAAATTCCTCTGATTACAAAAAAATCTGCGATTTTTTATAAATATAAATATATATATATATATAGCGCCACTAGTTCGGGTCCAGGTATTAATAAGATCATGCTGGGATGACTGGTAGATCCGTAGGGCTTTTGAAGGACCACTGAGGATGGCACATCAGCTGGGTTAAGAATTCCCTCTTTTTTCCCCCCTTCCCTAGGTTATTAAAATGACCATTTAGTATAAAAACAAGGGACTTATTATTATCAGTAGTTGCGGAGCCCTCTGCAGGGCCATTGAGGGAGGCATGTATTCCCTGTTTTTATGGCTCTCTGTCACCTAATATCAATATGCCTAATAAGTAGAAATAGGTGTCCTGCCGGGCATCCCATATCAGCTGTGGATGAATGCCATCACCAGCTGTGTCAGGTATCTAGCATGGGTTATATGTGGATAGATTCACTTTCTCTGTTCTCTGGGGGGCCTTTGTCTAGGTCCATTTCTTTAATTTCAGTTTTGGACAGTTATAATTTGTTCATTCCTTGCGTTTCATCTAATGGCCATGTATCTCTTGCCTTATTGGTTATATAGAAAATAAGGATACTGGTATGCCAGATATGGTATTTTTATAAATGCTTACTGATGGAGTACAGTGAATAGGAGTCACTTGATAGGTTTATTAATTGGTTTGTGTAGACATAGTTATACTCACCTGTCTGCGCTCCCGCGCTCGTTTGGGAACAACTGTTCTGTCCTCCCCCCGTGGCAGCGTTGCCGCCTGCACAGACGGGTGCGCGCCTTGGTTGCGCAGTAGCCTCTAGTCCCGCACATGCGCACTTGGATGGATGGTGTGGGCTGCGCGCGCACCGTATGGCTGCAGCGGATGCGCGCGCAGCGGAGGCGACGTCCGCCTCTCGTGTGTGTTCCTTCCTGGACGCGCGTTCTTCACACGCATCATGGGTCGCAGCCCTGTCGCATCACCGGCCGGGACGCGGCAGGGCTTCTCTCAGCATCCAGCATTTTTGCGGTTTTGCGGTGCGCGGCGCGCTTCTACGTGGGGAGGGAGTGTCTTCCTGATGAGGGTGGGTGCCACAGGTATGTATTCAAGCAGGTATGAGCACAGGTATGTCCTGAGGAAGTGACGTGGGTGACGTCACGCAACGCGTAGACGCAGGGGCAGTGGGCTGGTGGTCGTACTGTTATGTAAGTAATTTTTCTGTATATATTGGGGGCTTCATTTCTTGGCCCGTCCCGGCTGGTCCTTATTCATGTGTATGCATTAATTATTAGATATAGGATTTCAGTTTCACTAGGTTTATATTTACCCTTAGGTTAGGTTGGAAGACATATCACATGGTGTTATTTTTTATGTGATGTTGCACATGCATTTTGCACTATAGCACTTTATAACTTGTTTCATCAGCTGGGCAGTATTAATCATGTAATGTTATTATATAAATTGTACTAGCCACCTGGTGGCTAGTGGTGCCATATATCTTTGTGGGTGGTTTGGAAGAAGTGGGGCCTCCCTTTGTTCTTTAGATCAAATAATGTCGGATTAGTGATTGAGTCGATTGATATTGAGAAGGCTTTTGTAGTACACGATTATCTGTTTTTGGTGATGGAGTGCATGGGGTTTCCCCAGAGTTTTGTTAAAATGTTAAGAAGCCTTTATACAGGGATAAGTGCAAGTTTGCTGGTCAATGGTTTTTTGTCAAATGCTTTTGACATTAAGTTGGGTATGAAACAGGGTTGTCCATTGTCTCCTCAGCTTTTTGTCATCGCTCTTGAACCTTTACTTAGAGCTGTGCAGAGGGATAAATTTGTTAGAGGGATGATAATACCAGGAAATGGTGGCATTCAGCTAAAAACCGCTGCTTATATGGATGTTTCCTTTTTTTTGTGGCTCTGCATCTGACGTGAAAAGGATTAACTTACACTTGGACATTTATTGTATGATGGCAGGTATGAGTGTCAATTGGGCTAAAAGTGGCTATTGTCATTTTGGGAGAAAGTTTGAAATTGCAGGAAATAAAGTAAATGAAGTGAAAGAAATCAAGATTCTGGGTATTCTTTTTCGAGATGGTGACTATTCAGAAAACAATTACATACCTTTGGTGGGAAGGATTGAGAAAAAATTAGGTTTTTGGTCCCTTAACAGGGCAAGGGCAAGGTCTTGGTGATAAAAGCGGTGGTGCTTCCTTTAATTTTGTATTTTTCAGTTATTTCTCCACCCAAGGAAAAGTGGGTGGTTCAGGTGAATAGGAGATTGTTTGTTTTCTTCTGGGGGTCTAAAATGGCGAAAGTGGCACGTGAAAAGATGATGAAGCCTGTTTGAATGGGGGGTTATAATTTTCCTGACCTCTCCTTTTTTCTGTTAATGCATTTTTGGTTAAGCACTTTTAGATTGATTAAAAGTGGAGGACGTGTTTCAGACATGGTAAGGTACCTTGTAGGCCGGTTTGCAATTAAATGGGATTGGGTGACAAGGGACTTGAGAAGACCAGTAGCCTTTGTGCCCCCCAATTATTATTGTCGATTGGAGTTTTTTTTCAAGAAATATACTAGGTATGTTGGGTGAAAGAATGTGTAAGAAGGATGCTATTAAGGAATTAAAAGAAAGGAACTTAACACCGAATAACATCCCTAATATTAGCAATGTCCGAGTGGAGTTGGTATGGGGGATGTTTACGTATGAGGGGTTATGTAACAAACAGAAAGACTTAATGTGGGCCATGTTGATGGATGTGTTGCCCACCAAAGCGTTCTGGAATTCCAGAGATTTGGAAAGATTGGAGGTTTGTCCAAGAGAAATGTGTGCTGGGAGAGAGACCACATATCATCTATTGTGGGGTTGCAGCTTTGCTCAAGACTTGAGGAATAGATTAGCACCCTTTATGAGGGAGGTTGGAGGTATTGAGGTACTTACCTTTGCTATCCTGTTGACAGGTTGGTCGATTGGTCAGGATTGGCATAAAAGAATTGTTTGGTTGCTATTGTCGGCATTTAAGGAGGTTTTGTGGGAATCTAGGGAAAGATTAGTTAAGAACAAAGTAGAATTAACTGTTGAACAGTGTGTTGGCATGTTTGTTGGGAAGATGCATCATTTTTATTATTTTGATTTGCAGAAGCTGAATGTAGAGATGGTTGAAGAATGGTGGAAGCGTGATTCTTGGTCATTATTACTTGTAGGTGATTGAGTGGGGTAAGTGGGCTGGGGCTGGTTTAGAATGGGGCGATTAGAGGAAGGTAGTTAGTTAGTGTTTAATTATAGATAGTTTGGGTTTAGGTTGGTTTTGATGCTTATATGAAAAGGAAAGCAAACAATGATGCATAATTCAAATCTCAAGTCACATTAAGAGCTTTGTGATGAAGTTTGTTTTATTTGGTGATTTTGAGTTAAAGCTGATGTTTGCGGGAAAAAAAAAAAAAGCATGTTTTGTGAATAACAACACTGGACTATTAAGCCGGAGGACTTGGCTTCTGCGCCCCATTCTTGGACCTTTGGGGGTGAGCAGCGGAGGGCTGGTTGCCCTGCAATCTGGATTGGACTTTCCTTTGACTCACAGCTTGCTGGAATCTCCAGCCCTGGATTTACCTTTATTTGGTGATGTAACCATTTGGTTTGATTTTCTGCATTGACGCTGCAAACTATGAATGGAGAAATATTTTTCATTTGAATACTTTATTTTTCTGAAATAAACCTGCTTTGCCGTGAGAGAACTGTTATCTGTGTCACTACCATTCGCCCCAATATCCCACAAGTCTTACACACTATGTTACTATGTTACATTGTTCTGGGCCACCCACTGGAGGTTTTAGCCCCGCATGACAACTCGGCCATCCTCAAGCAAACACAGCCCAAACATCTCAGCCAAGCTCACCATCTGAGGCTTCAAGCCTCCATTCTGTTGCCCGAGAATGTCACTCTGACTAGGTGCCAAGTTTTAAACCCTGTCACTCTTCTCCCACTTTCAAGAGGGGAGTATGACACTGCCGATGATGAATTCTTTGTACAGACTAGCACCCCTCTTGATCCCTTGGGCTCAACACCACATGATTGTCTTAAAATGATGACCGAGGAAACTGTAGGCATTCCTTCAGTTACAGACAAACCCCTGCCTGATGAAGACATTACCCTTTTTGTGTTGGTAGTAGGTACGCTGACCAATATGGGAAATTTCACACAATAAGTGCAGTCACTACACAGACAGAAATACTGTGGCAGGCGGCTCTAGACCCCAGCCTGTCACCCCAAGTAGCAGGACTTGGAAGCATGGTAAAACACCATGAGTTAATAAAAGCCCTGTTCTGGCAGAGATCCTGCAGAACATGATAAAGAAGCATACACATAGCTGCTTACCAAGGAGGAACAACTTCAGAGAGAAATTTTAAGGGATGGCAAGCCAGAACAAGATTACACAACCCCATTGTGATCAGTCCATTCTTTGAACAATTAGAAGTAACATCTCACAGCCAAAGACTGAAAGCTTACCGCTAGGGTTTAGGGTTCAGTCAGGCTTACAAAAGAGTACCTGAACTCATTTGGCCAGATGATAGTGACAGGAGTCTACACATGACTAGGGAGGTAGGGAATGTTCAAAGGAAGCACTGTGATGGATGGAGGTCAGAATGTGAACATTCCCTCCCTCCATTTACACCATTTGATTTCAGATTCCTATCTCTGCATTGTAAGCTTTAGTGGCTAATAAAAGTGAAATAAACCCTCAGTAAGCCACTTCTCAATCTCTGCGCTGATTCTTTCCTTTTGCTTGTACTGAATTTAGAGCAATAAAGTTAATGATGCACGCTGCGATTAACACATTACTGTGAACAAGATGGCGCTGGGGAGCTGGGCAACACCTTTTTATGTCCGACGCCCCCAGGCATCACTAACATTCCTAAGAATATGATCTGTTGCTATGATGACCAATCATTGAGCCAGTAATTAGATTTTTCCTTATATGATGAGGTTCAATAGATGACGTGCTGTGTTTTCTTTGATAGGAGGAGTGAGCAGAAAGTACTTTCCCCGTGTAGTGTAGAACACGCTGCCTGTCTGTGTCCTTCGTTATGTGTATACCTTCACTCCTTTAGATTCATTTTTGGAAGACCAAATGATGCCAGAGAACCATGCAGAGAAGAGAGGGATCTGCCCACGGTCCTTATCAGCACAGCACTGTGATACCTGCCTTGCTAACCTCAATTGCTGTAAGAGCAAAGGTTAGTGCCTCTGCCCAGTTGCAGTGTGCGTGGCGGGCATCCCCCACTGATAAAGGGGCACTTTAAAGTGGTCCTCCACTCAGAATTTACTGGGGGACCACTAAATGGGCATAAAAAGTTCAAATGAATTACTTACAACCTTAAGTGGTCTTAATGTGAGCATTATGGATTTTTACTTACCTTACTTACCTGCAGATTGCCATTTGTTCCTCAAAGGCCGGTGAATAAGCCACACCCCACTATGCCCAACACCCTGTAAACTGGTCTTCAAAGTTGGTATCTCTACAAAGGCCACTAGGATGTGGACCCACCTCCGATCACAATTGTAGAACCACACTAATGTGGAGAACTCCCTTTAAATACAATTCCATGCATCTACTTCTACTTTCAGACCACTCAAAGTCCCACCCAGTCACGTGTCTCTCATGGCCTTGGCCAACTGCTTCACATGCCATGAAATTAACTACTGCTAGATCAGTCTGGTTCTTGCTGGTTCCTGTTTCTTAGGCTTTTCCCTTCAAAATCATAGTGAACTTTCCCCTACTTTGTATAGTAGGTCTATAGTGTGTAGATTATATTACTACAACTATTCCTGAATCTGCAGTCTCTGAGGATTCCTATTTAAATCAACCGAGGACTATCCCATGTCCTACTCCACCGAAAGGATTCAAAGTGTGCGCATACTAAATTCCTATGGCTTTGCAGGGCTTAAAATGTCTCTTGGCATAGTGTCTACATGTGACTGATGGTAAAAAGTCAAGGCAGAAAGTGACCACAACAGAGAGCCACATATATGGCATAGCCGGCAGGGTTTCCCTCAACTCAATTGGTGGAGCTGGAGAGAGGCTTTTCTGCCTGAGGTCAAAGGTGGAGACAAGACTGGAAGAGTGAACCAAATATAAAAATCTATACTTACCTTTTGTCCCACATAGCTCCAGTTTTGCCCTGCAGCTCCTCCATACAGTCTCGATGGCAGTGAATGAGTAATTCCAACCTGCAGCAGCGATGGCCTCCCTTGAAACTTGTTTTGCCTTCAACATGGCTGTTACATTCATTACAATGCATGGGGTGTATCAAACCTGGCAATTAATGGAGTGGGAGTGTTTGGGGGCGTAAAACCATCTTGATGTGGGCCTGCTGCTGGATCATTAATTCTCCACTATTGGTAAATTTGAAGACAACTGAGTAGCTGAGGGACAAAAGAAACATAGATTTTCTTTATTTTGTTGTGTGGACTGTGAGAAGGTTCCATAGGAATAAAATGATCTCAATTATTAATGAATTATTATTAAATCACTAATATTATTGATGTATAAAGGTAACTTGAATGAATGTGGAATCTGTGAATGTTTACCTGCCGTTTATTATGATTCTGATCCGGGCCTAGCTGATTCAAGGGAAATTATACACATATAATATAAAAGGTTTACTTAATCATATACAGATAATAATAATGTTTGGGTTATGTCTGGATTTTTCTCCCAGGAATTACTTGATATGGTCTTTCAACTATTTAACTGGAACCATCTGTTTTGTGTAGGCATAGTGTTACAAGACGGTTTCTTTGTAACAGGAAGACTAGGGGGCAGTTGGGGAGGAGGAATTAAGGTTTGACCAGAGAATTATATTTAAGCAGGGAAGTCGAGGAAAGATGGGGTCTCTTCTCTCTGCTTCTGTCTCACAGCAGACATGATGAAGGGCTGCCACACAGGCAGTATGGCAGGGGCTGGCCGGGGGACAAAAGGCCCTGGTTGCATTAGCTTGAACACTTTGCTTACATCCTGGACATTGCAACTTTACATCATATCTACTCCATTCATATTATTACTTTTCCTATGATGTAACCGGATCTATTTTAATAAAATCCACTCATTGATTTTTGGTTTCGGCCCAATACTTGATCCTTGAATTATCATGGCTGAGATTATATCTGGATGGCCCAATAGTCCTTGTTAAAAGTTAAAACAAGGAACAAACTTCTTAAAATGGAGAGCTGACAGTATTTTGGAGCTTACTTCAGTTTAAAGAGGGGGAATTGCATCATCATATCAAATTACTTTTAAGCTTCAGTTCATCCAAAAGAACCTAGAAGAATCCAGTATAATCGTCAGTGGAAGACAGACGTTGACGCTGTGAAAGAGTAAGACATTTGTATGGTGAGTAATGGATTTTATTAATAATATTGCTTTCAAGAGTAACCTAGAGTTAGAATTTGATGATCTGATTTTTCAGAAAAGTGATGGAGCAAAATATAATGGAGAAAAATACAGAATGTAATGAAGATGTTTAAAGTATTTAATTATATGATAATGGTAGATTTAGTGAATATTTGCATAAAGGACTGTAAAGTAAGTAAAGCCACCATGCCCTGTATTGATACTAATTTTGGCAATAGTTGTGAGGAGAAGCTGCAAGTTGCAACTGTAAAAACAGCACCCCTTGCTGGTTCCAAATGTGCTAATGTTAGCATTGAGAAGATTCCCCATCATGTTTCTGTGCAGACAATAGAAGAGCAGGGAGCATTGATTGTGAAAATTGCCATTTATTGGTAGAATATATAGGGAATTCAATTAAAAAAGAAAATCAATTAACTACCAGGGAACAGCTATTGGAAAAATGAAGCAATGAAATGAAAATCATATCAGCAAACACTAAGAAAGCCGATAAGGAAGCAGGTCAACCTGGTTCATAAAGCAGAGGAATAAAAGCAGGCATACCGAAGGAATCTTATATTCATGATTTGGTCTCTTTAGATTTGGAGAATTTTAAAGAGGATTAAATGGAGATTAGGAATAAAAACTTTTGGATAGTTCAGTTAGAGTTAATATAAAGATTCACAAGCAATTTATGAAGATCTTAAAGTATATTCCAGCATATAACAAGAATTTTGATGCATTTGGAAATGCAGATGTGTTTGAATTATTTACTGACAGACATTAGGCCTGATTCAGAGCCTCCACAAAACCGTGTCGTATATGGGCCGTTTTGTAATACAATTTTTTCCCATGTGTGTGTAAGCTTACGCATGATTTAGAGCCTCCATCAGAAGCCTTCCGTTTACTGTTCGTAGCTGTGTACGCGAACGAGGATGGCATTTTCTGCCTCTCGCAGCGTTCTCTACAGGACAAGGCTAAGGTATACATTACCCCGTAATCCTAGTTTTTTAGCGCTTTTAAGCGTTTTTGAACGTAGTTTTCCACGAAAATTTACCTTGTCCAGTTAGATTCTGCATGCATCTTCCTCCCAAAATACGTCCAAGCTGCATTTTTTAAGTGAATCTGCTATGTACGCATGCGCGCACCTATTACCCTCAATCATGTCCCTGTCTCATCTTTTCTCTCACTCACTTCTGCTTCCATACTTACCTTATCTCACTCACTTTAATGTTCTCCCATGCATAATGCTTACCTTAACTCACTCGCGGTTCCTGTTTTAATGTTCTCCCGTCCTTCATGCTTACCTAATGTTCTTAATGTTCTTGTTATTTTTTGTTTCCTTCTTGATTTCTTCTGGTGTTTTTTTTTTTGCCCTGTGTTCATGTCTAAATAGTGTCTAACTTAAACTAAAATAAACAGGAAACATTGTTAAGTTTAACAGCATTTATTAGCTTTAAAAACATTTTTGTTAAAGGTCTTTTGCCTTGTGTGTTTGACAACTTTTTTTTTTTTATTTTAACAAAATATATATTAAATTTTTTAAATATTAAATGTTAAAACTTTATAAAAATTAACAATATAAAACCAAGTGGCAGGCCCCAGGATTCTAGTCTTCACTGGTCCCCATGGAAGCAGCAAGCTCCTGGATATCGCCCACCAGCCGATACACTGTATCGCGGTAAGCTTTTTAAGTCTCTCCTGTGGGGTTTCTGTGTAAAGGAAGCAATAATTATTTCTAGGCATATACATGTTTGCTAGCTGTGGAATAAAATATTAGTAAGGTTACAGCAAAGGCATGAGGCCATAGGTCATTATGCTAAGGTATTAGGCTAGGGATCAGGCCATAGGTCATTATGCTAAGGGATTAGGGCAAACTTTGTCAAGACCTATGAACGAAGCTATGTTCTATGTAATAAAATAAGTAGTCACAAAACTTACCAGGCTGGTGGGCGACCTCTGCTTGGGGGACTAGCATTCCCTCTGGGCCCTGCCAATGACCAGGATCTGAGGCTGTAGAGGAAGGAAAAATATGTTTATTTGTAATGTCAGATTATGTCAAGCCAACATTGGTTTCATAATGTCAGTGTGACAACACCCACCTTCGCCATGCACCTCAGGGGCATCATCTGGTGGCCTCTCCAGAGGACTCTCTCCACCCGCTACATGGTCATCTAAAAGAATAGATGAGTGTGTGTTGACAGTGGATGTACCTGTGTGTGCTTCAGTCAGACAAATATACCGGAGTCTAGTCATTCCAGCATCTGGTATGACTCCCTGGTGACGCGCTGTTGCTTCTCCTCTGTAGAGAGGTCTAGTGGCTGCTCGGAGCCACCTACAGAGGAGGGGGAGGACCTTGGCCCTGGAGAGGCACCACCCTCACTACGCCCAGATCCATCCCGCACTGGCCGGACTGCTCGCCTCCGGGTGGGTCGGATTCGGTAATCCCATTTGCTCACTAGAAAATAATACCATTCATAAGCAGAGGCCTAAATATGGACTTTTGTTTAGCTTACAAGTAATAGTCATGTACTTACTTGGGAAATGTAGAGCGAAGAATCGCCTCACCCGGGGCCTCTTCCTTATCTTTAGGTCTGACCAGTGTTGGATGATCTGGGTAAAGGTGTAGGTGGTGCCGCTGTCAGCTTCAATTTTGGCCACGATCTCCAGGGCCAACATCCTCTTTTGGTAGTCATTCGCCAGGTAGTCGTACCTGGCCTCCATCATCATCTGAAAGATACAAGTGAAACACATCGGATTAGTCAAAACATCAGACTAATCACAATCACAGTTATAGCAGGTTGCTAACTTGCAGTCAACGTAACATTTCTAGTGTTCCGCTATCCTTCTAGCTGCTTTTTTGTTGTTGTGCACATGTGCTCACTAACTTTTGATTGGGACGCCGTTAAAATTCAAAATGTGCCCCCCACTGTTTGGGCCTGCGCTGGCTAATTGCATATGCATGCATTTCACATGCAAATCAATGTCCTGACCCCACACTTACCAGCATTATGGTCTCCTGCTGCTCGCGGGTGAAGAGCGTGGATGCCATTTTGAAAGCCTTGGTCACCAGATACTTCGCCCCAGCGGTTTCCGGGATGCGCACGGCCGTACGCACGCTTGTGCGAAAGCATCATACACAGTTATAGGTATTTAAAGGGTACTTAAAGAAGCCACAGCACTCAACCCTGTTAGATTGCAGACCAACCTATAATCTGTCTCTAAATATGGTAAAAACAGAGGCTCGGTTTGCAGAAGTATGCTTAAGCTGCACCACCACGCCAAGGTGCCTCTATGGGTGCAGTCCTAACTCTAATCTCTGAGAGCCCCATTTGGGACATACAATGCAATAGATAAATTGGGAGCAGCTTACCTGAGGTTGCCCTAAACCTCAAGTGCAAGCCATGGGGTGGAAGGGTCAAAGACCTTGCAATACAGCCTAGACCCCACACCCCATGTGCTTGCACAAATTCAAAAGAAACAAAGGAGGGGTGGCAGCCGCTCAGACCATTTTATAAATAACCTGGGAGGGGCACATAGCAGGGCAATTAGGATACAAAAGTCTTAAAGGAGCCACAGCACTCAACCCTGTAAGCTGCACCACGGCGCGGTGGTGCAGCTTAAGCATACTTCTGCAGATGTGTGTGACCGAGCCTCTGTTTTTACCAGATTTAGAGACAGATTATAGGTTGGTCTTCAAGCTAACAGGGTTGAGTGCTGTGGCTCCTTTAAGACTTTTGTATCCTAGTTGCCCTGCTATGTGCACCTCCCAGGTAAATAATAAAATGGTCTGAGCGGCTGCCACCCCTCCTTTGTTACTTGGAGAAACAGCTGAGTGTCTCTACAGATATCGCTATGCCAGCAAAGAAAGCTAGCCGCAAAACCCAAAAATCCTCTGAGCGTCATGAGCGTATTGCTGAACGGCATGAAAAAACCTCTGCGACGCCTGCAACTATGTCCCACAAAACCAGTGGCCACTCGCATTCGGCAAGAAAATTCAGTCACCACAATAAGGGGGGGGGGGGGTTGTTGTATCATTAATTGTGGACATTATTGTATTTTCAGGATGCAAACAGGAGGAGGATTCCCAACTAAACTACAGTACACAGAGGCTGAGGAGCTTGTCCTTGGACTTATCCATTTCTCCCATAAAGCTCATGATAGTGGTCTGAAACCCCACTTGCCCATGCCATATTTTGGGGCTCATTAAAGCGCCCTGTCAAGCTCACATGCAGCAGGTTTATGTCTAATGGGATCCTGCAAACATCATCGTGGGTGGGTGGAATATTGGTTAACTTTCTTGGGTGACTAACAACCCATTCATAGCTCAGACTTGTGAGCATAAAGTATTTTTTTGTAGTTGCTTGGGGGCAGGGTGTCATAGGCTGGCTAGCTCTTGAACTTGCAGCCGTTGAGCTGAACAGTGACTTAGGGCTGCCTACATTGTAATTCAGAAATAGGGCACAAGCTGGAGAGGGTGTGGTTTGGGGACTAGGGATTCCAGCCATCATGGGCCCCTTGCCCTTAACCCCCCTGGCGTTATGATAGAGGCAAATGTAATGGTAACGAAAGCGTTACCATTACATTTGTCTCTGACGCACGGCTTCGCCCCCCATGAGCCTCTGTGGCTCACAGAGACGGAACCAGGAAGTGAGACGGACGCCGCAGCCGCGGCTCTCACCTGCGATCGCAGCGGGGACATCGCTGGATCGCAGGGAGAAGGTAAGGAGACTGCGCCGCCCGCTCCTGCTCCCAAATGGATCCCGAGCGTGACTCGGAGTTACCGCCACTTACAGCGCAAATTAACCCCGAGTCACGCTCGGGATCACCACTAAGGAGGTTAATAATAGTGCTCCCTAGGGGTCTGAATTTTCTGGTTTGGGGAGCATTCTGCCTTGAGGAAGTGTACTTGGACCTCAAGGGTGTTTGAAATTAAGAGAGCCTAAGATTGTGGCCAAATGGATCCTTCCTTGGCATACTGGATGTCCGCGTAGGCTGCAATTGGACATCAACAACTAAGTTCTATATTGTGAAATGAATTGTGTTCCTGAGTTTGTTGTGTGCTGTGTTCTTATTACTCATGTCTTTATTTTTATTATGACAAATTATGTTTATTGGGACAACAAATCTTACCAAATTAAATTCATTGCACACAAATCTGTTTATATTTTTTGTTGCCTACATTAGGATGTATTGATAAGCAAATTAAAGTATACATGACATATCTTGGTTTAGTTACCAATCTATAACAGATATAATGACAGGCACATAGATTGCATGGTCCTGTTTTTTGGGCTTAAAAAAAAACAATTAAAAAAAAAAAAACTTTGGGTAAAAAACCCCCACACTTTGGGCAAAAAGCAAAACCAGCTGGCAAGACCAAAAACAAAAAAAAATGTCTATGGTGGCTGGAGAGTGTGACTCTTCAACATACTGGGGGACCTGCTGCATTAACACAAAGTTATGTAGGACACAGAAAGCCATTATGATCTTAAGCACCTGGTTGGGGTCATACTGCAGGCACCTCTGGTATGATCCAGGCATCTAAACCTGGTTTTAAGCAGGCCGAAGGCCCTCTCCACCACAGCCCTGGTCTTGTGATGGGCCCTGTTATAGCCCTCCTGGGCCTGAGTCTCCTCCCCTCTCCTCTTCTCCCCTCTTTTCTACTCTCCGTTCCTGTCCTCTCCTCCCCTCTCCTATCTTCTGCTCTCTTCTCCTCCCCTCTGCTCTTCTTTCCTCTCATCCCCTCTGCTCTCCTCCCCACTCCTGTCCTCTTCTTACCTCTCCTCTGCTCTTCTCCTCCCCTCTGCTCTCCTCCCCTTTCCCCTGCTCTCCTCTTCTCTGCTCTCTGCCCCTCTGCTCTCTTATCCTTCCCTCCCCTCTGCTCTCCTCCCCTCTCCTCTGTCTTCTCTCCTCCGCTCTCCTCTCCTCTGCTCTTCTCTGCTCTCATCCCCTCTGCTCTCCTCCCCACTCCTGTCCTCTTCTTACCTCTCCTCTCCTCTGCTCTTCTCTCCTCCCCTCTGCTCTCCTCCCCTCCCCTCTCCTCCCCCTGCTCTCCTCTTCTCTGCTCTCTGCCC
Organism: Gastrophryne carolinensis; assembly: GCA_027917425.1. Taxonomy (NCBI): domain Eukaryota; kingdom Metazoa; phylum Chordata; class Amphibia; order Anura; family Microhylidae; genus Gastrophryne; species Gastrophryne carolinensis. Next base: position 446,034 of record CM051239.1, read on the forward strand.
CTCTGTTCTCTTATCCTCCCCTCCCCTCTCCTTTCCTGCCACTCTGTGGAGAGCGGCTGGAGTGATGTCACTCCCTGTGCTGCATGTCAAAGTGGCATCAGTGGGGAGCCAGGGTGCCATTCACCAAAGTCACTCACAAGCAAACAGTGAATAGAAGCGGAGGAGCCGCCCTGGAGAAAAATAGAGAGGCAAGGTAAGCAGCAAAGTAAGTCTGCGTCTGCACTAGGAGTCACTCATTTAAAAGAGGAACTTCAGCCACATCCTGGAAGTGTCACAACTTTAGGCCCCACTTTATGGCTGCCTGGCTCAGGCTGGCTGTCTTAAGAAGGAACAAAACCGCATGATATTCATTGTCCTGGGTATTTTTTCTCAGTAATGGAGCATCTTGATTTGGGATGCCCCACTGTGTGAAACCCCAGGGTTCGCAGGTAATTTTTATCTGGGCTAACACATGGGGTTTCACATAGCAAGGCATCCCAAATTGGGATGCTCAGTTGCTGAGGAACAAAACCCATAGTGAAAACTCTGGGTTTCATTTCGAGTCAGTCAGCTCCAAAGTTTGGCTCAAAGTAGTCTGTAACACTTGCAAGCTCCTGCAGTCCAAACTGCCACATTCAGGCCCGTAGTGTATGTAAATAGGACCTAAAGTGAAAGTAGTGCCCCCCCGGGGTAAGAAATATGACATATATAGTTCCCTTTCTGATCGTACAAACAAGATTCTCGATTCTCGAATTGTACATCATTTGTTACAGTTTTTAATTGACTGGAAAGGATTTGGTCCTGAGGAGAGATGCTGGGAACCAGATCGGGACGTTCATGCCTCTTTCCCGACTTCACAGGAATCACGCCGCCTACTGGCCGCGCTTTCTGTTTCTGTCACCTTCGCTGTTGGGGTAAATTTATCTGTGCAAATGTTTTATACACTAAGGAAGTCCAGGAGAGGATAAAGTGGTCACTGCACTTTGCTTAAACAGCTTTGGAACTGAGCCATAATCCCGGGATGGTTTCACTTTCACTTTGCCCTCCTCCGTCTTTCCAGAAATCAGGCCACTTGCTATTCGGAATGTTTATGCCAAAGCCAAGAAGGTCATTATGAAAGCCGCCTATTCCTCCTCTTCAAAAGATTTCCATTGAAATGTTTTCATGTAGAGAAAAGGAAAATAGGTCTGATGAAATATAAGGTATAATACAAAGACTGAAATTGTATGGATGAAACATATCTAAATATTAAAAGGATCTCAGGAAGGATTATTAATTATATGTGTAATGCTACAGACATATTTCTTTTTATATTTTGTATTGGTTTGATCTATGATAAAAGAAGGAATAACATTGTTCAAATGATTGAGTGAATTTGAATTGTTCAAGATTAGTGATGAGCGACTCGATTCTGACGAACCCGAATTCGTTACGAATTTCAGGAAATATTCGATTCGTTACGATTCCGAATATCGCCACGATTCGATCGCTCAAATCGCTTCCTTAAAACTCTATTTACTGCTATACAGCCCATCTAAAATGGTGGATCCACATGTCAGGACATGTCCCATGGGGCAAGGAATCCTGGGTAGGTGTCACATGCTACCTATCAGCAGACAGGCTACTGATGATGTCACAGCCCCATATAAACGGCGGCCATTTTGCGGAAGATCATTCTGACACTGTATTGCGGCCAGAGCAGATCAGGCAGGGAGAGGGCGAGGGACAGATAGACAGACAGATAGATAGACAGAAAGGTAGATAGATACAGCGAGGGAGAGATAGATAGATAGATAGATAGATATGAGATAGATAGATAGATAGATAGATAGATAGATAGATAGATAGATAGATAGATTAGCTTTCAAGCCTGTTAAACCTGCTGCCATTTTCTCATCCTGGTATGCATTGTGATTAGAGATGAGCGAGTAGTGAAATATTCGAAATTTCGAATTTCGATTCGAATAGACCGCGTTACTCGACTACTCGACCGAATATCGAATCCCATTATAGTCTATGGGAAAAAAATGCTCGACACTTGGAAATCTCAATTCGACCACTTGGAGGTCACCAAGTCCACCCTGAAACATCAGAAAATGATGCCAACACTGCTGGAATGCAACTGGGACAGCAGGGGAAGCATGTCTGGGTGCATATAACGCGCCTAGGGATGAGCGAATCGATCCGGACGAACCCGGATTCGATCCGAATTTCAGGAAAAATTCGATTCGGATCGAATCCGAATTTCCCCGCGATTCGATCACTCGAAGTTTTCCTTTAACATCCATTCATTTACATTACAGGCATTCTAAGATGGCGGGCGGGACATGTCTGGACATGTATCCCGCGCCAGTGCAAGCTGGGGCAGTCACATGCAGCCTATCAGCAGCCAGCAAGCCCGGTGACGTCACACAGCGGTATTTAACGGCGGCCATCTTGCTTTTCCTCATTTCTCTATTGCATTCGTGACAGACAGACAGAACGCTGTGTAGCTGAGGCAGTTAGACAGGCTGGAGACAGGCTGGAGACAGGGACAGACAGGGACAGGCTGGAGACAGGCAGGAGACAGGCAGGAGACAGACAGGAGACAGACAGAAAGCCAGGGAAAGGTAGGAAAAACGGAGCTGGCTGACAGGGAGATTTTTTTTTTTTCATCCAGCCTTTGTTAGCGTTTTCAGGCTGCTTATAGTAACTAACTGTGCATATATACTGAACTGATCTTAAGTCTGCTGTGAGGCATCCCATTCTGTGACTAAAGCAGCCTCTGTTTAAGACCATATAAGCATTTGCTCTAATCATATTTGAAATTAGGCCTGATAAAGACACTTTTGCTGGCCAAAGCACTACTGTACCCTGGCAGCTCGATTCCTGCCCGGGGCATCCCATTCTGTGACTAAAGCAGCCTCTGTTTAAGACCATATAAGCATTTGCTCTAATCATATTTGAAATTAGGCCTGATAAAGACACTTTTGCTGGCCAAAGCACTACTGTACCCTGGCAGCTCGATTCCTGCCCGGGGCATCCCATTCTGTGACTAAAGCAGCCTCTGTTTAAGACCATATAAGCATTTGCTCTAATCATATTTGAAATTAGGCCTGATAAAGACACTTTTGCTGGCCAAAGCACTACTGTACCCTGGCAGCTCGATTCCTGCCCGGGGCATCCCATTCTGTGACTAAAGCAGCCTCTGTTTAAGACCATATAAGCATTTGCTCTAATCATATTTGAAATTAGGCCTGATAAAGACACTTTTGCTGGCCAAAGCACTACTGTACCCTGGCAGCTCGATTCCTGCCCGGGGCATCCCATTCTGTGACTAAAGCAGCCTCTGTTTAAGACCATATAAGCATTTGCTCTAATCATATTTGAAATTAGGCCTGATAAAGACACTTTTGCTGGCCAAAGCACTACTGTACCCTGGCAGCTCGATTCCTGCCCGGGGCATCCCATTCTGTGACTAAAGCAGCCTCTGTTTAAGACCATATAAGCATTTGCTCTAATCATATTTGAAATTAGGCCTGATAAAGACACTTTTGCTGGCCAAAGCACTACTGTACCCTGGCAGCTCGATTCCTGCCCGGGGCATCCCATTCTGTGACTAAAGCAGCCTCTGTTTAAGACCATATAAGCATTTGCTCTAATCATATTTGAAATTAGGCCTGATAAAGACACTTTTGCTGGCCAAAGCACTACTGTACCCTGGCAGCTCGATTCCTGCCCGGGGCATCCCATTCTGTGACTAAAGCAGCCTCTGTTTAAGACCATATAAGCATTTGCTCTAATCATATTTGAAATTAGGCCTGATAAAGACACTTTTGCTGGCCAAAGCACTACTGTACCCTGGCAGCTCGATTCCTGCCCGGGGCATCCCATTCTGTGACTAAAGCAGCCTCTGTTTAAGACCATATAAGCATTTGCTCTAATCATATTTGAAATTAGGCCTGATAAAGACACTTTTGCTGGCCAAAGCACTACTGTACCCTGGCAGCTCGATTCCTGCCCGGGGCATCCCATTCTGTGACTAAAGCAGCCTCTGTTTAAGACCATATAAGCATTTGCTCTAATCATATTTGAAATTAGGCCTGATAAAGACACTTTTGCTGGCCAAAGCACTACTGTACCCTGGCAGCTCGATTCCTGCCCGGGGCATCCCATTCTGTGACTAAAGCAGCCTCTGTTTAAGACCATATAAGCATTTGCTCTAATCATATTTGAAATTAGGCCTGATAAAGACACTTTTGCTGGCCAAAGCACTACTGTACCCTGGCAGCTCGATTCCTGCCCGGGGCATCCCATTCTGTGACTAAAGCAGCCTCTGTTTAAGACCATATAAGCATTTGCTCTAATCATATTTGAAATTAGGCCTGATAAAGACACTTTTGCTGGCCAAAGCACTACTGTACCCTGGCAGCTCGATTCCTGCCCGGGGCATCCCATTCTGTGACTAAAGCAGCCTCTGTTTAAGACCATATAAGCATTTGCTCTAATCATATTTGAAATTAGGCCTGATAAAGACACTTTTGCTGGCCAAAGCACTACTGTACCCTGGCAGCTCGATTCCTGCCCGGGGCATCCCATTCTGTGACTAAAGCAGCCTCTGTTTAAGACCATATAAGCATTTGCTCTAATCATATTTGAAATTAGGCCTGATAAAGACACTTTTGCTGGCCAAAGCACTACTGTACCCTGGCAGCTCGATTCCTGCCCGGGGCATCCCATTCTGTGACTAAAGCAGCCTCTGTTTAAGACCATATAAGCATTTGCTCTAATCATATTTGAAATTAGGCCTGATAAAGACACTTTTGCTGGCCAAAGCACTACTGTACCCTGGCAGCTCGATTCCTGCCCGGGGCATCCCATTCTGTGACTAAAGCAGCCTCTGTTTAAGACCATATAAGCATTTGCTCTAATCATATTTGAAATTAGGCCTGATAAAGACACTTTTGCTGGCCAAAGCACTACTGTACCCTGGCAGCTCGATTCCTGCCCGGGGCATCCCATTCTGTGACTAAAGCAGCCTCTGTTTAAGACCATATAAGCATTTGCTCTAATCATATTTGAAATTAGGCCTGATAAAGACACTTTTGCTGGCCAAAGCACTACTGTACCCTGGCAGCTCGATTCCTGCCCGGGGCATCCCATTCTGTGACTAAAGCAGCCTCTGTTTAAGACCATATAAGCATTTGCTCTAATCATATTTGAAATTAGGCCTGATAAAGACACTTTTGCTGGCCAAAGCACTACTGTACCCTGGCAGCTCGATTCCTGCCCGGGGCATCCCATTCTGTGACTAAAGCAGCCTCTGTTTAAGACCATATAAGCATTTGCTCTAATCATATTTGAAATTAGGCCTGATAAAGACACTTTTGCTGGCCAAAGCACTACTGTACCCTGGCAGCTCGATTCCTGCCCGGGGCATCCCATTCTGTGACTAAAGCAGCCTCTGTTTAAGACCATATAAGCATTTGCTCTTATCATATTTGAAATTAGGCCTGATAAAGACACTTTTGCTGGCCAAAGCACTACTGTACCCTGGCAGCTCGATTCCTGCCCGGGGCATCCCATTCTGTGACTAAAGCAGCCTCTGTTTAAGACCATATAAGCATTTGCTCTTATCATATTTGAAATTAGGCCTGATAAAGACACTTTTGCTGGCCAAAGCACTACTGTACCCTGGCAGCTCGATTCCTGCCCGGGGCATCCCATTCTGTGACTAAAGCAGCCTCTGTTTAAGACCATATAAGCATTTGCTCTTATTATATTTATATTATAAGACACTTTTGCTGGGCATAGGCTTACTGCTGCCTGCCAGGTGCACTTCTGTTGAGGCATCCCATTCTGTAACATAGCATACCCCTCTTTATTTACACTAAGCAGCTCTCTTATTTACACTAAGCAGGCCTGTTGGAGGCTGAGTGTTACTGCTCACTTTTGGTGTGCATTATATTCTGTTTCATATAGACCCACCGCTGCCCGGGGTTTTTTTAAATATCACCTACTACCACGCCAGTTAGACTATGTCGGGCAGACAAGTGCCTGGAAGTGAAAAGAGGAGTGGCAGAGGCCAAGATTCCGCAGGAAGAGCTCGCATCAGACTGGGGGCCAGTAGCAGCAGGAGTCACGCTGAGAGACCTAATCTGCCAGTATCTGCTAGCGGTCGGGTCTCCACCAGTAACGCATCTGCCGTGGTAGATTGGTTGACGCGCTCATCAACAACATCATCACAACTTAAGTCTGAGACCCCCAGTCTAGGGTCGGTAGGTTCCTCTGACACAACCCTGAGTTGGCATGCCCCGAGAGCAGTCCCTGTCCTCCCATTGCCTCTGGCCTACGCCGTTCCCTCCCCCAGCGACGTATCCTATGCTTTGGGTTCAGCTCCACTCTTTAGTGAGGAGGACCATCAGATAGAGGACAGTCAGCAGCTACTGCCCAGCCAAGAAATGGAGGTGGCTTCTTTAGCTAGGCAGACAAATAGTGATGTGGACAGTGTCGTGGGTGCTGCGAGCGTTCCAGCTCCTGCGCCAGACACTGTTGACGAATCCACGAACATCAGTGACGTACAGCCACAACCCGGTGATGATGATGATGATGACGATGAAGCCGATCGCACTTGGGAGCCGGGTGATGAAGGGGCTTCATCGTCATCATCAGGAGAAGAGGGGTGCAGGTTGCCCCGGAGTCAGCAGCTGAGGCAGCAAAGTGGTAGCAGTCAGCATGGGGGCACAATTCCAAAGGCTGGAGCCGGCCGGGGCCGGGGCCGGGGTAGAGCACCTGCTGTGCGGCAGTCTACCTTATCGGGAGGTAGTGGAGCAGGGGTTCCTGGAGTTGGCAACAGCAGCAGTGAATCAGTGAGGCCAGGGGGTGGGAAAAGTAGCTACTCGGCAGTGTGGCAGTTTTTCCTGAGGCATCCGCAGGAGGGTAACATGGCCACATGCAAGATATGTAGGCAAAAGGTGAAGCGTGGCCAGGGTCCAAATGCTGGCACCACGGCCCTGCGTCAACATATGATGCGTCACCATAAAACGACCTGGGAGAACCGAGGCTCCCAAGGGGTGGTCCAGTCTGCTTCCTCACCAAGTGAGCTCCCAATTTCTGCCAGCCAAGGCTCCAGCACCTCAGCCGAAGGCAGCTGTGCGTCATACCCATCCTCTGTCGCTCCTGCTCCTCCTCCTCCTCCTCCAAGTCATGCATCCCGCCAGCAATCCATCAGCGAAGCCATGTCCAAGAGACAGCAGTATGCGCCCACTCATCCTACGGCGCAGAAGCTGAATGTGCTCCTGTCCAAGTTGCGGGTGCTGCAGTCGCTCCCTTTTCAGGTGGTGGAATCTGCACCTTTCAGAGAACTGATGGCTTGTGCCGAGCCGAGGTGGAGAGTCCCAAGCCGTCATTTCTTTGCCAAGAAGGCAGTACCAGCGCTGCACACTTTTGTTGAACAGAAGGTGGGCCAGTCCTTGAGCCTGTCGGTGTGTAGCAAAATACATGGCAGCGCCGACATCTGGAGCTGTAACTACGGTCAGGGGCAGTACATGTCGTTTACGGCCCACTGGGTGAATGTGGTCCCTTTGCAGCAGCAACTTGGACAGGTCACGCCGCTTCGGCCTCCGCGCTCTCTGCCCATTGGGCCTGTGACACCGTGCGACTCGGCCTCCTCATCCTCCGCCATCTCCTCACCCTCCACTGTAGGCTCAAGTCTCAGTGCCCCTCCAGTCTACCATGTGTGCAGGGCACGGAGGTGTCACGCAGTGCTTCACATGGTTTGTCTTGGCGAACGGAGTCACACAGGGGAGGAACTGCTTAAATGTATTCATCAGGAAATCCAAACATGGCTTACTCCGAGAAAACTTAAAATGGGAATCATGGTTACCGACAATGGGAAGAACATTTTGTCTGCGCTGCGCCAAGGAAGCCTGACCCATGCCCCCTGCATGGCTCACGTCTTCAATCTGGTTGTCAAGCGGTTTCTGAAGTGTTCCCCCCATCTGCAGGACATCCTAACAACTTCACGGAAACTTTGCATGCACTTCAGCCACTCCTACACTGCCAAACACACCCTTCTTGAGCTACAGCGTCAGAATGGTATCCCCCAACATAGTCTGATTTGCGATGTTTCCACCCGTTGGAATTCCACCCTTCACATGTTGGACCGATTATATGAACAGAGAAAAGCCATCACGGATTTCCTGATGATCCAAGCAGATAGGGGGACTCCCCTGTGTAACTTCAATGTCAACCAGTGGCAGCTCATACGTGACACCTGCCGTTTGCTCAGGCCCTTTGAGGAAGCCACTTTATTTGTCAGTCGGCAGGATTACGGGATGAACGACGTGATTCCACTGCTTCATGTACTGCAGCACATGTTGGAAACCATGGCTGGTCAGGGCACTGGAGACATGGCGTTTACATCTTACGGCCACATGAACCCCCTTGGAGCTGAACTGGAGGAGGAGGAGGAGGAAGAGGAGGAGGAGGAGTTGCCCAGCGAAACACAGTTTAGGCTTGGCGAAATGGCTGGTTTATCTAGTCAGCGGACAGGAGAGGAGGAGCAGGAGCAGCCAGAGGAGCTAGAGGTTTTTGAGGAAGGAGAGACAGAGGACCCGGGCACACCGTGGCAGTATGCAGTGGAGATGGAGACAGGTAGTCCATCCGAGTCACTTGCGCAAATGGCACGAAGCATGCTCACGTGCTTGCGTAGTGACCCCAGAATTGTTTCCATCTGTCGGCGGGATGACTTCTGGCTGTCCACCTTATTGGACCCTCGCTTCCGGCACAAAATGGGGGCATTTTTTAAACCCACCGAGAGGGAGGACAAACTCAACTACTACAAAGACATTCTACGTAGGCAGTTGGCCGATGCCTATCTGCGCCATGGTCCATACTCTCGCAGGTCTGACTCGAGGGGACCTCTGCGCTCACCTTCCACTGCCATGGCCGCTGGGGGGGTTGGCAGCAGCAGCAGCAGAAGCTCCATCAGCAGCAGCAGCCTCAGTCTTCAGTCGCTAATGAGTAGCTTTCTACACCCGCATAGTGAGGCTACTCATGAGCAGCAGGAAGACCTGGAGCAGGACCTGAACCAGCAGGTCATGTCATACTTTGACATGACCATGCCAACACACCTTGAGGATCCGCTGGACTTCTGGGCAGCCAAACTTGATTTGTGGCCGCAACTAGCAGAGTTTGCCCTGGAAAAGCTGTCCTGCCCGGCAAGTAGCGTGCCATCTGAGCGGGTGTTTAGTGCGGCGGGGGCCATAGTTACGGCGAGGAGAACTCGTCTGTCAACTAAAAATGTGGAGAGACTCACCTTTGTCAAAATGAATCAGGGATGGATCAGCCAGGATTTCCACCCACCAATGCCTGATGCATGCGACTAGATTCAGCATGGTGCCACGTTTTACACTTTCCAAATGGTGCAAAACATATTTATGTCTTTAGGCCATTTTTTGGGCTCCTGCTGCTGCTACTGTCAACTCCTGCCAACTCCAGGGTGTGATTCATCCAATTTTTGGGCTCCTGAAGCCAACTCCAGTGTATATTTGGGCTCCTGCTGCTGCTACTGTCAACTCCTGCCAACTCCAGGGTGTGATTCATCCAATTTTTGGGCTCCTGAAGCCAACTCCAGTGTATATTTGGGCTCCTGCTGCTGCTGCTGCCAACTTCTGCCAACTCCAGGGTGTGATTCATCCAATTTTTGGGCTCCTGAAGCCAACTCCAGTGTATATTTGGGCTCCTGCTGCTGCTGCTGCCAACTTCTGCCAACTCCAGGGTGTGATTCATCCAATTTTTGGGCTCCTGAAGCCAACTCCAGTGTATATTTGGGCTCCTGCTGCTGCTGCTGTCAACTCCTGCCAACTCCAGGGTGTGATTCATCCAATTTTTGGGCTCCTGAAGCCAACTCCAGTGTATATTTGGGCTCCTGCTGCTGCTGCTGCCAACTTCTGCCAACTCCAGGGTGTGATTCATCCAATTTTTGGGCTCCTGAAGCCAACTCCAGTGTATATTTGGGCTCCTGCTGCTGCTGCTGTCAACTCCTGCCAACTCCAGGGTGTGATTCATCCAATTTTTGGGCTCCTGAAGCCAACTCCAGTGTATATTTGGGCTCCTGCTGCTGCTGCTGCCAACTTCTGCCAACTCCAGGGTGTGATTCATCCAATTTTTGGGCTCCTGAAGCCAACTCCAGTGTATATTTGGGCTCCTGCTGCTGCTGCTGTCAACTCCTGCCAACTCCAGGGTGTGATTCATCCAATTTTTGGGCTCCTGAAGCCAACTCCAGTGTATATTTGGGCTCCTGCTGCTGCTGCTGCCAACTTCTGCCAACTCCAGGGTGTGATTCATCCAATTTTTGGGCTCCTGAAGCCAACTCCAGTGTATATTTGGGCTCCTGCTGCTGCTGCTGTCAACTCCTGCCAACTCCAGGGTGTGATTCATCCAATTTTTGGGCTCCTGAAGCCAACTCCAGTGTATATTTGGGCTCCTGCTGCTGCTGCTGCCAACTTCTGCCAACTCCAGGGTGTGATTCATCCAATTTTTGGGCTCCTGAAGCCAACTCCAGTGTATATTTGGGCTCCTGCTGCTGCTACTGTCAACTCCTGCCAACTCCAGGGTGTGATTCATCCAATTTTTGGGCTCCTGAAGCCAACTCCAGTGTATATTTGGGCTCTTGCTGCTGCTGCTGCCAACTTCTGCCAACTCCAGGGTGTGATTCATCCAATTTTTGGGCTCCTGAAGCCAACTCCAGTGTATATTTGGGCTCCTGCTGCTGCTGCTGCCAACTTCTGCCAACTCCAGGGTGTGATTCATCCAATTTTTGGGCTCCTGAAGCCAACTCCAGTGTATATTTGGGCTCCTGCTGCTGCTGCTGTCAACTCCTGCCAACTCCAGGGTGTGATTCATCCAATTTTTGGGCTCCTGAAGCCAACTCCAGTGTATATTTGGGCTCCTGCTGCTGCTGCTGCCAACTTCTGCCAACTCCAGGGTGTGATTCATCCAATTTTTGGGCTCCTGAAGCCAACTCCAGTGTATATTTGGGCTCCTGCTGCTGCTGCTGTCAACTCCTGCCAACTCCAGGGTGTGATTCATCCAATTTTTGGGCTCCTGAAGCCAACTCCAGTGTATATTTGGGCTCCTGCTGCTGCTGCTGCCAACTTCTGCCAACTCCAGGGTGTGATTCATCCAATTTTTGGGCTCCTGAAGCCAACTCCAGTGTATATTTGGGCTCCTGCTGCTGCTGCTGTCAACTTCTGCCAACTCCAGGGTGTGATTCATCCAATTTTTGGGCTCCTGAAGCCAACTCCAGTGTATATTTGGGCTCCTGCTGCTGCTGCTGTCAACTCCTGCCAACTCCAGGGTGTGATTCATCCAATTTTTGGGCTCCTGAAGCCAACTCCAGTGTATATTTGGGCTCCTGCTGCTGCTGCTGCCAACTTCTGCCAACTCCAGGGTGTGATTCATCCAATTCTTGGGCTCCTGAAGCCAACTCCAGTGTATATTTGGGCTCCTGCTGCTGCTGCTGCCAACTTCTGCCAACTCCAGGGTGTGATTCATCCAATTTTTGGGCTCCTGAAGCCAACTCCAGTGTATATTTGGGCTCCTGCTGCTGCTGCTGCCAACTCCTGCCAACTCCAGGGTGTGATTCATCCAATTTTTGGGCTCCTGAAGCCAACTCCAGTGTATATTTGGGCTCCTGCTGCTGCTGCTGCCAACTCCTGCCAACTCCAGGGTGTGATTCATCCAATTTTTGGGCTCCTGAAGCCAACTCCAGTGTATATTTGGGCTCCTGCTGCTGCTGCTGCCAACTTCTGCCAACTCCAGGGTGTGATTCATCCAATTTTTGGGCTCCTGAAGCCAACTCCAGTGTATATTTGGGCTCCTTCTGCCCCTCATAGTGATGCCACTTCAACTCTCTGCAATTGTGCCGCTCTGCGATTCTATTAGCGATGCCTCTGATCTGCATGTGATATTTCTTAAAAGTATTATTTAACTAACCCAGCACGCATCCTGTGCGTGTTACAGCAAGGCTGAATGGTTTACAACCCTATTGAGGCTGTAGGAGGCTCAGAAATAGCCGTTTTTAATAGCGATTCGTCGCGAATTTATTCGGGTCGAAACGATTTTTGTCGGAAAATTCGGCGAATCAGTCGAATCGAATTTTTCAAAAGTTCGCTCATCTCTAAACGCGCCCAAGTCGCACTATTACGCCACTATCACAGCCTCTCAACAATACACTCCAAACACAATATTACTTCTACGTAAAGTGAGACAAGACAAGGAAACCTTCTTTCCTCTACATTGCCATGGACCCCAAGCCAAACTGTACAAAAAAGAACAAAATTCTGCACCCCTTAAAATCACGTTGCCTAATGACAACCACAGATGGCATAGGCAAGGGGGAAAATAAATATACCCCACCCCTAATTGTCATTGTGTGTGTGTGTGTGAGATGTGGTCAGACATGTCCTCTTGTGTCATTGTGTCACCCCAGCAGTAAGGGAAGCTTAAAGGAGGAGGTTTGTTACAGTGTGTTACCCCAGCAGTAGGGGAAGCTTACAGGAGGAGGTTTGTTACAGTGTGTCACCCCAGCAGTCAGGGAAGCTTACAGGAGGAGGTTTGTTACAGTGTGGCACCCCAGCAGTAAGGGAAGCTTACAGGAGGAGGTTTGTTACAGTGTGTCACCCCAGCAGTCAGGGAAGCTTACAGGAGGAGGTTTGTTACAGTGTGTTACCCCAGCAGTAGGGGAAGCTTACAGGAGGAGGTTTGTTACAGTGTGTCACCCCAGCAGTCAGGGAAGCTTACAGGAGGAGGTTTGTTACAGTGTGGCACCCCAGCAGTAAGGGAAGCTTACAGGAGGAGGTTTGTTACAGTGTGTCACCCCAGCAGTCAGGGAAGCTTACAGGAGGAGGTTTGTTACAGTGTGTTACCCCAGCAGTAAGGGAAGCTTACAGGAGGAGGTTTGTTACAGTGTGTCACCCCTGCAGTCAGGGAAGCTTACAGGAGGAGGTTTGTTACAGTGTGTCACCCCAGCAGTCAGGGAAGCTTACAGGAGGAGGTTTGTTACAGTGTGGCACCCCTGCAGTCAGGGAAGCTTACAGGAGGAGGTTTGTTACAGTGTGTCACCCCAGCAGTAGGGGAAGCTTACAGGAGGAGGTTTGTTACAGTGTGTCACCCCAGCAGTCAGGGAAGCTTACAGGAGGAGGTTTGTTACAGTGTGTTACCCCAGCAGTAAGGGAAGCTTACAGGAGGAGGTTTGTTACAGTGTGTCACCCCAGCAGTCAGGGAAGCTTACAGGAGGAGGTTTGTTACAGTGTGTCACCCCAGCAGTCAGGGAAGCTTACAGGAGGAGGTTTGTTACAGTGTGTCACCCCAGCAGTAGGGGAGGCCCAAGAGCTGAGACCTTTTAAAAATTGTGTGGAGGCCCAAGAGCTGAGACCTTTTAAAAATTGTGTGGAGGCCCAAGAGCTGAGACCTCTCAAACATTGTGTGGAGTCCCAAGAGCTGAGACCTTTTAAAAATTGTGTGGAGGCCCAAGAGCTGAGACCTCTCAAACATTGTGTGGAGTCCCAAGAGCTGAGACCTTTTAAAAATTGTGTGGAGGCCCAAGAGCTGAGACCTCTCAAACATTGTGTGGAGTCCCGCGAGCTGAGACCTCTTAAAAATTGTGTGGAGTCCCACGAGCTGAGACCTCTTAAAAATTGTGTGGAGGCCCAAGAGCTGAGACCTTTTAAAAATTGTGTGGAGGCCCAAGAGCTGAGACCTTTTAAAAATTGTGTGGAGGCCCAAGAGCTGAGACCTCTTAAAAATTGATTGTATTAAGCCCAAGAGGTGAGCCATAATTTTTTTTTATTAATACAGCAATTCTACGGCGGTTAAGGAGGAGGAGGAGGAGGAGGAGGAGGAAATGGCACTTCATACAGATGGCACTTCACTCTTGGCTGCTTTCCACTGTTGTACAAGCGAAGTCCGGGTCAATCCACTTGCTGTTCATTTTGATTAGCGTCAGCCTGTCCGCACTGTTGGTTGACAGGCGGCTGCGCTTATCGGTTATAATGCCCCCGGCTGCGCTGAACACCCTTTCTGATAGCACGCTGGCGGCAGGGCAGGCAAGCACCTCCAAGGCGTACAGGGACAGTTCCAGCCACGTGTCCAACTTGGAGACCCAGTAAGTGTAGGTCGCCGAGGGATCGGGGAGGACAGGGGTGTGGTCTGCCAGGTAGTCCCGCAACATCCGCCGATACTTGTCCCTCCTGCTGATAGCGGGCCCCGCAGTGATGGAAGTTGCACGAGGGGGTGACATGAACGTGTCCCACACCTTGGAGAGTGTTCCCCTGGTGGCTGTGGGCCTGATCGATGTTGTCAGACTCTGGGAGACACTCTCCTCTCTGCCGCCAGCGATGCTGGGTGGGAAAATCTGCATCATGTTCTGCAAGAGTTCCCTCTGGTATTCCAGTAATCGATTCGTCCTCTCCTCTACCGGAATAAAAGAGGAGAAGTTATCTTTATACCGGGGGTCCAGGAGTGCGAAGACCCAGTATAGTTTGTTCTCCAATATCCGGACAACACGTATGTCCCGGGAAAAGCAGCCCAGCATGAAGTCAGCCATGTGTGCCAGACTCTGAGTAGGCATGACGTCACTGCCCCCACCAGAAGGATCATTTTCCATTTCCTCCTCTTCCTCCTCCTCTCCGCCCCATCCGCGCTGAACCAATGGGACGCACACAGCCTGACTGCTACCCTCGCCGCCAGCATCCTCTTCCACAGCCACCTCCACGTTGTCCTCCTCCTCCTCCTCATCCTCCTCCTCCTGCAACTGCCACCGAGCAGCAGACAAAAGTGTGGTCTGACTGTCTACCTGCGTTGCGTCTCCTCCTACCCCCGTCTCCTCTGTGTGCAATGCGTTCTCCCTTATTGCGATGAGCGATTCTTTAAGGACGCATAGGAGCGGGATGGTTACGCTCACTATAGCGTCCTCGCTGCTGACCTTCTTAGTGGACTCCTCAAAGATACACAATACATCGCATATGTCTGCCATCCATGGCCACTCGTGGTTGGCAAACTGAGGGAGCTGAGTTGGAGGCACGCGTGGATGCATCATCTGGTACTCCATCAATGCTTTCTGCTGCTCACACACCCTGGCCAACATGCAATAGGTGGAATTCCAGCGAGTGGGCAGGTCGCACAACAGCCGATGTTGAGGCAAATGGAGGCGTTGCTGGATTTTTTTTAAGCTAGCAGCAGCTACAGTTGACTTCCGAAAGTGAGCGCACAAGCGCCGCACTTTGACCAGTAGCTCTGCCAGGTTGGGGTAAGTCTTTAGAAACTTTTGTACTACCAAATTAAAAACGTGGGCCAGGCATGGTACGTGATTGAGTTCTGCAAGCTCCAGAGCCGCCACCAGGTTACGGCCGTTATCGCACACGACCATGCCTGGTCCTAGCTGCAGCGGCGACAGCCACATCTCTGTCTGCTGCAATATGGCGTGCCTCACCTCTGCGGCGCTGTGCTTCCTGTCGCCCAAGCTGATGAGCTTAAGCACCGCCTGCTGACGTCTCCCCGCGCCAGTGCTGCAACGCTTCCAGCTAGGGGCTGAAGGCGATGTTAAGGCAGAGGAGGAGGAGGAGGAGGAAGAGGAGGGGGGTCTATCAGAACCCGTGCTGGCAATCTTGGGCGGGGGTGGTATGTAGGCCGTCCCTGTTTGCAACCCCGTCCCCGCTTCCACAACATTCACCCAGTGTGCCGTCAAAGAGATGTAGCGTCCTTGGCCGCAAGCGCTTGTCCACGAGTCGGTGGTCAAGTGGACCTTTGCGCTGACTGCGTACCTCAGGGCCCGCCTGATGTTACGCGACATGTGCTGGTGCAGGGCGGGGATGCCACACCGGGAAAAATAATGGCGGCTAGGGACGGAATAGCGAGGTGCGGCAGCCGCCATCAGGTCGCGGAAGGCCTGCGTCTCCACAAGCCTAAACGGCAACATCTCCAGGGCCAGCAGTTTGGAGATGAGGCAGGTTAAGGCTTGGGCTTGGGGGTGACTGGAGGCGTACTTCCGCCTGCGGTTGAACGCCTGCGAGATGGACAGTTGATGGGACGAGGAGATGGAAGGTGCAGACGAAGATGCGGGGGAAGGGGGGGCTGAAGGAGAAGGCCCCAAAGTAGCCGAGGCAGAGGCAGATGTGGAGGTGTCCTGGCTGGAGGTCTGGACCGCAGTGGCAGCACACAACAAAGGGGAAGAGGCAGTGGCAGCAAGACGGGGCGCAGGTTGTATTGCGTTTGCTCTCTCCCACTCAGCCCAGTGCTTGAATTCCAAGTGACGGCGCATGCCTGAGGTGGTCAGATTGCTCTTCTCAGAGCCCCTACTCAGTTTTGAGTGGCAGATTGCGCAAACCGCGCTCAGTTTGTCATCCGCGCAAACATTAAAAAATCTCCACACCACAGAAGTACGAGGCCTCGATGGGGGAGCTTCGCGCGACTGCCTGCTGCCGGGAAGAGCTTCGGCCCTGCTGGCTGTGGCCTGCCTTCTCTGTCTCGACTGTCCTCTGCCTCTGGACTGTCCTCTGCCTCTTGCTGCCTTATTCGGTGATGCGCAGACCGCATCTCCACTGCTTTCCCCGCTGGACATCACCCCTGTCCAAGTGGGGTCGGTCATTTCGTCGTCCACCACCTCCTCTTCCACTTCCTCTCTCTGCTCCTCCTCCTGCCCACTGGACATTCCAACAGCCTCCCTTGATGGCAACTGCGTCTCATCATCATCGCTCATGATAGCAGATGCTGGTTCCGGGTCCACATCACTAGCAGATGGCGGATACTCAAGTGTTTGGGCATCACTACAAACAAATTCCTCTGCTAGCTCCTGGGATTCTTGCAGCACATCTGGAAAAGGACCCGAAAAGAGGTCCTGGGAGGGGTCAAGGTTGGGCTGACTCTGTTGGCCAGGTTGGGAGGAAGGAGGGTCAGAGTGAGACTGTGTGGATGACTGGGTGGTGGACAAGTGACTGGAAGCGTTATCGGCCATCCATTGCACCACCTGTTCACGCTGCTCAGGCCTTAACAGAGGTGTACCCCGCCCCCGCATAACTGTCCCATAAAGGCAGGGAAGCTGGATGAGCGTAATGCTGGCTGCCCCTCACCAGCACGCATTGTATCCCCACTGGCTTCAACGCGGTTTGTGCCCCCACCAGCATTTCCGCGCCCCCGTCCTCGTCCACGTCCCTTTGCGCTAGCCCTCCGCATTTCAGACGTTTTACTTTTTTGGCCACGCGTTATGCCAAATATAAAAATATTTTTAAGAAGAACACCTGGCTATACAGCCGTATACTGCCAGAAGGTGAAATGGTGCCTATACGCACCGTGTATAAAACAGTGTTTTGTTGGCACAGAGGACACAAAACAGTAGTGCCAAATATAAATATATTTTTAAGAACACCTGGCTATACAGCCGTATACTGCCAGAAGGTGAAATGGTGCCTATATACGCACCGGGTATATAACAAGGTTTTGTTGGTAAAGAGGACACAAAACAGTAGTGCCAAATATAAAAATATTTTTAAGAAAAACACCTGGCTATACAGCCGTATACTGCCAGAAGGTGAAATGGTGCCTATATACGCACCGGGTATATAACAAGGTTTTGTTGGTAAAGAGGACACAAAACAGTAGTGCCAAATATAAAAATATTTTTAAGAAAAACACCTGGCTATACAGCCGTATACTGCCAGAAGGTGAAATGGTGCCTATATACGCACCGGGTATATAACAAGGTTTTGTTGGTAAAGAGGACACAAAACAGTAGTGCCAAATATAAAAATATTTTTAAGAAGAACACCTGGCTATACAGCCGTATACTGCCAGAAGGTGAAATGGTGCCTATACGCACCGTGTATAAAACAGTGTTTTGTTGGCACAGAGGACACAAAACAGTAGTGCCAAATATAAATATATTTTTAAGAACACCTGGCTATACAGCCGTATACTGCCAGAAGGTGAAATGGTGCCTATATACGCACCGGGTATATAACAAGGTTTTGTTGGTAAAGAGGACACAAAACAGTAGTGCCAAATATAAAAATATTTTTAAGAAAAACACCTGGCTATACAGCCGTATACTGCCAGAAGGTGAAATGGTGCCTATACGCACCGGGTATATAACAAGGTTTTGTTGGTAAAGAGGACACAAAACAGTAGTGCCAAATTTAAAAATATTTTTAAGAAAAACACCTGGCTATACAGCCGTATACTGCCAGAAGGTGAAATGGTGCCTATATACGCACCGGGTATATAACAAGGCTTTGTTGGTAAAGAGGACACAAAACAGTAGTGCCAAATATAAAAATATTTTTAAGAAAAACACCTGGCTATACAGCCGTATACTGCCAGAAGGTGAAATGGTGCCTATATACGCACCGGGTATATAACAAGGTTTTGTTGGTAAAGAGGACACAAAACAGTAGTGCCAAATATAAAAATATTTTTAAGAAAAACACCTGGCTATACAGCCGTATACTGCCAGAAGGTGAAATGGTGCCTATACGCACCGGGTATATAACAAGGTTTTGTTGGCACAGAGGACACAAAACAGTAGTGCAAAATATAGTTTTGTATATAGGTGCTAATACACCACTGAAGTCTTTCTGTCCCTATTCCAGCATCAGCAGCTACCCCTTACTAAAGCAGCCGTTTTGAGCAGAGTGTATATAGTTTTGTATATAGGTGGTAATACACCACTGAAGTCTTTCTGTCCCTATTCCAGCAGCAGCAGCTACCCCTCACTAAAGCAGCCGTTGTGTGCAGTGTGTATATAGCTAGAATGAGCTATATACTGTTCAGCATAGTAGCCCTAATAAGGGCTCTTAATGACTCTCTTGTCTTCTGGTAGCTGGTATATATGGTGGTAAATGCGAGATTCTGAGCTTCTGGGGCCCTGCCTGCCTACATAGGATATGAGCTATATACTGTTCAACGTAGCAGCCCTAATAAGGGCTCTTAAGGACTCTCTTGTCTTCTGGTAGCTAGTATATATGGTGGTAAAAGCTATATTCTGAGCTTCTGGGGCCCTGCCTGACTACATAGGATATGAGCTATATACTGTTCAACGTAGCAGCACTAATAAGGGCTCTTAAGGACTCTCTTGTCTTCTGGTAGCTGGTATATATGGTGGTAAAAGCTATATTCTGAGCTTCTGGGGCCCTGCCTGACTACATAGAATATGAGCTATATACTGTTCAGCGTAGTAGCCCTAATAAGGGCTCTTAAGGACTCTCTTGTCTTCTGGTAGCTGGTATATATGGTGGTAAAAGCTTTATTCTGAGCTTCTGGGGCCCTGCCTGACTACATAGAATATGAGCTATATACTGTTCAGCGTAGTAGCCCTAATAAGGGCTCTTAAGGACTCTCTTGTCTTCTGGTAGCTGGTATATATGGTGGTAAAAGCTATATTCTGAGCTTCTGGGGCCCTGCCTGACTACATAGGATATGAGCTATATACTGTTCAACGTAGCAGCACTAATAAGGGCTCTTAAGGACTCTCTTGTCTTCTGGTAGCTGGTATATATGGTGGTAAAAGCTATATTCTGAGCTTCTGGGGCCCTGCCTGACTACATAGAATATGAGCTATATACTGTTCAGCGTAGTAGCCCTAATAAGGGCTCTTAAGGACTCTCTTGTCTTCTGGTAGCTGGTATATATGGTGGTAAAAGCTATATTCTGAGCTTCTGGGGCCCTGCCTGACTACATAGGATATGAGCTATATACTGTTCAACGTAGCAGCACTAATAAGGGCTCTTAAGGACTCTCTTGTCTTCTGGTAGCTGGTATATATGGTGGTAAAAGCTATATTCTGAGCTTCTGGGGCCCTGCCTGACTACATAGAATATGAGCTATATACTGTTCAGCATAGTAGCCCTAATAAGGGCTCTTAAGGACTCTCTTGTCTTCTGGTAGCTGGTATATATGGTGGTAAAAGCTATATTCTGAGCTTCTGGGGCCCTGCCTGACTACATAGGATATGAGCTATATACTGTTCAACGTAGCAGCCCTAATAAGGGCTCTTAAGGACTCTCTTGTCTTCTGGTAGCTGGTATATATGGTGGTAAAAGCTATATTCTGAGCTTCTGGGGCCCTGCCTGACTACATAGAATATGAGCTATATACTGTTCGGCGTAGTAGCCCTAATAAGGGCTCTTAAGGACTCTCTTGTCTTCTGGTAGCTGGTATATATGGTGGTAAAAGCTATATTCTGAGCTTCTGGGGCCCTGCCTGACTACATAGAATATGAGCTATATACTGTTCAGCGTAGTAGCCCTAATAAGGGCTCTTAAGGACTCTCTTGTCTTCTGGTAGCTGGTATATATGGTGGTAAAAGCTATATTCTGAGCTTCTGGGGCCCTGCCTGACTACATAGGATATGAGCTATATACTGTTCAACGTAGCAGCCCTAATAAGGGCTCTTAAGGACTCTCTTGTCTTCTGGTAGCTGGTATATATGGTGGTAAAAGCTATATTCTGAGCTTCTGGGGCCCTGCCTGACTACATAGAATATGAGCTATATACTGTTCAGCGTAGTAGCCCTAATAAGGGCTCTTAAGGACTCTCTTGTCTTCTGGTAGCTGGTATATATGGTGGTAAAAGCTATATTCTGAGCTTCTGGGGCCCTGCCTGACTACATAGAATATGAGCTATATACTGTTCAGCGTAGTAGCCCTAATAAGGGCTCTTAAGGACTCTCTTGTCTTCTGGTAGCTGGTATATATGGTGGTAAAAGCTATATTCTGAGCTTCTGGGGCCCTGCCTGACTACATAGGATATGAGCTATATACTGTTCAACGTAGCAGCCCTAATAAGGGCTCTTAAGGACTCTCTTGTCTTCTGGTAGCTGGTATATATGGTGGTAAAAGCTATATTCTGAGCTTCTGGGGCCCTGCCTGACTACATAGAATATGAGCTATATACTGTTCAGCGTAGTAGCCCTTATAAGGGCTCTTAAGGACTCTCTTGTCTTCTGGTAGCTGGTATATATGGTGGTAAAAGCTATATTCTGAGCTTCTGGGGCCCTGCCTGCCTACATATGAGCCATATACCGTTCAGCGTAGTAGCCCTAATAAGGGCTCTTAATGACTCTCTTGTCTTCTGGTAGCTGGTATAGATGGTGGTAAAAGCGATATTCCGAGCTTCTGGGGCCCTGCCAGCGACAGCCTGTCTTTCCCTGCTGTGAGCGTCTATCCCTCACTAAGTTCAAGCTGCTAATGCTGACGAAGAGGAAGTGCTGAGTTTTGTATATTCGAGGTCACATGGTTTTTCCAGCCAATGCGTGTAGACGCCGTTTTCGCGATGCCAGCGTCCTCCCAGGACCTGTCCCACCCCCCCCTGCATGGTGATTGGTGTAAAAAACGCGCCAGGGAAGGTGGGAGGGGAAACGAATTGTGAGTGCGCCATCGCCGCTGTACTCGATCGAAATCGAGTATGACGAACAGCGTAGTATTCGATCGAATACCGGCTCGGTCGAATACTACTCGCTCATCACTAATTGTGATCTCACCAGCAACTTTTAACCCTTTTCTGCCCATGTTAAACCTGCTGCCATTTTCTCATCAGATTCACTACTTAAAACTTGATTTTTCCCTTGTCATCATAATTGTACATATGTCTTATTTAAGAGTTTTGTAATTATTTTGAATGCCCCATCTGGTTCCCCTGCCCATACCTATATCTCTGAAACTATCATCTGTTACTATCTGCTAAACTTATATTGACCAATATTGCCCCTTTGTGTTTACTGACCCATAACATCTAGCAACATTCCATTTGAAGTTTTATTACCCTAAGTGCCCTCCCTGACCAAACTTTTAAGACTGACCTAGCCCCACCCTTTATGCCCAAGTGTTGTGCATGAGCTAATCACAGGAACTTAGAAACTGCTCATATTGAGTGATTAGTGGCTGCAAAGCCACGGTGGCTGCAATTCAGACTCCTTCCCAAGTCTGAATCCTTCTAAGTCTGCAGCGAATTTAACCTGAATTCAACTGGAAGGAAACCTGCACCAGATTCTGCTTGTCTGAATAGCCCAGCATCAGTTAAAATTATTACTTTCTACCTCATCACACTGCTTCCTCTTACCCTCAGAATCCTAGGCTCACAGTATCCCCCTGCTCCTGGTAAGTCCCTATATCTCCCCCTCTCTGCTCTCCTGCCCCTACCTCTCTGCTCATGAATTCCTTTCTTTGGCAAAATCACACAACACCTCTATATCCAAGCACAAGACACATTAATCCACCCTCAAAAGCCACAACCATCTCCTCTCTCTCCTACTCTTACTTGCCGCCGGCAACATCAGCTCTAATCCAGGCCCGCTCTCTCCATCCCCCTCCTCCATAACTATTCATTATTCATCAAAGCCAAAAGTCTGCAACCGTGTTAAACCGGGATACACACGCAACCTATCTAATCTGAGACACCTTAGTCACTCTCCGTCCCTTCCCGCCACTGTCACCTGCGCACTGTGGAATGCACGCTCAGTGCTCAATAAACTCACCTATATTCATGACCTGTTTCTCTCTAACTCTTTTACCTTCATGGGGTTCATAGAAACATGGCTTACCCCATCAGACACAGCTTCACCTGCTGCCCTATCACATGGGGGACTGCATCTCAGCAACACCCCCAGATCCAACAACAAACAGGGTGGGGGTGTGGGCATCCTTCTATCTAAACTCTGCTCCTTTAACCCACTCCCTGCCTTGCCATCTCTATCCTTCTCATCTTTTGAAGTTCACTGCGTCCGGAACTACCACTCTTTTCTTCGACCACTTTTCTACCTGGCTCCTTCAGTTTCTCTCCACAGACATCCCTGCAATCACCATGGGTGACTTCAACATATCTGTTGACACTAGCAACCCTGCTGCCACCAGACTACTGTCACTAACCTCATCTTTTGGACTCAAGCAATGGTCTACTGCACCCACCCACCCACAAAGACGGCCACACAATGGACCTCCTCTTCTCTAACCTCTGCTCTGTATCAAACCTCTCATCCTCTCTGCTCCCCCTCTCTGACCATATTCTGCTGACTATGACCCTCTCTCCAATGCCTGTTAACCCCCCTCCACACAAACCTACAATTCAACGCAGGGACTTAAGAAACCTAGATCTTCAGTTCCTTTCTGCCTCACTTCAACCTCTTCAGTCCTTGACCTCATTCACAGACATAGACGCTGCATCATCACACTACCATAATACACTCTCCTCAGCTCTGGACTCTGTCGCCCCCCTCACCTATAGCCGTCCCCGCACCAAAAACCCCCAACCCTGGCTAAATGCAAGCACAACCAGATTGAAACAGCTGTCTCGAGCTGCTGAACCGCGATTGAGGAAAACCAAAGCCAATCATGACTTTCTATTCTACAAACAAGCCCTTCAGGAACTCAGGACGGCCCTTTCAAATGCTAAGCAAGCATATTTCTCTTCACTGATTTCTGCACAAGCCCGGAATCCCAAACAACTCTTCAACACTTTCAGTTCCTTACTCCGCCCACCACCTCCTCCTCCAACCTCCCAAATAACAGCAGAAGAATTTTCTACATTCTTCAAAGAAAAAATTGACAACATTCGACTTGCTTTGCCCCTCAGAATCCCTCACCACTTCAAACTATCCACCTGCCTTACTCTCTTACTTTCTTCCCTCCTACAACTGAGCTTGGACTAACCTCTCTCATTTCTAGGGCCACCTGACTACCTGCTCCCTCGATCCTATTCCATCCCACCTTATTCCTCAACTGTCTCCCTCCCTCACTCCAGCCTTAACCTCCATATTCAACCTTTCCCTCTCCACTGGCACCTTTCCTTCCTCCTACAAACATACAATCATTACTCAAATAATCAAGAAACCCTCTCTGGACCCCTCTGCCCTCTCCAGCTATCGCCCTATCTCACTACTCCCCTTCTCCAGCTACAGCCCTATCTCACTACTCCCCTTCTCCAGCTACAGCCCTATCTCACTGCTCCCTTTCTCCTCCAAACTTCTGGAACAACATGTCCACTCAGAACTGGCACAATACTTATCCACTAATATCTTATTTGACCCCTTACAATCAGGATTCCGCCGCAGCCACTCCATTGAAACTGCCCTCACCAAAGTCACCAATGATCTGCTCACTGCCAAAAGCAAAGGTCACTACTCCATCCTCATCCTTCTTGACCTCTCGTCAGCCTCTGACACTGTCGACCACTCTCTGCTTCTTGATATTCTATCCTCTCTTGGGGTTCAAGGTCTTGCACTCTCTTGGCTCACCTCTTACCTCTCTGACAGATCATTCAGTGTATCCTATTCTAACACAGTCTCATCCTCACATTCCCTTTCTGTTGGTGTGCCGCAAGGTTCTGTCCTGGGCCCCCTACTTTTCTCAGTCTGCACCTATGGCCTTGGCAAACTTATAACTTCACTAGGCTTCCAATACCACTTCTATGCGGATGACACTCAGATATATCTCTCAGGCCCCAATCTCTCCTCTCTCCTATCTGGCCTCCCCAACTGCCTCTCAGCTATTTCTTCATTCATGTCATCTCGCTACCTCAAGCTAAACATGGACAAGACAGAACTGGTCATTTTCCCACCCTCTAACTCCCCTCCCCTCTCTAACACGTCTATTTCTGTCAACAATTACACAATAACAGCAACTCCCCAAGCTCGGTGCCTGGGAGTCATTCTGGACTCTGCCCTGTCTTTCAAACCACATATTCACTCCCTGGCCACCTCCAACTTAAAAACATCACCCGCATCCGTCCTTTCCTCTCACCTGACACCACTAAAATACTAGTGCATGCCCTGGTCATATCCGACTGGATTACTGCAACATCCTTCTTTGTGGCTTACCAACTAACAGACTGGCACCCCTCCAATCTATCATGAACTCTGCTGCTCGCCTCATCCATCTCTCCTCTTGCTACTCCAGTTCTGCACCTCTCTGCCAATCCCTACACTGGCTGCCAGTCCCTCAGCGAATCCTGTTCAAAACTCTAACTCTCGCATACAAAGCTCTCTCTAACCAGGCCCCTCCCTACATCTCATCTCTAATCCAACAATATCAACCCAGACGCAGCCTCCGCTCTGCTGCCGACCTTCTCCTGTCCTCCACCCTGGTCACCTCCTCTCACGCCCTCCTCCAGGACTTCTCACTTGCAACTCCAATCTTCTGGAATGCCCTCCCGCACCCTATCCGCCACTCCACAACCCTCAAAACCTTCAGAGGCGCACTTAAAACTCACTTATTCAGACAAGCATATAATCTGGCCTAACCAATCTTCTAATGGGCATATGCCACAAAGCTCAATATGGACTGTCTGTGATCCTTCCCCCTCATCTTCACCCCTCTTCCTTTAGACTGTAAGCTCGCAAGGGCAGGACTCTCTCCCCTATTGTATCTTGTACTCAGAATATCCACTGTCAAATCTGTAAAACTGCATTTGAATTAGTATATGTACTGTATGTTTCTACCCTGTCTGTAATTACTACTTTGTAAAGTGCTACGGAAGATGATGGCGCTATAAAAATAAACAATAATAATAATAATAATGTATCAGGACATATGTCATTTTGCTAGTCTTACCGGAGTCAGGTTGCTGCTCGGTGAGGCTCGACTCCCTTCCATGCGATTCCCCCCCCTGCATACTGAGATCTAAGGGGCCCTCATACTCACTGGCTGAGGAGGTTGGGCGTTGGCACTGGCACTGGCGGTGGACCACCTATACCTTCCCCAGATTCGTCCAACACTGGGCTGCGGGCTCTTTTCCGGGTGGGGCGGCAACGCATAGTCCATTCATGAGCTGCAATATAAACACAATCATAAAAACAGGCCCAGCCAAGGGCAGTGTGATTCTTGCATGTCAAGTAGCCACCCTTACCTGGAAAATATTTGGCAAAGTACCGCCTCACCCGGGGCCTATGCCTCCTCTTTAAGTCTGACCAGTGTTGGGCGATCTGGGTGAATGTATAGGTGGCACCCGAAATGCGGGCAATCCCATCCACCACCGCCAGCGCCAAGGTCCTTTTATCGAAATTGCATGGCAGGTAATCGTAGCGGTTCCTCAGCATCATCTGTTTCAAAAAAACACAATGGTACAGCATTAGTCACACAAATACATGTCAAAGTCTCCTGCCCTACCTAAAGTCAGCTGCCCCTCATTCTTACTCACATGGGCCTAGTTCTACAATCTGCATCTAGGTTAGTTTGCTGTGGCGCACATGTTTAAAACTAAGCTGGTCTAGTAGTTTACTTTAACAAGTCACTTGTTCCTCACTAATCTTGCCCTGCCATAGCTATTTTTTGTTTGGCGGCTTGTGCGCGCACATAAACGCACGCTCGCCTATTCACATCCTGTCAGAGAACCAGGTGTCAGAGAACCTGGACTGTTCCCCCTGTAGTCCAGCAGAGGGCACCTGTTCGCTTAGGTCGAAAGACCAGGACTTTTCCTCCTGTGACCAGCAGAGGCCGCCCGTGAATTCTCTCTCTACTGAGCATGTGCAGGGGCCTATAAAAACAGACAAGGCCTGTGCTGAAGTACCAGTTGGTCTTTTTGCTGCATGCTCCTGTGATTCTGTGATTACATCCTGTGTACCGACCCGGCTTGCTTCTGACTACGATCCTGCTTCCTGACGACTTCGGCTTTGTTTTATGACTACGATCCTGTTCTGCCTGCCCACGACCTCAGCTTGTTTATCGACTTTGATCCAGATCTGCCAGCCCACGACTTCAGCCTGCCTCACACTCCCAGATCAGCTCTGGTCTGTCTCTTATCCGGAATTCAGCTAAACCCGCTCCTAGGTTGCCTGACCTGGGGCCTTCCTGCAACCCAGTCTATCCTCACCATCAGAGGCTCTAGTGAATACCAGGTTGGTCCTTAGACTCCAGGCTTCCCGGTCGAAAGGAGAGCAGAGTTCCAGTCTCCGCAATCAGGGTTCACACCCGGTGTCCTGACACATCCATGATAATGTCGTCCTGCTCCTCCGTGTATATTGCTGGTGACATCTTTCTTCACCTTCCGGGTATGGCTATGACGTTCCCCCGCAGTGACGTGTGTGCGTGCACGTACGCAGGCACACACGCTGCCGAACACGCCCACACGGTAAAAAAAAATAAAGGTCAATGCACTCAGCTCTGTGTTGGATACCATATCACTATGGCCAGACCAAAAGGGAGCCGTAAGACCCACAAATCTCGCCAAACCCTGCAGCCTCCACCTCCTCCACACACAAAGCATGCAGCAAAAACAAGACACACCACCAAGGGGAAGCGTAGGTCCAAAACCACTACCCCACCCAGGCCAACCACCCCTCCTCCTCCACATTCTGTGTCCCCAAGTACAACAACCACAGAATCAAGAGAGAGCTCCACAGGTGACAGCTCGACAGGCACCCAGCCATTATCACATACCACCACCCACACTCCATCACACTCACCCATCAGCCCAAGAAACCGAAACTACTCCCCAGACAGCTAGCGATCAATTTTGTCTGCTGCCGGGAACACCACACACCCATGTGGGTGCCAGCTGCGCCGTGGCTCACTTACAGGCCGTTTGTGTGATGTCCAAAGCATGGCTGTAGCCACTGGTGTTTGTGAGCACTATGATGCCCAATTTGTGCGTTATTCTAAATCCACCACTAAACAGGCCAAGCAGGAAATTTGGGATAAGATTTGGCGGCAACTTAATAGTGTTGGTTCTGTGAGGAGAGATGTTGAGCAAATTAAGGGAAAATTTGGTGACCAGAAATATGATGTTAAAATAAAAAAGGACATGCACCGCCAGCAGAGTTAAAGTCCATTTAGAGTGTAAATGCATGTCTAGGCTGCTTTGTAACAGGATGTAACACTTATTAGGTGTGCTTTAATCTTCCCCAGCCTGCAGACAGGGGGTGTGATCCCTAGTAAAATCATCCGAACACCAGCATAAGAACATGTGTTGACATATATTCACCCGGCAACCCTTCAGGGCATGCAAGGGGTCTAGACACAGACAGGAATGTCAGGTCCGGAGGTGAGTATATTTTTACATTGAGCCTTTTTAATGGGGACCAAAACAGTTTTATACTCCTTAATACACACTGGGCTTTGCTAAAACACTAAAAGTACATCCTCTAGTCCCAGAACCAACTCAAAACATGCCACAAGGCCAAGCAACCCCTGGCTTGTCCCGGAGGACCATGCAACAACAGCCTTCTGTACACACAAACCAACCTGAGTGTTTGGATGAGGTAAGTCAATGGTCCACTGTAGGGATGAGCGAATCGATCCGGACGAACCCGGATTCGATCCGAATTTCAGGAAAAATTCGATTCGGATCGAATCCGAATTTCCCCGCGATTCGATCACTCGAAGTTTTCCTTTAACATCCATTCATTTACATTACAGGCATTCTAAGATGGCGGGCGGGACATGTCTGGACATGTATCCCGCGCCAGTGCAAGCTGGGGCAGTCACATGCAGCCTATCAGCAGCCAGCAAGCCCGGTGACGTCACACAGCGGTATTTAACGGCGGCCATCTTGCTTTTCCTCATTTCTCTATTGCATTCGTGACAGACAGACAGAACGCTGTGTAGCTGAGGCAGTTAGACAGGCTGGAGACAGGCTGGAGACAGGGACAGACAGGGACAGGCTGGAGACAGGCAGGAGACAGGCAGGAGACAGACAGGAGACAGACAGGAGACAGACAGAAAGCCAGGGAAAGGTAGGAAAAACGGAGCTGGCTGACAGGGAGAATTTTTTTTTTTCATCCAGCCTTTGTTAGCGTTTTCAGGCTGCTTATAGTAACTAACTGTGCATATATACTGAACTGATCTTAAGTCTGCTGTGAGGCATCCCATTCTGTGACTAAAGCAGCCTCTATTTAATAGCATAATAAACATTTGCACTTATTCTCATAGAAATCAGGCCTGATAAAGACACTTTTGCTGTGCATGCTCTCTGGTTTTTGTGGCACTGGCATCCCATTCTGTGACTAAAGCAGCCTCTATTTAATAGCATAATAAACATTTGCACTTATTCTCATAGAAATCAGGCCTGATAAAGACACTTTTGCTGTGCATGCTCTCTGGTTTTTGTGGCACTGGCATCCCATTCTGTGACTAAAGCAGCCTCTATTTAATAGCATAATAAACATTTGCACTTATTCTCATAGAAATCAGGCCTGATAAAGACACTTTTGCTGTGCATGCTCTCTGGTTTTTGTGGCACTGGCATCCCATTCTGTGACTAAAGCAGCCTCTATTTAATAGCATAATAACCATTTGCACTTATTCTCATAGAAATCAGGCCTGATAAAGACACTTTTGCTGTGCATGCTCTCTGGTTTTTGTGGCACTGGCATCCCATTCTGTGACTAAAGCAGCCTCTATTTAATAGCATAATAAACATTTGCACTTATTCTCATAGAAATCAGGCCTGATAAAGACACTTTTGCTGTGCATGCTCTCTGGTTTTTGTGGCACTGGCATCCCATTCCGTGACTAAAGCAGCCTCTATTTAATAGCATAATAAACATTTGCACTTATTCTCATAGAAATCAGGCCTGATAAAGACACTTTTGCTGTGCATGCTCTCTGGTTTTTGTGGCACTGGCATCCCATTCTGTGACTAAAGCAGCCTCTATTTAATAGCATAATAAACATTTGCACTTATTCTCATAGAAATCAGGCCTGATAAAGACACTTTTGCTGTGCATGCTCTCTGGTTTTTGTGGCACTGGCATCCCATTCTGTGACTAAAGCAGCCTCTATTTAATAGCATAATAAACATTTGCACTTATTCTCATAGAAATCAGGCCTGATAAAGACACTTTTGCTGTGCATGCTCTCTGGTTTTTGTGGCACTGGCATCCCATTCTGTGACTAAAGCAGCCTCTATTTAATAGCATAATAACCATTTGCACTTATTCTCATAGAAATCAGGCCTGATAAAGACACTTTTGCTGTGCATGCTCTCTGGTTTTTGTGGCACTGGCATCCCATTCTGTGACTAAAGCAGCCTCTATTTAATAGCATAATAAACATTTGCACTTATTCTCATAGAAATCAGGCCTGATAAAGACACTTTTGCTGTGCATGCTCTCTGGTTTTTGTGGCACTGGCATCCCATTCTGTGACTAAAGCAGCCTCTATTTAATAGCATAATAAACATTTGCACTTATTCTCATAGAAATCAGGCCTGATAAAGACACTTTTGCTGTGCATGCTCTCTGGTTTTTGTGGCACTGGCATCCCATTCTGTGACTAAAGCAGCCTCTATTTAATAGCATAATAAACATTTGCACTTATTCTCATAGAAATCAGGCCTGATAAAGACACTTTTGCTGTGCATGCTCTCTGGTTTTTGTGGCACTGGCATCCCATTCTGTGACTAAAGCAGCCTCTATTTAATAGCATAATAAACATTTGCACTTATTCTCATAGAAATCAGGCCTGATAAAGACACTTTTGCTGTGCATGCTCTCTGGTTTTTGTGGCACTGGCATCCCATTCCGTGACTAAAGCAGCCTCTATTTAATAGCATAATAAACATTTGCACTTATTCTCATAGAAATCAGGCCTGATAAAGACACTTTTGCTGTGCATGCTCTCTGGTTTTTGTGGCACTGGCATCCCATTCTGTGACTAAAGCAGCCTCTATTTAATAGCATAATAAACATTTGCACTTATTCTCATAGAAATCAGGCCTGATAAAGACACTTTTGCTGTGCATGCTCTCTGGTTTTTGTGGCACTGGCATCCCATTCCGTGACTAAAGCAGCCTCTATTTAATAGCATAATAAACATTTGCACTTATTCTCATAGAAATCAGGCCTGATAAAGACACTTTTGCTGTGCATGCTCTCTGGTTTTTGTGGCACTGGCATCCCATTCTGTGACTAAAGCAGCCTCTATTTAATAGCATAATAAACATTTGCACTTATTCTCATAGAAATCAGGCCTGATAAAGACACTTTTGCTGTGCATGCTCTCTGGTTTTTGTGGCACTGGCATCCCATTCTGTGACTAAAGCAGCCTCTATTTAATAGCATAATAAACATTTGCACTTATTCTCATAGAAATCAGGCCTGATAAAGACACTTTTGCTGTGCATGCTCTCTGGTTTTTGTGGCACTGGCATCCCATTCTGTGACTAAAGCAGCCTCTATTTAATAGCATAATAAACATTTGCACTTATTCTCATAGAAATCAGGCCTGATAAAGACACTTTTGCTGTGCATGCTCTCTGGTTTTTGTGGCACTGGCATCCCATTCCGTGACTAATACAGCCTCTATTTAATAGCATAATAAACATTTGCACTTATTCTCATAGAAATCAGGCCTGATAAAGACACTTTTGCTGTGCATGCTCTCTGGTTTTTGTGGCACTGGCATCCCATTCTGTGACTAAAGCAGCCTCTATTTAATAGCATAATAAACATTTGCACTTATTCTCATAGAAATCAGGCCTGATAAAGACACTTTTGCTGTGCATGCTCTCTGGTTTTTGTGGCACTGGCATCCCATTCTGTGACTAAAGCAGCCTCTATTTAATAGCATAATAAACATTTGCACTTATTCTCATAGAAATCAGGCCTGATAAAGACACTTTTGCTGTGCATGCTCTCTGGTTTTTGTGGCACTGGCATCCCATTCTGTGACTAAAGCAGCCTCTATTTAATAGCATAATAACCATTTGCACTTATTCTCATAGAAATCAGGCCTGATAAAGACACTTTTGCTGTGCATGCTCTCTGGTTTTTGTGGCACTGGCATCCCATTCTGTGACTAAAGCAGCCTCTATTTAATAGCATAATAAACATTTGCACTTATTCTCATAGAAATCAGGCCTGATAAAGACACTTTTGCTGTGCATGCTCTCTGGTTTTTGTGGCACTGGCATCCCATTCTGTGACTAAAGCAGCCTCTATTTAATAGCATAATAAACATTTGCACTTATTCTCATAGAAATCAGGCCTGATAAAGACACTTTTGCTGTGCATGCTCTCTGGTTTTTGTGGCACTGGCATCCCATTCTGTGACTAAAGCAGCCTCTATTTAATAGCATAATAACCATTTGCACTTATTCTCATAGAAATCAGGCCTGATAAAGACACTTTTGCTGTGCATGCTCTCTGGTTTTTGTGGCACTGGCATCCCATTCCGTGACTAAAGCAGCCTCTATTTAATAGCATAATAAACATTTGCACTTATTCTCATAGAAATCAGGCCTGATAAAGACACTTTTGCTGTGCATGCTCTCTGGTTTTTGTGGCACTGGCATCCCATTCTGTGACTAAAGCAGCCTCTATTTAATAGCATAATAAACATTTGCACTTATTCTCATAGAAATCAGGCCTGATAAAGACACTTTTGCTGTGCATGCTCTCTGGTTTTTGTGGCACTGGCATCCCATTCCGTGACTAAAGCAGCCTCTATTTAATAGCATAATAAACATTTGCACTTATTCTCATAGAAATCAGGCCTGATAAAGACACTTTTGCTGTGCATGCTCTCTGGTTTTTGTGGCACTGGCATCCCATTCTGTGACTAAAGCAGCCTCTATTTAATAGCATAATAAACATTTGCACTTATTCTCATAGAAATCAGGCCTGATAAAGACACTTTTGCTGTGCATGCTCTCTGGTTTTTGTGGCACTGGCATCCCATTCTGTGACTAAAGCAGCCTCTATTTAATAGCATAATAAACATTTGCACTTATTCTCATAGAAATCAGGCCTGATAAAGACACTTTTGCTGTGCATGCTCTCTGGTTTTTGTGGCACTGGCATCCCATTCTGTGACTAAAGCAGCCTCTATTTAATAGCATAATAAACATTTGCACTTATTCTCATAGAAATCAGGCCTGATAAAGACACTTTTGCTGTGCATGCTCTCTGGTTTTTGTGGCACTGGCATCCCATTCCGTGACTAAAGCAGCCTCTATTTAATAGCATAATAAACATTTGCACTTATTCTCATAGAAATCAGGCCTGATAAAGACACTTTTGCTGTGCATGCTCTCTGGTTTTTGTGGCACTGGCATCCCATTCTGTGACTAAAGCAGCCTCTATTTAATAGCATAATAAACATTTGCACTTATTCTCATAGAAATCAGGCCTGATAAAGACACTTTTGCTGTGCATGCTCTCTGGTTTTTGTGGCACTGGCATCCCATTCTGTGACTAAAGCAGCCTCTATTTAATAGCATAATAACCATTTGCACTTATTCTCATAGAAATCAGGCCTGATAAAGACACTTTTGCTGTGCATGCTCTCTGGTTTTTGTGGCACTGGCATCCCATTCCGTGACTAAAGCAGCCTCTATTTAATAGCATAATAAACATTTGCACTTATTCTCATAGAAATCAGGCCTGATAAAGACACTTTTGCTGTGCATGCTCTCTGGTTTTTGTGGCACTGGCATCCCATTCCGTGACTAAAGCAGCCTCTATTTAATAGCATAATAAACATTTGCACTTATTCTCATAGAAATCAGGCCTGATAAAGACACTTTTGCTGTGCATGCTCTCTGGTTTTTGTGGCACTGGCATCCCATTCTGTGACTAAAGCAGCCTCTATTTAATAGCATAATAAACATTTGCACTTATTCTCATAGAAATCAGGCCTGATAAAGACACTTTTGCTGTGCATGCTCTCTGGTTTTTGTGGCACTGGCATCCCATTCTGTGACTAAAGCAGCCTCTATTTAATAGCATAATAAACATTTGCACTTATTCTCATAGAAATCAGGCCTGATAAAGACACTTTTGCTGTGCATGCTCTCTGGTTTTTGTGGCACTGGCATCCCATTCTGTGACTAAAGCAGCCTCTATTTAATAGCATAATAAAAATTTGCACTTATTCTCATAGAAATCAGGCCTGATAAAGACACTTTTGCTGGCCAAAGCCCTACTGGACCCTGCCAGGTCGATTCCTGCCCGGGGCATCCCATTCTGTGACTACAGCAGCCTCTGTTTAAGACCATATAAGCATTTGCTCTTATCATATTTGAAATTAGCCTGATAAAGACACTTTTGCTGGCCAAAGCCCTACTGGACCCTGCCAGGTCCATTCCTGCCCAGGGCATCCCATTCTGTGACTAAAGCAGCCTCTGTTTAAGACCATATAAGCATTTGCTCTTATTATATTTATATTATAAGACACTTTTGCTGGGCATAGGCTTACTGCTGCCTGCCAGGTGCACTTCTGTTGAGGCATCCCATTCTGTAACATAGCATACCCCTCTTTATTTACACTAAGCAGCTCTCTTATTTACACTAAGCAGGCCTGTTGGAGGCTGAGTGTTACTGCTCACTTTTGGTGTGCATTATATTCTGTTTTATATAGACCCACTGCTGCCTGGGGGTTCTTAAAATATCACCTACTACCACGCCAGTTAGACTATGTCGGGCAGACAAGTGCCTGGAAGTGAAAAGAGGAGTGGCAGAGGCCAAGATTCCGCAGGCAGAGCTCGCATCAGACTGGGGGCCAGTAGCAGCAGGAGTCACGCTGAGAGACCTAATCTGCCAGTATCTGCTAGCGGTCGGGTCTCCACCAGTAACGCATCTGCCGTGGTAGATTGGCTGACGCGCTCATCAACAACATCATCACAACTTACATCTGAGACCCCCAGTCTAGGGTCGGTAGGTTCCTCTGACACAACCCTGAGTTGGCATGCCCCGAGAGCAGTCCCTGTCCTCCCATTGCCTCTGTCCTACGCCGTTCCCTCCCCCAGCGACGTATCCTATGCTTTGGGTTCAGCTCCACTCTTTAGTGAGGAGGACGATCAGATACAGGAGGACAGTCAGCAGCTACTGCCCAGCCAAGAAATGGAGGTGGCTTCTTTAGCTAGGCAGACAAATAGTGATGTGGACAGTGTCGTGGGTGCTGCGAGCGTTCCAGCTCCTGCGCCAGACACTGTTGACGAATCCACGAACATCAGTGACGTACAGCCACAACCCGGTGATGATGATGATGATGACGATGAAGCCGATCGCACTTGGGAGCCGGGTGATGAAGGGGCTTCATCGTCATCATCAGGAGAAGAGGGGCGCAGGTTGCCCCGGAGTCAGCAGCTGAGGCAGCAAGGTGGTAGCAGTCAGCATGGGGGCACAATTCCAAAGGCTGGAGCCGGCCGGGGCCGGGGCCGGGGTAGAGCACCTGCTGTGCGGCAGTCTACCTTATCGGGAGGTAGTGGAGCAGGGGTTCCTGGAGTTGGCAACAGCAGCAGTGAATCAGTGAGGCCAGGGGGTGGGAAAAGTAGCTACTCGGCAGTGTGGCAGTTTTTCCTGAGGCATCCGCAGGAGGGTAACATGGCCACATGCAAGATATGTAGGCAAAAGGTGAAGCGTGGCCAGGGTCCAAATGTTGGCACCACGGCCCTGCGTCAACATATGATGCGTCACCATAAAACGACCTGGGAGAACCGAGGCTCCCAAGGGGTGGTCCAGTCTGCTTCCTCACCAAGTGAGCTCCCAATTTCTGCCAGCCAAGGCTCCAGCACCTCAGCCGAAGGCAGCTGTGCATCACACCCATCCTCTGTCGCTCCTGCTCCTCCTCCTCCTCCTCCAAGTCATGCATCCCGCCAGCAATCCATCAGCGAAGCCATGTCCAAGAGACAGCAGTATGCGCCCACTCATCCTACGGCGCAGAAGCTGAATGTGCTCCTGTCCAAGTTGCTGGTGCTGCAGTCGCTCCCTTTTCAGGTGGTGGAATCTGCACCTTTCAGAGAACTGATGGCTTGTGCCGAGCCGAGGTGGAGAGTCCCAAGCCGTCATTTCTTTGCCAAGAAGGCAGTACCAGCGCTGCACACTTTTGTTGAACAGAAGGTGGGCCAGTCCTTGAGCCTGTCGGTGTGTAGCAAAATACATGGCAGCGCCGACATCTGGAGCTGTAACTACGGTCAGGGGCAGTACATGTCGTTTACGGCCCACTGGGTGAATGTGGTCCCTTTGCAGCAGCAACTTGGACAGGTCACGCCGCTTCGGCCTCCGCGCTCTCTGCCCATTGGGCCTGTGACACCGTGCGACTCGGCCTCCTCATCCTCCGCCATCTCCTCACCCTCCACTGTAGGCTCAAGTCTCAGTGCCCCTCCAGTCTACCATGTGTGCAGGGCACGGAGGTGTCACGCAGTGCTTCACATGGTTTGTCTTGGCGAACGGAGTCACACAGGGGAGGAACTGCTTAAATGTATTCATCAGGAAATCCAAACATGGCTTACTCCGAGAAAACTTAAAATGGGAATCATGGTTACCGACAATGGGAAGAACATTTTGTCTGCGCTGCGCCAAGGAAGCCTGACCCATGCCCCCTGCATGGCTCACGTCTTCAATCTGGTTGTCAAGCGGTTTCTGAAGTGTTCCCCCCATCTGCAGGACATCCTAACAACTTCACGGAAACTTTGCATGCACTTCAGCCACTCCTACACCGCCAAACACACCCTTCTTGAGCTACAGCGTCAGAATGGTATCCCCCAACATAGTCTGATTTGCGATGTTTCCACCCGTTGGAATTCCACCCTTCACATGTTGGACCGATTATATGAACAGAGAAAAGCCATCACGGATTTCCTGATGATCCAAGCAGATAGGGGGACTCCCCTGTGTAACTTCAATGTCAACCAGTGGCAGCTCATACGTGACACCTGCCGTTTGCTCAGGCCCTTTGAGGAAGCCACTTTATTTGTCAGTCGGCAGGATTACGGGATGAACGACGTGATTCCACTGCTTCATGTACTACAGCACATGTTGGAAACCATGGCTGGTCAGGGCACTGGAGACATGGCGTTTACATCTTACGGCCACATGAACCCCGTTGGAGCTGAACTGGAGGAGGAGGAGGAGGAAGAGGAGGAGGAGGAGTTGCCCAGCGAAACACAGTTTAGGCTTGGCGAAATGGCTGGTTTATCTAGTCAGCGGACAGGAGAGGAGGAGCAGGAGCAGCCAGAGGAGCTAGAGGTTTTTGAGGAAGGAGAGACAGAGGACCCGGGCACACCGTGGCAGTATGCAGTGGAGATGGAGACAGGTAGTCCATCCGAGTCACTTGCGCAAATGGCACGAAGCATGCTCACATGCTTGCGTAGTGACCCCAGAATTGTTTCCATCTGTCGGCGGGATGACTTCTGGCTGTCCACCTTATTGGACCCTCGCTTCCGGCACAAAATGGGGGCATTTTTTAAACCCACCGAGAGGGAGGACAAACTCAACTACTACAAAGACATTCTACGTAGGCAGTTGGCCGATGCCTATCTGCGCCATGGTCCATACTCTCGCAGGTCTGACTCGAGGGGACCTCTGCGCTCACCTTCCACTGCCATGGCCGCTGGGGGGGTTGGCAGCAGCAGCAGCAGAAGCTCCATCAGCAGCAGCAGCCTCAGTCTTCAGTCGCTAATGAGTAGCTTTCTACACCCGCATAGTGAGGCTACTCATGAGCAGCAGGAAGACCTGGAGCAGGACCTGAACCAGCAGGTCATGTCATACTTTGACATGACCATGCCAACACACCTTGAGGATCCGCTGGACTTCTGGGCAGCCAAACTTGATTTGTGGCCGCAACTAGCAGAGTTTGCCCTGGAAAAGCTGTCCTGCCCGGCAAGTAGCGTGCCATCTGAGCGGGTGTTTAGTGCGGCGGGGGCCATAGTTACGGCGAGGAGAACTCGTCTGTCAACTAAAAATGTGGAGAGACTCACCTTTGTCAAAATGAATCAGGGATGGATCAGCCAGGATTTCCACCCACCAATGCCTGATGCATGCGACTAGATTCAGCATGGTGCCACGTTTTACACTTTACAAATGGTGCAAAACATATTTATGTCTTTAGGCCATTTTTTGGGCTCCTGCTGCTGCTACTGCCAACTTCTGCCAACTCCAGGGTGTGATTCATCCAATTTTTGGGCTCCTGAAGCCAACTCCAGTGTATATTTGGGCTCCTGCTGCTACTACTGTCAACTCCTGCCAACTCCAGGGTGTGATTCATCCAATTTTTGGGCTCCTGAGGCCAACTCCAGTGTATATTTGGGCTCCTGCTGCTGCTACTGTCAACTCCTGCCAACTCCAGGGTGTGATTCATCCAATTTTTGGGCTCCTGAAGCCAACTCCAGTGTATATTTGGGCTCCTGCTGCTACTACTGCCAACTTCTGCCAACTCCAGGGTGTGATTCATCCAATTTTTGGGCTCCTGAAGCCAACTCCAGTGTATATTTGGGCTCCTGCTGCTGCTGCTGCCAACTTCTGCCAACTCCAGGGTGTGATTCATCCAATTTTTGGGCTCCTGAAGCCAACTCCAGTGTATATTTGGGCTCCTGCTGCTGCTGCTGCCAACTTCTGCCAACTCCAGGGTGTGATTCATCCAATTTTTGGGCTCCTGAAGCCAACTCCAGTGT
Organism: Gastrophryne carolinensis; assembly: GCA_027917425.1. Lineage (NCBI taxonomy): Eukaryota > Metazoa > Chordata > Amphibia > Anura > Microhylidae > Gastrophryne > Gastrophryne carolinensis. The sequence continues at coordinate 484,368 of CM051239.1, forward strand.
ATATTTGGGCTCCTGCTGCTACTACTGTCAACTCCTGCCAACTCCAGGGTGTGATTCATCCAATTTTTGGGCTCCTGAGGCCAACTCCAGTGTATATTTGGGCTCCTGCTGCTGCTGCTGCCAACTTCTGCCAACTCCAGGGTGTGATTCATCCAATTTTTGGGCTCCTGAGGCCAACTCCAGTGTATATTTGGGCTCCTGCTGCTGCTACTGTCAACTCCTGCCAACTCCAGGGTGTGATTCATCCAATTTTTGGGCTCCTGAAGCCAACTCCAGTGTATATTTGGGCTCCTGCTGCTGCTGCTGCTGCCAACTTCTGCCAACTCCAGGGTGTGATTCATCCAACTTTTGGGCTCCTGAAGCCAACTCCAGTGTATATTTGGGCTCCTGCTGCTGCTGCTGCCAACTTCTGCCAACTCCAGGGTGTGATTCATCCAATTTTTGGGCTCCTGAAGCCAACTCCAGTGTATATTTGGGCTCCTGCTGCTGCTGCTGCTGCCAACTTCTGCCAACTCCAGGGTGTGATTCATCCAATTTTTGGGCTCCTGAAGCCAACTCCAGTGTATATTTGGGCTCCTGCTGCTACTACTGTCAACTCCTGCCAACTCCAGGGTGTGATTCATCCAATTTTTGGGCTCCTGAGGCCAACTCCAGTGTATATTTGGGCTCCTGCTGCTGCTGCTGCCAACTTCTGCCAACTCCAGGGTGTGATTCATCCAATTTTTGGGCTCCTGAGGCCAACTCCAGTGTATATTTGGGCTCCTGCTGCTGCTACTGTCAACTCCTGCCAACTCCAGGGTGTGATTCATCCAATTTTTGGGCTCCTGAAGCCAACTCCAGTGTATATTTGGGCTCCTGCTGCTGCTGCTGCTGCCAACTTCTGCCAACTCCAGGGTGTGATTCATCCAATTTTTGGGCTCCTGAAGCCAACTCCAGTGTATATTTGGGCTCCTGCTGCTGCTGCTGCCAACTTCTGCCAACTCCAGGGTGTGATTCATCCAATTTTTGGGCTCCTGAAGCCAACTCCAGTGTATATTTGGGCTCCTGCTGCTACTACTGTCAACTCCTGCCAACTCCAGGGTGTGATTCATCCAATTTTTGGGCTCCTGAAGCCAACTCCAGTGTATATTTGGGCTCCTGCTGCTGCTGCTGCCAACTTCTGCCAACTCCAGGGTGTGATTCATCCAATTTTTGGGCTCCTGAGGCCAACTCCAGTGTATATTTGGGCTCCTGCTGCTGCTGCTGCCAACTTCTGCCAACTCCAGGGTGTGATTCATCCAATTTTTGGGCTCCTGAGGCCAACTCCAGTGTATATTTGGGCTCCTGCTGCTACTACTGTCAACTCCTGCCAACTCCAGGGTGTGATTCATCCAATTTTTGGGCTCCTGAGGCCAACTCCAGTGTATATTTGGGCTCCTGCTGCTGCTGCTGCCAACTTCTGCCAACTCCAGGGTGTGATTCATCCAATTTTTGGGCTCCTGAGGCCAACTCCAGTGTATATTTGGGCTCCTGCTCCTGCTGCTGCCAACTTCTGCCAACTCCAGGGTGTGATTCATCCAATTTTTGGGCTCCTGAAGCCAACTCCAGTGTATATTTGGGCTCCTGCTGCTGCTGCCAACTTCTGCCAACTCCAGGGTGTGATTCATCCAATTTTTGGGCTCCTGAGGCCAACTCCAGTGTATATTTGGGCTCCTTCTGCCCCTCATAGTGATGCCACTTCAACTCTCTGCAATTGTGCCGCTCTGCGATTCTATTAGCGATGCCTCTGATCTGCATGTGATATTTCTTCAAAGTATTATTTAACAAACCCAGCACGCATCCTGTGCGTGTTACAGCAAGGCTGAATGGTTTACAACCCTATTGAGGCTGTAGGAGGCTCAGAAATAGCCGTTTTTAATAGCGATTCGTCGCGAATTTATTCGGGTCGAAACGATTTTTGTCGGAAAATTCGGCGAATCAGTCGAATCGAATTTTTCAAAAGTTCGCTCATCTCTAGTCCACTGTGTAGACTTATGAAATTGCACTTGCATCCATTTAATGTTAAATTGGGGACTCAAGTCCTGCTACATTTCTTTGCAGAACCTAACCAGTCCACCAATTATAGAAGACATTCGAGATTTGGAGGAGGAGGACACAATTCAGATGCCGCCAAGGCCAATAGAACCAGTGGGCGAACATCACACCCAACAGGCCCAGCAACTTCATCACCTGGTGTCCACTAACACAACCTCTGTGCCACCAACCACTTCTGCCGTCTGCACAACAGCCAAGCCACCCAACAGCAGCCGAATTTTCTGAAAACACACAGACATTTATTGAAAGTGTGTGTACCCAAATCACCTCCATGTGTAACCAATTAGAGGTTTGAACCAAAAATGTATCTGGGCTGCTGGCAGAAACAAGAACACAAACCAGGCATATGGGTGAAATGTTCCACCATTGACAGCTCATGAACCAGAGCCTTGCACATATTGCTGCAAACATTCACTAACACCAGCCATCAACTTCCACCTCATACTCTACATACCACTAAATGCACCAACGTTAATCTTTAAAAACTACACCCCAAAAATGTCCCACTTAATTGTTGTTTCCTCACCAAAAAATTAAACTAAACCTAAAAAAAAAGGGAATGTTATTTATGAAAAAACATTGTCCACAAGTTGTGAACGGATCACCTGTGCTGGGCCACTTTGGGAACCTGAGTAGGGAGGTGTGGCTTCTTCAGAAATCTGTAAAGTGTCCTCAGCCAGTTCAGTGTATCTTGATACCCGGCTTCTAATGGCGAAGTTGTGCAGGACCCCACACGCTATTATAATTTTGATGACCTTGGCGGGCTCATACTGCAGGGCACCCCCAGTCTGTTCCAGACAACGGAAGCGCATCTTCAGCAAGCCAAAGGCATGTTCCACCACTGAGTGAGTCCTCCTATGCGCAGTGTTATACCACTCCTGGGCCTGCGAGGATGGGTGGAGGATGGGGGTAAGTAGCCATGGGAGCAATGGATAGCCAGAATCACCTGTAAATAAAACAACATAATTAAGCACAAACCATTACACATGGGCCTCTTTGCAACATATGTAGTGGCAGGCGCCAAAACTAGTCAACACATAGCTATAAGCAAAACTAAAATTAATTAAACATTCCAAAAAATGATCATAACGATTAGCCACAAGTACCTTACATGCTAATTAAAAATTGGGCATGTTATGTTAATTTAAAATGCTAAGAACAGAGAACAACAGACAGAGCTTTAAGGGGAAGAACCTCTATAATGTGCTGCTTAGCATTCCAGCATTAGTGAACAGGGACAATAGGTGAGCTGTGCTGTGTTAGAGCAAAGCACAGTTGTGATGAGGCAACATGCACATCCACACAGTATACTCCTGTACAATGACTGTGGGATGCAACATAGCTAAGAGGGCCAGGACAGGAAGGAATAGTGGAGAATACCAACAAAAAACCATAGGATTGTAAACTTGCACTGTTTCATTGGATTCTATCACAGATTAGTGGGGTACAGGCACAGAAAAAAAAAAAACACATGGTGGACAGCAACAACAATTTGGAGACACATACCCAGTAGCCATCTGTCAGACAGATCTCCTGATTGAAATGGCACAAAGAGGCTGGAGTTCCTCAAAATGTGTGAATCGTTTGTGCAGACGTGTTCGGTGCAGCCTAGTTTCTGCCATGCTCAAAAGAACCAGGCCACGTAGCTGACGCCTTTGATGCTCACGCACAGAAGAATGCATTTCCAAGTCACGGAGCTCAAATACGGCTGCTAATAGTGGCCGTAAGTTGCCCGACAACACCCTCGTTTTATTAGGCTGATTTCAATCGGAAATCAAGGCTCTGCATCAATTAAAATAACGGCCAATGAACGACAAGTCCGTTTTCACGGAGTACAGCCTCTTGCGAGCTGTCAATTGGAAAGGCGGCTGAACAAACACCTGAGCACATAAACGCACACAAAAACCAACTTAGCACCCTTTCATGACCCGATCACAGCCCTAAACCAACGGGAAAACGCACGGGATAGCTGAACGAGGAGGCTCTGCATCAGGACAATAGAGGGGATTATTACACAGAGGCTCCATGGTTTCCTGAGTGTGTTGTTCCTGGTGGTCCCGATGTTTTACATGCTTCCAAAGATACATAAGAACTAGAGATGAGCGAATCGATCCGGATGAACCCGGATTCGTTCCGAATTTCATGAAAAATTTGATTCTGAACAAATCCGAATTTCCCCGCGATTCGATCGATCGAAGTTTTCCTTTAAACTGCATTCATTTCAATGACAGGCATTCTAAGATGGTGGATGGCACATGTCCAGACATGTACCCTGGGGCAATGTATGATGGGACAGTCACATGCAGCCTACCAGCAGCCAGGAAGCCTGGTGACGTCACAGCGGTATATAAAGCGGCGGCCATCTTGCTTGTGCGCATTTTAGCCTTGCATTCCAGACACAGCGGTGGTTGCTGCAGATAGGGAGAGAGAGTAAGAGAGGCAGGGACAGGCAGGAAGACCCACAGAGTGCCAGGGAGAGCCAGGGAAAGATAGGGAAAGATAGTGAAAAATCTGAGGCAGGGACAGCAGAGAAAGTGACAGGGAAAGAAAGCTTTTTTTATTTTCATTTCACTTCATTTGCCAGATCAGTTTTAAATTGCTGTGTTTTGTGCTGTAAAGATTTCTGCCCACTGTGCATCCCATGTTGGCAGTGGCACATTTAACATTTCTTATAGCTCGATTAGTTTTATTTTTTTTATCTGCTGTAAAAACCCCAGCCCACATGGGCATTCCATTTCAGCAGGTGACCCTATCTTTTATAAAAAAATCCCACACCTGCACCTAGCACCCCATCTGTTATACAAAATAAGCGTGTTTCAGCCTCAGCTGTACTAAGTTATTTAATTTTGCATTGCTTTCTGTCTGCTGACATTACAACTGGGTGGGGGTATCCCAAACTCGCACCTAGCACCCCATCTGTTATACAAAATAAGCAAATACATAAAAATGTCAGGCAGACAAGTGCCAGGAAGTTCAAAGAGGAGTGGCAGAGGCCGAGATTCTGCAGGCAGAGGTCACAGCAGACTAGGGTCAAGTGGCAGCAGGAGTCACAGTGAGAGACCTTATCTGCCAGTATCTGCTAGCGGTCATGTCTCCACCAGTAACGCATCTGCCGTGGTAGATTGGTTAACGCGCTCATCAACATCATCACAAGTTACATCTGAGACCCCCAGTCTAGGGTCGGTAGGTTCCTCTGACACAACCCTGAGTTGGCATGCCCCGAGAGCAGTCCCTGTCCTCCCATTGCCTCTGTCCTACGCCGTTCCCTCCCCCAGCGACGTATGCTATGCTTTGGGTTCAGCTCCACTCTTTAGTGAGGAGGACGATCAGATAGAGGACAGTCAGCAGCTACTGCCCAGCCATGAAATGGAAGTGGCTTCTTTAGCTCGGCAGACAAATAGTGATGTGGACAGTGTCGTGGGTGTTGCAACCTTTCCAGCTCCTGCGCCAGACACTGTTGAGGAAACCGAGAACATCAGTGACGTACAGCCACAACTCAGTGATGATTATGATGATGAAGCCGATCGCACTTGGGAGCTGGGTGATGAAGGGGCTTCATCGTCATCATCAGAAGAAGAGGGGCGCAGGTTGCCCCAGAGTCAGCAGCTCAGGCAGCAAGGTGGCAGCAGCATGGTTGGCAGTCAGCATGGGGGCACAATTGTAAAGCCTGGAGCCAAACAGGGCTGGGGCCGGGGTAGAGCACCTGCTACGCGGCAGGCTACCTTATCGGGAGGTAGTGGAGCAGGGGTTCCTGGAGTTGGCGACAGTAGCAGTGAATCAGTGAGGCCTGTTGGTGAGAAAAGTAGCTACTCGGCAGTGTGGCAGTTTTTCCTGAAGCATCCGCAGGAGGGTAACATGGCCACATGCAAGATATGTAGGCAGAAGGTGAAGCGTGGCCAGGGTCCAAATGTTGGCACCACGGCCCTGCGTCAACATATGATGTGTCACCATAAAGCGACCTGGGAGAACCAAGGCTCCCAAGGGGTGGCCCAGCCTGCTTCCTCACCAAGTGGCACGCCGCTCCCAATTTCTGCCAGCCAAGGCTCCAGCACCTCAGCCGAAGGCAGCTGTGCGTCATACCCATCCTCTGTCGCTCCTACTCCTCTTCCTCCAAGTCATGCATCCCGCCAGCAATCCATCAGCGAAGCCATGTCCAAGAGACAGCAGTATGCGCCCACTCATCCTACGGCGCAGAAGCTGAATGTGCTCCTGTCCAAGTTGCTGGTGCTGCAGTCACTCCCTTTTCAGGTGGTGGACTCTGCACCTTTCAGAGAACTGATGGCTTGTGCCGAGCCGAGGTGGAGAGTCCCAAGCCGTCATTTCTTTGCCAAGAAGGCAGTACCAGCGCTGCACACTTTTGTTGAACAGAAGGTGGGCCAGTCCTTGAGCCTGTTGGTGTGTAGCAAAGTGCATGGCAGTGCCGACGCCTGGAGCTGTAACTACGGTCAGGGACAGTACATGTCGTTTACGGCCCACTGGGTGACTGTGGTCCCTTTGCAGCAGCAGCCGCTACTTGCAGCGCGGCCTCCGCGCTCCCTGCCCGTTGGGCCTGTGACACCGTGCGACTCGGCCTCCTCATCCTCCGCCATCTCCTCACCCTCCACTGTAGGCTCTAGTCTCGGTGCCCCTCCAGTCTACCATGTGTGCAGGGCACGGAGGTGTCATGCAGTGCTTCACATGGTTTGTCTTGGCGAACAGAGTCACACAGGGGAGGAACTGCTTAAATTTATTCATCAGGAAATCCAAACATGGCTTACTCCAAGAAAACTTAAAATGGGAATCATGGTTACCAACAATGGCAAGAACATTTTGTCTGTGCTGCGCCAAGGAAGGCTGACCCATGCCCCCTGCATGGCTCACGTCTTCAATCTGGTTGTCAAGCGGTTTCTAAAGTGTTCCCCCCATATGCAAGACATCCTAACAACTTCAAGGAAACTTTGCATGCATTTCAGCCACTCATACACCACCAAACACACCCTTTTTGAGCTACAGCGTCAGAACGGTATCCCCCAACATAGTCTGATTTGCGATGTTTCCACCCGTTGGAATTCCACCCTTCACATGTTGGACCGATTATATGAACAGAGAAAAGCCATCACGGATTTCCTGATGATCCAAGCGGATAAGGGGACTCCCCTGTGTAACTTCAATGTCAACCAGTGGCAGCTCATACGTGACACCTGCCGTTTGCTCAGGCCCTTTGAGGAAGCCACTTTATTTGTCAGTCGGCAGGATTACGGGATGAACGACGTGATTCCACTGCTTCATGTAATTCAGCACATGTTGGAAACCATGGCTGGTCAGGGCACTTGAGACATGGCATCTACATCTTACGGCCACATGAACCCCGTTGGAGCTGAACTGGAGGAGGAGGAGGAGGAGGAGGAAGAGGAGGAGGAGGAGGGGCCCAGTGAAGCACAGTTTAGGCTTGGCGAAATCGCTGGTTTATCTAGTCAGCGGACAGGAGAGGAGGAGCAGGAGCAGCCAGAGGAGCTAGAGGGTTTTGAGGAAGGCGAGACAGAGGACCTGGACACACTGTGGCAGTATGCAGTGGAGATGGAGACAGGTAGTCCCTCCGAGTCACTTGCGCAAATGGCAGGAAGCATGCTCACGTGCTTGCGTAGTGACCCCAGAATTGTTTCCATTTGTCGGCGGGATGACTTCTGGCTGTCCACCTTATTGGACCCTCACTTCCGGCACAAAATGGGGGCATTTTTTAAACCTGCCGAGAGGGAGGACAAACTGAACTACTACAAAGACATTCTGCATATTCAGTTGGCCGATGCCTATCTGCGCCATGGTCCATACTCTCGCAGGCCTGACTCGGGGGGACCTCTGCGCTCACCTTCCACTGCCATGCCTGCTGGGGGGGTTGGCAGGAGCAGCAGCAGCCTCAGTCTTCAGTCGCTAATGAGTAGCTTTCTACACCCGCATAGTGAGGCTACTCATGAGCAGCAGGAAGACCTGGAGCATGAACTCAACCAGCAGGTCATGTTATACCTTGACATGACCATGCCAACACACCTTGAGGATCCGCTGGACTTCTGGGCAGCCAAACTTGGCTTGTGGCCGCAACTAGCAGAGTTTGCCCTGGAAAAGCTGTCCTGCCTGGCAAGTAGCGTGCCATTTGAGCGGGTGCTTAGTGCGGCAGGGGCCATAGTTACGGCGAGGAGAACTCGTCTGTCAACTAAAAATGTGGAGAGACTCACCTTTGTCAAAATGAATCAGGGATGGATCAGCCAGGATTTCCACCCACCAATGGCTGATGCATGCTACTAGATTCTGCATGGTGCCACGTTTTACACTTTCCAAATGGTACAAAACATATTTATGTCTTTAGACCAATTTCTGGGTTCCTGCTGCTGCTGCCAACTTCAGGGTGTGCCTTCCAGCCAATTTCTGGGTTCCTGCTGCTGCTGCCAACTTCAGGGTGTGCCTTCCAGCTAATGTTTGTGCTCCTGCTGCTGCCAACTTCAGGGTGTGCCTTCCAGCCAATTTTTGGCCTAATGCTGATGCCAACTTCAGGGTGTGCCTTCCAGCCAATTTCTGGGTTCCTGCTGCTGCCAACTTCAGGGTGTGCCTTCCAGCCAATTTTTGGCCTACTGCTGATGCCAACTTCTGGGTGTGCCTTCCAGCCAATTTCTGGGTTCCTGCTGCTGCTGCTGCCAACTCCAGGGTGTGCCTTCCAGCCAATTTTTGGCCTACTGCTGATGCCAACTTCTGGGTGTGCCTTCCAGCCAATTTCTGGGTTCCTGCTGCTGCTGCCAACCTCAGGGTGTGCCTTCCAGCTAATGTTTGTGCTCCTGCTGCTGCCAACTTCAGGGTGTGCCTTCCAGCCAATGTTTGGCCTACTGCTGATGCCAACTTCTGGGTTTGCCTTCCAGCCAATTACTGGGTTCCTGCTGCTGCCAACTTCAGGGTGTGCCTTCCAGCTAATGTCTGTGCTCCTGCTGCTGCCAAATTCTGGGTGTGCCTTCCAACCAATTTCTGGGTTCCTGCTGCTGATGCCAACTTCAGGGTGTGCCTTCCAGCTAATGTTTGTGCTCCTGCTGCTGCCAACTTCAGGGTGTGCCTTCCAGCCAATTTCTGGGTTCCTGCTGCCAACTGCAGTGTCTCTTTCAAGCTATGTTTGGGCTCCTGCTGCTGCTGCCAACTCCATGGTGTCTTTAGGGCATTTTTTGGCCTCCTGCTGCCAACTGAAGTGTCTCTTTCAAGCTATGTTTTGGCTCCTGCTGCTGCTGCCAACTCCAGGGTGTGATTCATCCAATTTTTGGGCTCATGCTGCCAAATCCAGTGTCTCTTTCACGCAATGTTTGGACTCATGCTGCTGCTTGCAACTCCAGGGTGTGATTCATCCAAATTTTGGGCTCCTGCAGCCAACTTCAGTGTCTCTTTAAAGCAATGTCCGGGCTCCTACTGCTGCTTGCAACTCCAGTGTGTGATTCATCCAATTTTTGGGCTCATGCTGCCAAATCCAGTGTCTCTTTCACGCAATGTTTGGACTCATGCTGCTGCTTGCAACTCCAGGGTGTGATTCATCCAAATTTTGGGCTCCTGCAGCCAACTTCAGTGTCTCTTTAAAGCAATGTCCGGGCTCCTGCTGCTGCTTGCAACTCCAGTGTGTGATTCATCCAATTTTTGGGCTCATGCAGCCAACCCCAGTGTCTCTTTCATGCAATGTTTGGGCTCCTGCAGCTCCTGCTGCTGCTTGCAAATCCAGGGTGTGATTCATCCAATTTTTGGGCTCCTGCAGCCAACTCCAGTGTCCCTTTCACGCAATGTTTGGGCTCCTGCTGCTGCTTGCAACTCCAGGGTGTGATTCATCTAATTTTTGGGCTCCTGCAGCCAACTGCAGTGTCTCTTTCACGCAATGTTTGGGCTCTTGCTGCTGCTTGCAACTCCAGGGTGTGATTCATCCAATTTTTGGCCTCCTGCAGCCAACTCCAGTGTCTCTTTCAACCAATGTTTGGGCTGCTGCTGCTGCTTGCAACTCCCTGGTGTGATTCAGGTAATTTTCAGCTGCTGCTGCTGGTGCCCCTCATAGTGATGCCACTTCAACTCTCTGCAATTGTGCCGCTCTGCGATTCTATTAGCGATGCCTCTGATCTGCATGTGATATTTATTTACAGTATTATTTCACTAACCCAGCACGCATCCTGTGCGTGTTACAGCAAGGCAGAATGGTTTACATCTCTATTGAGGCTCTAGGAGGCCCAGAAATAGCCGTTTTTAATAGCGAATCGTTGCGAATAAATTCTGGTCGAAATGATTTTTGTCGGAAAATTCGTCGAATCGGTCGAATCGGTCGAATCAAACTTTTCAAAAGTTCGCTCATCTCTAATAAGAACCCCTTCAACCGTTCGTGACCACCGTGGAATCGTATACTCGGGACTCCATGGACCTACTTAATCGTTTGAGCCAACTTGTTGTTTCCGCTGGGGTGTGTTTGGTCACCTTGGATGTAGAGGCTCTCTACACCAATATTACACACGAGCTGGCCATTTTCACTTCTGGCTATTTTCTGGGCATGGGTACACGACATACGGTTTTCTTCCAAAATGTCATCTTGCAGTTATCTGGTTTGTATTGGAACATAACTTTTTCCTCTTTGATAATGTGTATTATCGACAGATTTGCGGCGTAGCCATGGGCACGTGCTGTGCTCCCTCTGTCGCCAACCTGTTTTTGGGTTGGTGGGAGAGGGAGGTGGTGTTCACTGAGAATTTGTCATCATTCAATCAACGCATATTGGGTTGGTATAGATATATCAATGATGTGTTGATGTTATGGGAGGGCTCCAAGGCAAGCTTTATCGGTTTTCTAAAAGGCCTGAATAAAAATGAGTACAACATTTTTTTGACGTCTCACATTTCAAATAAACAGGTGACTTTCCTTGACCTTACCATTACTGTTGGGGAGGATGGCCTACTTAAAACTGGCCTATATAGGAAGGAGACGGCGGTCAATTCGTTACTTCATTTTTCAAGTTTCCACACTACAAAATTGAAAGAGGGCATCCCGACTGGACAGTTCCTAAGGGTGCGCAGAAATTGTTCTACAGATATGGAATTCACAAAACAGGCTGGTGAGCTGTCAAAAAGATTATTGACGAGAGGCTACCCTAAATGGGTTTTATCCCGGGCGTTTCAATGTGCGAAAGGGACCCCTAGGGACACACTTCTGGTCCCTAAACAAAGGTCCATGAGGCAAAATGAGTTAAGGTTCATTACACTCTATAGCAGGAATGGGGCAACACTGAGACATATGCTTTTATCACACTGGGATATTTTAAGGTCGGACCCCTACTTGGCAAAATGGGTACAGGGTGGGCCACGCATGTTGGCACAGAGGGCACCCAGTATTCGGGACAAGTTGTGTAGCAGCCACTTCCAGAGACAGAGCAATTGGTTGCAGACTGATAAAAGCATGGTGGGTAATTACCCTTGTGGGAGCTCTTCGATATGTCCCCACATGGGTAAAGATAAGAAGGTAAGTAATGAGAACACCGGAGTGAGGAACCCTGTTAGACAATTTATCAACTGTAGGAGTACAGGGGTTATCTATCTACTCACATGCAGCTGCCCTGAAAAATACATGGGGGAGACAAAAAGCACCTTGAAGGCTCGCGTTCAGGGGCACCTTTCCAGCATACGGCTAGCGGCTCGTAGCCATTCTTTAGGGAAGGTGGTGCCCCCAGTAGCACTGCATTTTCTTACCACTCATGCGGGTGATCCTCGAACCTAAGAGTGATGGGGTTAGAGAAGGTGAGCATCGGCCAGAGGGGTGACATCAAGAGGCTTCTCCAAAAAAAAGAGCTTCGTTGGATTTGCAATTTGGACAATTTGGATACCCAGGCACCAGTGGGCCTAAATGAGGATTTAGCATTCACACCTTTTTGGGGTAGAGGTCAGTATTGGGACCACTTTGTTTTTTATTATTTTTTATTATATATTTTATTATTTTTTTTTCCGCACATTGGTGGTTTATTGTTAGTTAGGCTTCGTGGCACATGTGCCTATTTTTTACTGTTATTATTGCCTATTATAATTTTTTCACTTTAGGTGGGCACTAGACTATGTTTCCTTGGTCGGCCATGCTTACCGGACATCTTTCTGCGCCACACTCGAGAATGGATCACCAAAAATATCCGGCATGATCAATGTACTATCTGAATGATCAATGGAAATGGACCTCTTCTTGGTCCCTCAGTGGATGGTTCTATGTTAGTCCAGCAATTGTTTATGTACCAGCTTATTCCATTGGACTGTATGTCTGTATGTTACTCTGTATGAGTAACCCACCTGCCTCCCCTCCATAGGCTCCATATTCTCCCCCTTACTCTTTTTGGGGGGAGCCTGATTGTCTGTGGCCGGGGACATAGGGGCTATGCATATTGTCCCTATGATTTTCATGTTTTAATGTGGGTTGTACCCATATTTGAGGTTGAGCTGTCCCTCTTTTAGGGATCATTTATATCCCTTTGGTTTGCACAAGTTTGGACAGTTGTTGGTAGTGGATTATTTCAAACAGTACTTTTCATAGTTTCTTTTATTTCTAATAGGTTATCACTCGTATTTTTTTCATGGGAACTCTGATTAATCCGCATTATGAGTGGGCATGTGTTGGTACCCTGCTTTTGTGATATTTTTGAGCATTAACCTGGGTTACACTCATGTCCTAGGTGGGGTAGTCCCTCTTTAAATTTTCAATTTAGATATCACCAGTAGGTACAATTGTATCTGGGTGTTTATATTGTCCTATTATCTGTACAAAAAGCATTTACAGTCTCTGTTTCATCTAACATGTTATCCCTCTCATGTGTGCGGGGTTCATTGGTCAGTCCACGCCATGATTAGGACTCTCTTTGTTTATATATGTGATGTATGTTCTTTAATAATGCCATTGTTATCTGTGTATAATAATTTGTTGTTCATTGTTCTTTTTAAAAATTGTGATCCCTCTTATGAATTTTTCATTGTCCGGACGCCTGCTTCCTTTTAGCCTGTTCCTCCTACTTGCCTCCCCAATCACTCCTGGTGCAGCCTCCGCTGATTCCTGGGTTGGCTTCTACATCACCTGCCTTGAGGTACTTCCGGGTTTCTAAACCGGAAGTGCTTGCTGGAATGGAGGCTGCATCATGGTGCTGAAACACTTCCGGCCGGAGTGTGATCAGCATCATGTGACCCTCCACCTGGAGTTTTGGCTGGGGCTGTACTGGGGGGGGGGAGGGGTAGGTGCATTTATAAGGAGAGGGCTGTTGGCAGCAAGTGTCTGGACTTTCCATTTGCCCTGAGGAAACGACGTTCTGTCACGTAATGCGTAGGCTGGGGGAGGTGTGCGGTGACGGCTGGCACATGTAAGGTCTATGGTTGCCTTGCTGTGTCCCCTGGTGTGGTCATTTTTTCTTACCTTTTATGCATATGTAGGTTTACACTGCTTAAATTTTTCTTGCACATGGTCACTTTAGCGCTTATAGTATCATTGGAGTTGTTTATTAATTGTATATATAGCACATCGCACTTTTTGCTTGGAGCATTAGGATCCATTCGGTTTTCATAGGGACATATGCTTGATATCTGACCTAGCTAATTGTGCATTATCACCAGCACCCTTTAGTGGAATGTTCATACAATACATTTTTAATGTATTTTAACCTGTGTAGTGTTTAGATGAATTAATAAAAGTGATTATTATCATTTATACGGAGTGGTGCAGATTGTGTCTTGGGGTTGGGGGCTGAGTGGAAGCCTCCTTGTTGTATATATGTGGGATTTGGGTACACAAGCCTGCACACTTCTTTGATCAATTGTTGTTGGTGTGGCCCTCTGCTCTGTATTTAATTTTTCTACTATTTTTAAAAATATTTTTGCATAAAAAAAAACAAAAATAAAATATACATTTTTAGAAAATTGTCTTCATTTGTTTTATTAAAGAAATCCAAATTGCATGTGATAACCCAATTTCTCCCAATTACAACATTACCACAAATGCATTGGCAGCCCCTATTCTTGCCTAGGAGACCCCCCAAACTGAAAATAGCACTTTATAACATTTACAAATTACATATAACTACTATCCACACTATAAAGGGTTAAAAAAATGGTGGCCCCGCCCAGCCGGCTACAAGCATGCACCACCTAAATTGGCCCTGGGCCCTTCTGCCCCCTCCTTGGCTTTGGGGAGGCAGGTAATAGGGGGGCTGGGGGTTAATAGCAAGTCACCTGCTAGCCACAGGTGACTTGCCAGCCCCTAAGCCTTGTGAACTGGTATTGGGAACTCATGGATCCCTTGCCAGTTCACAAAGGGTTAAGTGTAAAAAAACAGAGACAAGGAGAAAAAAAAATATGTTTTTTAATACTTTCCTCCCATCCATCCCAAGCTGATCACTCTGGTTTCTGCTCTCCTGCTTCTGCTGCTGGAAGCCTTTTACAGCTGCTGGGTGACAGAACATAAGGGGTTAATTAAAAAAACAAATGACACAGGGACCCCCTTGTTAAAAACCCTTATAAATCCCAAAATAAAATGACTTGGAGTCCCCCCTACCCGGCATAACCAGCCCAGGACCAGCTATGCAGGGCTTGTGGAACAGGGTGCAGGGGCCAGCTTTGGTGGCCCCTCATCCTGCCGGCTACAAGCCCACATAGCTTCTGTGGGGTGGGACCCTTCTGCCCCCCCCTGGCCTTTGGGGAGCAGGTAATTGGGCTACCAGGGGTTAATGGCTAGTCACACCGTAAGGTAACTTGCCAGCCCCCCACCTTGTGAACTGGTGTAGGGGTCTCATGGAAGCAAGCCAGAGTGGCAGCAACATAATAAAGGCAAGGAGGGAGGCAGCAGAGGAGGAGAGGAGGCACCCGCCGCCATGCGGGGAAGACAGTGTGGCGAGGTGGAGTAGAGCAAGGAGGATGGCTGCAGGGGGAGGATGACTGCAGTGTCAGAGGGGAGCACCGGGGGACCCATCCCCACATCCACATGGGGGGGAGCAACAATAGAGATACTTATTGTTTCCCCCATTTCAAGGGAACCCATGGGCTTGCCCTTCCATAGCCCGTCATCCTATGTTCTGGACCTGGCCACCTCCTCCTGTTGCTGTTAGGGGTATCTTGGTAAATAGGATGTAAATAAACTAGAACTGTGCCTTTACGGTGTTTGCCGGGGCTGTGGTGTCCGGTGGTGGGCGTTCTGTGGGGGTCGCCCCCCTGGTTTGGGGGATGGGGTGCTTCCCCCCATCTGTGGGGGCCAGATTGGGAAGAGTGTTTTAGGCTTGGATAAATGGATACAGCTTGCATTCTGATTTGGGATGCCCCCCGCTCAGAATGCAGCTTGCCTCCTGATTTGGGATGCCCCCCACCCAGGATACAGCCTTTCTCTTGAGTTGGGATGCCACCCACCTGGGATAGGGTTCACCTCCTGATTTGGGATGCCCCTGATCGGTATCCAGCTTTCCTCCTGATTTGGGATGCCCCCCCTGTCCGGGATACAGCTTGTCTCTTGAAGTGGGATGCCGCCTGGCACGGGGTGTGCCCCGCTCGGGGTAGGGCTTGCTTCTTGATCTGGGGTGCCCCCCCCCCCCCCCCCCCGGCTGGGATGCGGCTTGCCTCCCAATTTTGGATGCAGCTTGCTCCCTGATTCGGGGGGCCCCCATCCGGGATGCAGGTTGCCCCTGGATTTGGGCCTGCCAGTCTGGGGTGTGGCTTGCCTCCTGACTTGGGGGGCCTCGGCCCTGTATGTGGCTTGCCTCCTGATTCAGGATGCCCCCTGCCAGTATATAGCTTTTCTCCTGATTTGGGATGCTCCCTGCCCAAGGAGCGGCATGACTCCTGATTTGGGGGGCCTCCGGCCTGGGATGCGGCTTGCTTCTCGGTGCGGGGTGCTCCCCGCTCAGGTGGTGGCTGGCCTCCTGATTTGGGATGCAGCTTGCCTCCTGGATTGGGGTGCCCTGTGCCCGGTATGCAGATTGCCCGGGGTCAGGGGTGAAGGTGTGACCTCTGGGCGAGTGGCACTGGTGAACTGAAATCCTATGGATGGTGGGTAATAGGAAATGATAGCTGGCAGCTGTCTGGTTGCTGGTGTGAGGGAGACACTTTGGTGTGGTCGGGCTGGGGGGTTGCACCCATTCCGTTACTCGCAGCGGGCGGGGGGCACAGGGGCAGTTTATGTTTAAAGGTTCAGTTCTTGAATGACGTTATGAATATGTTGTGTTGTTATTACTAAGTTGAGAAGCTGCAAAGAGTTTTATGCACTAAAAGTTTACGTTTAATTTGGACTGTATGGACTGTGTTCAACCTACATTCCCCAAATAGGTGGCTGACCATCTCGGCAGAGCTAGCTTTCCAAGGGGTTGACAGATTTTTGGGAAATAGTTAGAGTGGTTATTGAGAGGGTGAGCCTTCACTACAGTTGTTGGGTACCGGGTGGTATCCAATACATCTATCTATAGATCCTCCACTTTTCGCCTAACAACAAATTGTACCATAATTGTGGTCAGCAACATAATCAGAGGGAATAATGATATGGGGAGAATATGCCTTAGAATGGGTGTAAAAGACACTGCCAGTCTATTAATGCATTGTTTGCCCAAAAAAATGTAAACCCAGAGAAATTTGGACAAACACCAGAAAATACAAACAATGGGGCATTTACTATATATTTTTCAACATACATAAACATGAAATCATATATAGAGCGGTGCCTATTGTTACACCATATTCTGCAGTTTCAATTGGCATGTGTCCTTTTGTTGGTATATCATGAGTGCGTCTTATGAACATATTAATACACAATTAAATATTGCTGCACAAAGAGTAGCTATTGGAGTGCTTTATACTGTCCTCCTAGAGATGCTCTTTTGAGCACATCATACTATTATAAAAAGGTCAGCAAATATAAACATAGACAAAGTAACATGGACATAAACCTGCACATATAAATATCAATATTGACACTAGACATGAGCGAACTTTTGAAAAGTTCGATTCGGCCGATTCGCCGAATTTCACAAAGAAATTTGGGTTCGGCCGAATCGAACTTTTACGAAGTTCCCCATCAAAAATGCCGGCATGGTGGGAGCGGGCCGGCCCGGCGCCCTCAGATGACAGCTGAGAGCGGCGCCGGCCTCCACGCTCCGGACCTGCAGGTAAGTGTTTGCCTTTTTTTTTAAATGCCGGCATGGTGGGAGCCGGCCGGCCCGCTCCCACCATGCCGGCAAAAATGCGCTGTCAGCGCGGAACCGGCCGGCCCGCTCCCACCATACTGGCATTTTTTCTTTTTTTTTTTTTCTTTGTTTTTTAAATGCCGGCATGGTGGGAGCGGGCCGGCCGGCTTTACCGGCCCGCCGGCCGGCTCCCACCATGCTGGCATTTTTTTTTTTTTATTTCAGGAAAAATTCGATCGGCACGAACCACAAAATATTCGGGTTCGTGCTGAATCGAATATTTCCTGAAATTCGGAGCGAATTCCGGTACGTCCGAACCGGTTCGCTCATCTCTATATATAACCCTAGGGTCAGAGACTTCACCTTTTACTCCAACATTCCTACAGTACAATTGATTATTTAATCACACACTTCAGTGGGCTACAACAGTGGTCATTGACACTAGAGTCTTACTGTTATCGCTGGAGTTCCCAGAGTTGGCAGAACATCTATGGCAATGGTGGTTAAATTAAAGTATCTTGCATGACGAGTTGTGCATTAAGACAATTATGGAGGGAATCTCAGACTTTCAAAAAATCCATGAGTGTGACACGACTAGGCTCCCAAAGCAGTGGGAGGCACTGAAATGCAGTCTTAGGGGGCTCCTTATTCAGCATGAAACGAGACTGAAAAGGGAAATGGGAGCCCGGGTGGTGGGGCTGATTACCAGGATATCTAAGCTGGAAACCTCCAATAAAAACAACATGAGTTTGACAATAATTCTGTTAGATTCTATTATGAGCACAAAAATAAGTGTGGGCCCCAGACAATGACAGACATATATACCGACCATAAAGGATGTGGTAGGCAAATTAGTGCATAATCCTAAAGACATTGTGGAGGTGTTTAAGCAATATTACGCCCAATTATACAGCAGGTAGAAGCATATGTGGAGGAAATGGGTTTGCTCATTCTTGACACCTCTTTAAGGGATGCGCTAGAGAAGCCATTTCAGCAGATAGAATTGTTGGAGGCCATTGCCTCGACCCCCTCTGGGAAAAGCCCGGGCCCCAATAGCCTTACAATATAATTTTACAAACAATTTAAGGCCCAACTGGTCCCATTTATGATTAAAACCTTCAATGCTGTCTCAGAAGAATGCTGCTTCCCGACCCAAACCCTGGAAGTGCACATTGCTGTCCTGCCCAAGCCAGGTACAGAGCAAACAATTTGCAGCAACTTTAGGCCGATCAACGTTGATGTGAAACTCTTTTCCAAAAATGATTGCTAACAAACTAAATAAGTTGCTACCTTCCTGGCTTAGGGAAGCCTGAGACAACACAATTAAAACCATTCTCTTGAGCTCCTATGCTAGAACGAGTAAAACCCCAATGTGCTTACTGTCAGTGGACTCCGAGAAGGCATTTGATAGGGTCAGCTGGAAGTTTCTGGAACATACCCTTAGACAAGTAGGGTTGGGCCCTGTTATAGGGGGAAATACAGGCACTCAACGGGGGTCCCACAGAAAGGGTGAGGACAAATGGCCTCCTTTCCTCAGCCTTTCAGAGTAGAAATGTACAGCCCTAGTTTTTCGTGCTAGTGATGGAACACTTGGGGGTGGCACTCCGCAGGAACCCCAACATTAAGGGAATAGGGGTAGGGGTTAAAACCTATAAATTGGCGTTGTATGATGAACTGCTTAAGTATATTTTGTCACCTGATTATACAGGATACATGAGTTTCAGAGAGCAACTTTGAAGTTAACATGTCTAAGCCAGAAATGCT
Source organism: Gastrophryne carolinensis (assembly GCA_027917425.1). Classification (NCBI taxonomy): domain Eukaryota; kingdom Metazoa; phylum Chordata; class Amphibia; order Anura; family Microhylidae; genus Gastrophryne; species Gastrophryne carolinensis. Next base: position 503,356 of record CM051239.1, read on the forward strand.
AAATGTCAGCCTGGGGGATCAGTCCCTGGTGCAAAGATTAAAAGGACATTTCAGCACTGTGTTCTTCAGTCAAGCATTTCCCTTGTCTTAGGCTTCGCAGCTTGGCATCCTCAGTTGAAGTCCTGTCTGGGTCCACATACAGCTCCTCCATGGCAGAGACGGATGCAGAGACAGTCTGTAAGGCCTCATCGGTGGACACTAATCCGAAGTCTGCGGATCTCCCTGCAACAGAGAAATGACCAGGCCCACTCTCTGTATCTCTGTTCCAGGAGAGTTAGGCCACAATCGGAAGTATAGCTCACAAGCATTCTTAAAGTTAGAAAATTTTGTACAGTCCTTAAAAAAACTTCTCTGGAAGTGGAACCTTCAGCTCGACATGAGGTGAGGATACTTCTAGTGCAGACAACTGATGGTTCTCCTGAAGCCACGTGTTGAGCCAGCTGGTTTATGGCGGTAGCCATAGCCTGCAATTGTTGCACAAGTTCTTCCATTTTTTGAGCCCGTGATAATGTCAAGCCCCATGGGAAACCCATCTTCTAGGTGAGTCCACAACCCCCAATCTACGCTGCTAGATTCACCTATAGCCAAGCCCCTATTTGCCCAGTTGCCCCCAGGACTTAATAGCACAAAGGTTGTGAACTTACAGGGGTTAAAGTGGACCAACACCCAGGATTTTGACTATCCTGGGTCTTGGTCCACTTCGGTGGGGCACCCCCGACCGGGGTGCCCCGCTGTGTGAAACCCCCCTGATCACCCGGAAAACTCACCTCTCCCCGCTCCCACGTGGCCGCGGACACGGACAAGCGATCTGACAGCAACGGACAAGCGGCTCCTCCGCCGCCGCCTCCCGCGCGTCACTCCTGACGTGTGCGCGCCCGCGCCGGTCATTCACAGACGGCCGGCGCGGGCGCGCGCACGTCTAGAGGGGCGCGAGGGAGGCGGCCAGCCGCTGCCGAAGACAAGGTAAGGGGATTTGGGGCGTTTGGGGGGGTTGTCCCGCGGGGAGGGAGGTGATCGGCCCGGGAATCTTATAGATTCCCAGGCCGATCACGGGAGGGTGATGGTCCACTTTAAGGTGCATTAACCAGGGGCAAGACTGGGAGAAACAAGAGATGGGTGGAAGGTAAAGCCAAGGGTCAAGCTGGGAGGTAAACGGGTACGCAGCACAAGGAATTAGATTCGTGGGAGGACAGGGCAGGAGAGTGGAGGGGAGGAGAGGAGAGGAAAGGGAAGCAGAGAGAAAGGAGAGACGAGAAGAGGGGAGGAGAGAGGAAATGAGGAAGGGGGAGGAGGGTGGAGGAGAGCTATTTGGAGGAGAGGAACCAGAAAAATTTTGTTTTCTTTACATGAAAACATTTCAATGAAAATCTTTTGAAGAGGAAGATTCCTGAGAAATCAGGAGAGACATAGGTACGAATGAAAGGAGTGTGAGCTTAGACACCATAAATAATGTGGCCTATAGATTACAGCCACCAACCCACCCTACTAGCAGGGACAGTTTAACAGTTTAAAGTGGACCACAACCCAGCACGATTGATTCCCCCAAAATCATGATTCCCCGCTGTTTGAAACCCCCCAGGCTGCCCTGTACACTTACCTTGTTTCCAGGTTCTTGCTTCCAGTTCCAACAGCGCATGCTGCCATGAGCCTGGACCGCATCCCCGCTATCCCTCTAGCAGGATGCACGGCTGCATAAGGCATTTGTGAATGGCCAGTGCAGGCATGCTTCCTGTTAGAGGGTAGCAGCGCGCTTGGAGCTGCTGGTCTCAGATGCTGGTTTAGATAGCATGATGTCAGCGGCTCCCAGTGCGCCGGAGGATCGGGAAGATGTGAGTTACGCTCGACGATCTGGGGGGTTTCACACAACGGGCACCTCCGATCAGGGCTAAAAATCCTGGGTTTAGGTCCACTTAAAGAAAGCATATCTTAGCTAAGTGGTGGCTTTTCTCAGATGCTTGGTCATCCCATGAGATCATCTAGATGCTCCACAGGGGCACAAAAATATGTGTGCAGTCTTATGTTAAACCTAGGACCACCCCTTTTGACCAATAACAGGTCCCTAAAAGCCCCCAAATGGGTGATTGCCTTGTGTTCAATGTCCCATATTAACCAATGACACATTTACACACAGGGGGCCGGCTGCATGGCATGTTCAGCTATCTTGAACAATGCAAACCAATACAAAATATAAAAAGAAATATGTCTGTAACATTACACATATTATTAATAATCCTTCCTGAGATCCTTTTACTATTTAGATATGTTTCCATACAAATTCAGTCTTTGTATTATACCTAACATTTCATGAGACCTATTTTCTTTTTCTTTACATGAAAATATATCAATGAAAATCTTTTGAAGAGGAAGCATAGGCGGCTTTCATAATGACCTTCTTGCGTGCAGGAAAAGGCTTTGGCATAAACATTCCGAACAGCAAGTGGCCTGATTTCTGGGAAGACGGGGGGGGGGGGGGCAAAGTGAAAGTGAAATCTTTTGGGGAATATGGCTCAGTTCCAAAGCCGTGTAAGCAAAGTGCAGTGACCACTTTATCCTCTCCTGGCCTTTCTTAGTGTATAAAACATTTTTAGAGATAAATTTACCCCAACAGCAAAGGCGGCAGAAACAAAGAGCACGGCCAGTAAGCGGCATGATTCCTGAGAAATCGGGAGAGATAAAGGAATGAAAGGAGTTTGAGCTTAGACACCAAAATAAATAATATGGCCTATAGATTAGAGCCACCAACCCACCTTACTAGCAGGGACACTGTCATGAATCAAGGAGGTTTTATGCCTTAATCCAGACCGGATTTTGATCGTACTACAAACAATCGTTTACACACACAGGTTTTTTGGGACCTGGCCCTAATAGCCAGAGACTACATACACACACAGGTCTTTAAGCTAAGATCTCATCTTATGCAGTTAATATATCCAATCACCTGAAAGGGCCTAGGCCCGACTATACAGCAATAAAGTCACACTGGTAGTGATAGGCAAGCACACAGGGCACAAGATTTAGCACACATACAATGTCTCTTCTAAAGGTTTAGAGGGTTAGCACACAGAAGACCACTTTATAAATCTTTAAGATTTAATTCACCCATAAGGGGCAGTGCATGTAAAACAAAGATGTACAATAAAAATAACAGACATACAATATACGGCAATATGCTTATAAAATAAAAGGGAGGAAGACCAGAGATGGTTACCTTTTTTGAAGATAATTTCTTGTTGTGAGGGGGCACACGGAAAGCAATGATAGCAGCCTACTTATTGGAAGCAATCCCCTGGCATGTCATATCTTCTGTCCCCAACTCTACCATTTTTATAATGATTATTGGGGCGGGCAGCATGCTGTATGCAGCCAATCATGTGTCGGGGGCGTTTCATTGCAAAAGTTATGATTTAAATTTCTTTTGAAGAGAGATGTGTATCAAATGTCTCATTCACTGGTTTGTAGTAAGTAGATGTCAATTACCACATGGGGAGGTGTGATCTGCCTTAGCCAGGAAACCTATTTAGCACATGGTTGCAAAAACTATTGCATATGGAGGTGTAATCTGACTTCGCCAGGAAACCTATTTAGCACATGGTTACAAAGTGGCTTGTTTCTGTCCTGTCATATGTAAATGGCTTCCTGTACTAGCAGCCTTCTACTTGACAAGGTATGTTTTGACAAGCATTTATTTCATATCTCATCACAGACACCCCTTGTAGTCTTATAACCGCATTTACTTTAATCTGTAGACACAAACAGCAGGACACATTGCCAAGTAGAGCATAATGAAACATATGGATTATCGCTTATTTTATCTCTTAAGCAATAATGTGTGTGTGTCCTTCTATATCTCATCCCTAATCCAGCAATATCAACCCAGGCGCAGCCTCCGTTCTGCCTCCGACCTTCTCCTCTCCTCCACCCCGATCCTCCTCTCACACTCACCTCCAGGACTTCTGCCCAGGACTCCAGTCTTCAGGAATGCCCTCCCCGGCTCAATTTCCCAACTAGAGATGAGCAAACTTTTGAAAAATTCGATTCGACTGATTCGCCGAATTTTCCGACAAAAATCGTTTTGACCCGAATTTATTCACGACGAATCGCTATTAAAAACGGCTATTTCTAAGCCTCCTAGAGCCTCAATAGGGTTGTAAACCATTCTGCCTTGCTGTAACACGCACAGGATGCGTGCTGGGTTAGTTAAATAATACTTTAAATAATTATCACATGCAGATCAGAGGCATCGCTAATAGAATCGCAGAGCGGCACAATTGCAGAGAGTTGAAGTGGCATCACTATGAGGGGCAGGAGCCCAAACATTGGCTGAAAGAGACACTGGAGTTGGCTGCAGGAGGCCAAAAATTGGATGAATCACACCCTGGAGTTGCAAGCAGCAGCAGGAGCCCAAACATTGGCTGAAAGAGACACTGGAGTTGGCTGCAGGAGGCCAAAAATTGGATGAATCACACCCTGGAGTTGCAAGCAGCAGCAGGAGCCCAAACATTGGCTGAAAGAGACACTGGAGTTGGCTGCAGGAGCCCAAAAATTGAATGAATCACACCCTGGAGTTTCAAGCAGCAGAAGCAGCAGCAGGAGCCCAAACATAGCTTGAAAGAGACACTGGATTTGGCAGCAGGAGCCCAAAATTGGATGAATCACACCCTGGAGTTGGCAGCAGCAGCAGGATCCCAAACATTACTTTAAAGAGACACTGGGGTTGGCTTCAGGAGCCCAAAAATTGGATGAATCACACCCTGGAGTTGGCAGCAGCAGCAGCAGGAGCCCAAACATAACTTTAAGGAGACACTGGCGTTGGCAGCAGGAGCCCAAAAATTGGATGAATCACACCCTGGAGTTGGCAGCAGCAGCAGCAGCAGGAGCCCAAACATTACTTTAAAGAGACACTGGAGTTGGCAGCAGGAGCCCAAAAATTGGATGAATCACACCCTGGAGTTGGCAGCAGCAGGAGCCCAAACATTACTTTAAAGAGACACTGGGGTTGGCTTCAGGAGCCCAAAAATTGGATGAATCACACCCTGGAGTTGGCAGCAGCAGGAGCCCAAACATAACTTTAAGGAGACACTGGAGTTGGCAGCAGGAGCCAAAAATTGGATGAATCACAACCTGGAGTTGGCAGCAGCAGGAGCCAAAACATTACTTTAAAGAGACACTGGAGTTGGCAGCAGGAGCCCAAAAATTGGATGAATCACACCCTGGAGTTGGCAGCAGCAGCAGCAGGAGCCCAAACATAACTTTAAAGAGACACTGGAGTTGGCAGCAGGAGCCCAAAAATTGGATGAATCACACCCTGGAGTTGGCAGCAGCAGCAGCAGGAGCCCAAACATTACTTTAAAGAGACACTGGGGTTGGCAGCAGGAGCCCAAAAATTAGATGAAGCACACCCTGGAGTTGGCAGCAGCAGCAGCAGCCCAAACATTACTTTAAAGAGACACTGGGGTTGGCTTCAGGAGCCCAAAAATTGGATGAATCACACCCTGGAGTTGGCAGCAGCAGCAGCAGCAGGAGCCCAAACATAACTTTAAAGAGACACTGGAGTTGGCAGCAGGAGCCCAAACATTGGATGAATCACACCCTGGAGTTTGCAGCAGCAGCAGGAGCCTAAACATTACTTTAAAGAGACACTGAGGTTGGCAGCAGGAGCCCAAAAATTGGATGAATCACACCCTGGAGTTGGCAGCAGCAGCAGGAGCCCAAACTTTACTTTAAAGAGACACTGGGGTTGGCTTCAGGAGCCCAAAAATTGTATGAATCAAACCCTGGAGTTGGTAGCAGCAGCAGCAGGAGCCCAAACATTACTTTAAAGAGACACTGGGGTTGGCTTCAGGAGCCCAAAAATTGGATGAATCACACCCTGGAGTTGCAAGCAGCAGCAGCAGCAGCTGCAGGAGCCCAAACATAGCTTGAAAGAGACACTGCAGTTGGCTGCTGGAGCCCAAAAATTGGATGAATCACACCCTGGAGTTGGCAGCAGCAGCAGCAGCAGCAGGAGCCCAAACATTACTTTAAAGAGACACTGGGGTTGGCAACAGGAGCCCAAAAATTGGATGAATCACACCCTGGAGTTGGCAGCAGCAGCAGCAGCAGCAGCCCAAACATTACTTTAAAGAGACACTGGGGGTGGCTTCAGGTGCCCAAAAATTGGATGAATCACACCCTGTAGTTGGCAGCAGCAGGAGCCCAAACATAGCTTGAAAGAGACACTGGATTTGGCAGCAGGAGCCCAAAATTGGATGAATCACACCCTGGAGTTGGCAGCAGCAGCAGGATCCCAAACATTACTTTAAAGAGACACTGGGGTTGGCTTCAGGAGCCCAAAAATTGGATGAATCACACCCTGGAGTTGGCAGCAGCAGCAGCAGGAGCCCAAACATAACTTTAAGGAGACACTGGCGTTGGCAGCAGGAGCCCAAAAATTGGATGAATCACACCCTGGAGTTGGCAGCAGCAGCAGCAGCAGGAGCCCAAACATTACTTTAAAGAGACACTGGAGTTGGCAGCAGGAGCCCAAAAATTGGATGAATCACACCCTGGAGTTGGCAGCAGCAGGAGCCCAAACATTACTTTAAAGAGACACTGGGGTTGGCTTCAGGAGCCCAAAAATTGGATGAATCACACCCTGGAGTTGGCAGCAGCAGGAGCCCAAACATAACTTTAAGGAGACACTGGAGTTGGCAGCAGGAGCCCAAAAATTGGATGAATCACAACCTGGAGTTGGCAGCAGCAGGAGCCAAAACATTACTTTAAAGAGACACTGGAGTTGGCAGCAGGAGCCCAAAAATTGGATGAATCACACCCTGGAGTGGGCAGCAGCAGCAGCAGGAGCCCAAACATAACTTTAAAGAGACACTGGAGTTGGCAGCAGGAGCCCAAAAATTGGATGAATCACACCCTGGAGTTGGCAGCAGCAGCAGCAGGAGCCCAAACATTACTTTAAAGAGACACTGGGGTTGGCAGCAGGAGCCCAAAAATTGGATGAAGCACACCCTGGAGTTGGCAGCAGCAGCAGCAGCCCAAACATTACTTTAAAGAGACACTGGGGTTGGCTTCAGGAGCCCAAAAATTGGATGAATCACACCCTGGAGTTGGCAGCAGCAGCAGCAGCAGGAGCCCAAACATAACTTTAAAGAGACACTGGAGTTGGCAGCAGGAGCCCAAACATTGGATGAATCACACCCTGGAGTTTGCAGCAGCAGCAGGAGCCTAAACATTACTTTAAAGAGACACTGAGGTTGGCAGCAGGAGCCCAAAAATTGGATGAATCACACCCTGGAGTTGGCAGCAGCAGCAGGAGCCCAAACTTTACTTTAAAGAGACACTGGGGTTGGCTTCAGGAGCCCAAAAATTGTATGAATCAAACCCTGGATTTGGTAGCAGCAGCAGCAGGAGCCCAAACATTACTTTAAAGAGACACTGGGGTTGGCTTCAGGAGCCCAAAAATTGGATGAATCACACCCTGGAGTTGCAAGCAGCAGCAGCAGCAGCTGCAGGAGCCCAAACATAGCTTGAAAGAGACACTGCAGTTGGCTGCTGGAGCCCAAAAATTGGATGAATCACACCCTGGAGTTGGCAGCAGCAGCAGCAGCAGCAGGAGCCCAAACATTACTTTAAAGAGACACTGGGGTTGGCAACAGGAGCCCAAAAATTGGATGAATCACACCCTGGAGTTGGCAGCAGCAGCAGCCCAAACATTACTTTAAAGAGACACTGGGGGTGGCTTCAGGTGCCCAAAAATTGGATGAATCACACCCTGTAGTTGGCAGCAGCAGCAGCAGGAGCCCAAACATAACTTTAAAGACACACTGGAGTTGGCAGCAGGAGCCCAAAAATTGGATGAATCACACCCTGGAGTTGGCAGCAGCAGCAGCAGCAGGAGCCCAAACATTACTTTAAAGAGACACTGGGGTTGGCTATAGGAGCCCAAAAATTGGATGAATCACACAATGGAGTTTGCAGCAGCAGCAGGAGCCCAAACATTACTTTAAAGAGACACTGGGGTTGGCAGCAGGAGCCCAAAAATTGGATTAATCACACCCTGGAGTTGGCAGCAGCAGCAGCAGGAGCCCAAACATTACTTTAAAGAGACACTGGGGTTGGCAGCAGGAGCCCAAAAATTGGATGAATCACACCCTGGAGTTGGCAGCAGCAGCAGCAGCAGGAGCCCAAACATAACTTTAGAGAGACACTGGAGTTGGCAGCAGGAGCCCAAAAATTGGATGAATCACACCCTGGAGTTGGCAGCAGCAGCCCAAACATTACTTTAAAGAGACACTGGAGTTGGCTTCAGGAGCCCAAAAATTGGATGAATCACAACCTGGAGTTGGCAGCAGCAGCAGCCCAAACATTACGTTAAAGAGACACTGGGGTTGGCTTCAGGAGCCCAAAAATTGGATGAATCACACCCTGGAGTTGGCAGCAGCAGCAGCAGCAGGAGCCCAAACATTACTTTAAAGAGACACTGGGGTTGGCTTCAGGAGCCCAAAAATTGGATGAATCACACCCTGGAGTTGCAAGCAGCAGCAGCAGCAGCTGCAGGAGCCCAAAGATAGCTTGAAAGAGACACTGCAGTTGGCTGCTGGAGCCCAAAAATTGGATGAATCACACCCTGGAGTTGGCAGCGGCAGCAGCAGCAGCAGCAGCAGGAGCCCAAACATTACTTTAAAGAGACACTGGGGTTGGCAGCAGGAGCCCAAAAATTGGATGAATCACACCCTGGAGTTGGCAGCAGCAGCCCAAATATTACTTTAAAGAGACACTGGGGTTGGCTTCAGGAGCCCAAAAATTGGATGAATCACACCCTGGAGTTGGCAGCAGCAGCAGCAGCAGAAGCTCAAACATTACTTTAAAGAGACACTGGGGTTGGCTTCAGGAGCCCAAAAATTGGATGAATCACACCCTGGAGTTGGCAGCAGCAGCAGGAGCCCAAACATAACTTTAAAGACACACTGGAGTTGGCAGCAGGAGCACAATAATTGGATGAATCACACCCTGGAGTAGGCCGCAGCAGCAGGAGCCCAAACATTACTTTAAAGAGACACTGGGGTTGGCTTCAGGAGCCCAACAATTGGATGAATCACACCCTGGAGTTGGCAGCAGCAGCAGCAGGAGCCCAAACATTAATTTAAAGAGACACTGCGGTTGGCTTCAGGAGCCCAAAAATTGGATGAATCACACCCTGGAGTTGGCAGCAGCAGGAGCCCAAACATTACTTTAAAGAGACACTGGGGTTGACAGCAGGAGCCCAAAAATTGGATGAATCACACCCTGAAGTTGGCAGCAGCAGCAGCCCAAACATTACTTTAAAGACACACTGGAGTTGGCAGCAGGAGCCCAAAAATTTGATGAATCACACCCTGGAGTTGGCAGCAGCAGCAGCAGGAGCCCAAACATTACTTTAAAGAGACACTGGGGTTGGCTTCAAGAGCCCAAAAATTGGATGAATCACACCCTGGAGTTGGCAGCAGCAGGAGCCCAAACATAACTTTAAAGAGACACTGGAGTTGGCAGCAGGAGCCCAAACATTGGATGAATCACACCCTGGAGTTGGCAGCAGCAGCAGCAGCAGCAGCCCAAACATTACTTTAAAGAGACACTGGGGTTGGCTTCAGGAGCCCAAAAATTGGGTGAATCACACCCTGGAGTTGGCAGCAGCAGCAGGCCAAACATAACTTTAAAGACACACTGGAGTTGGCAGCAGGAGCCCAAAAATTGGATGAATCACACCCTGGAGTTGGCAGCAGCAGCAGGAGCCCAAACATTACTTTAAAGAGACACTGGGGTTTGCTCCAGGAGCCCAAAAATTGGATGAATCACACCCTGGAGTTGGCAGCAGCAGGAGCCCAAACATAACTTTAAAGAGACACTGGAGTTGGCAGCAGGAGCCCAAAAATTCGATGAATCACACCCTGGAGTTGGCAGCAGCAGCAGCAGGAGCCCAAACATTACTTTAAAGAGACACTGGGGTTGGCTTCAGGAGCCCAAAAATGGGATGAATCACACCCTGGAGTTGGCAGCAGCAGCAGCAGGAGCCCAAACATTACTTTAAAGAGACACTGGGGTTGGCAGCAGGAGCCCAAAAATTGGATGAATCACGCCCTGGAGTCGGCAGCAGCAGGAGCCCAAACATAACTTTAAAGAGACACTGGAGTTGGCAGCAGGAGCCCAAAAATTGGGTGAATCACACCCTGGAGTTGGCAGCAGCAGCAGCAGCAGGAGCCCAAACATTACTTTAAAGAGACACTGGGGTTGGCTTCAGGAGCCCAAAAATTGGATGAATCAAACCCTGGAGTTGGCAGCAGCAGCAGCAGGAGCCCAAACATTACTTTAAAGAGACACTGGGGTTGGCTTCAGGAGCCCAAAAATTGGATGAATCACACCCTGGAGTTGGCAGCAGCAGGAGCCCAAACATTACTTTAAAGAGACACTGGGGTTGGCTTCAGGAGCCCAAAAATTGGATGAATCACACCCTGGAGTTGGCAGCAGCAGCAGCAGCAGGAGCCCAAACATTACTTTAAAGAGACACTGGGCTTGGCTTCAGGAGCCCAAAAATTGGATGAATCACACCCTGGAGTTGCAAGCAGCAGCAGCAGGAGGCCAAAAATTGGTTGGAAGGCACACCCTGGAGTTGGCATCAGCAGGAGCCCAAAAATTGGCCTAAAGACATAAATATGTTTTGAACCATTTGGAAAGTGTAAAACGTGGCACCATGCTGAATCTAGTCGCATGCATCAGGCATTGGTGGGTGGAAATCCTGGCTGATCCATCCCTGATTCATTTTGACAAAGGTGAGTCTCTCCACATTTTTAGTTGACAGACGAGTTCTCCTCGCCGTAACTATGGCCCCCGCCGCACTAAACACCCGCTCAGATGGCACGCTACTTGCCGGGCAGGACAGCTTTTCCAGGGCAAACTCTGCTAGTTGCGGCCACAAATCAAGTTTGGCTGCCCAGAAGTCCAGCGGATCCTCAAGGTGTGTTGGCATGGTCATGTCAAGGTATGACATGACCTGCTGGTTGAGGTCCTGCTCCAGGTCTTCCTGCTGCTCATGAGTAGCCTCACTATGTGGGTGTAGAAAGCTACTCATTAGCGACTGAAGACTGAGGCTGCTGCTGATGGAGCTGCTGCTGCTGCTCCTGCCAACCCCCCCAGCAGCCATGGCAGTGGAAGGTGAGCGCAGAGGTCCCCTCGAGTCAGACCTGCGAGAGTATGGACCATGGCGCAGATAGGCATTGGCCAACTGCCTACGTAGAATGTCTTTGTAGTAGTTCAGTTTGTCCTCCCTCTCGGCGGGTTTAAAAAATGCCCCCATTTTGTGCCGGAAGCGAGGGTCCAATAAGGTGGACAGCCAGAAGTCATCCCGCCGACCAATGGAAACAATTCTGGGGTCACTACTAGGGATGAGCGAATCGATCCGGACGAACCCGGATTCGATCCGAATTTCATTAAAAATTCGATTCGGATCGAATCCGAATTTCCCCGCGATTCGATCGCTCGAAGTTTTCCTTTAAAATCCATTCATTTACATTACAGGCATTCTAAGATGGCGGACGGGACATGTCCAGACATCAACCCCGCGCCAGTGCAAGCTGGGACAGTCACATGCAGCCTATCAGCAGCCAGCAAGCCCGGTGACGTCACAGCGCTATTTAAGGCCGGCGGCCATCTTGCTTTTCCTCATTTCTCTATTGCATTCGTGAGAGACAGGACGCTGCTGTAGGCAGGGAGAGAGACAGTTAGACAGACAGGGACAGACAGGGAAAGGCTGGAGACAGGCAGGAGACAGACAGAAAGTCAGCGAAAAACAGGGAAAGTTAGGAAAAATCGGAGGCAGTCACAGGGAGATTTTTTTTTTTTTCATCCAGTGTTACTGGCTGGCTGACTGGCTTTGTTAGCGTTTTCAGGCTGCTTATACACTAACTGTGCATATATACTGAACTGATCTCAAGTCTGCTGTGTGGCATCCCATTCTGTGACTACACCAGCCTCTATTTAATACCATAATATCCATTTGCACTTATTCTAATAGAAATTAGGCCTGATAAAGACACTTTTGCTGTGCATGCTCTCTGGTTTTTGTGGCATCCCATTCTGTGACTACACCAGCCTCTATTTAATACCATAATAACCATTTGCACTTATTCTAATAGAAATTAGGCCTGATAAAGACACTTTTGCTGTGCATGCTCTCTGGTTTTTGGGGCATCCCATTCTGTGACTACACCAGCCTCTATTTAATACCATAATAACCATTTGCACTTATTCTAATAGAAGTCAGGCCTGATAAAGACACTTTTGCTGTGCATGCTCTCTGGTTTTTGTGGCATCCCATTCTGTGACTACACCAGCCTCTATTTAATACCATAATAACCATTTGCACTTATTCTAATAGAAATTAGGCCTGATAAAGACACTTTTGCTGTGCATGCTCTCTGGTTTTTGTGGCATCCCATTCTGTGACTACACCAGCCTCTATTTAATACCATAACCATTTGCACTTATTCTAATAGAAATTAGGCCTGATAAAGACACTTTTGCTGTGCATAGTCTTACTGCTGCCAGGTGCACTGCTGGCTGTTGGGGCATCCCATTCTGTAACATAGCATACCCCTCTTTATTTACACTAAGCAGCTCTCTTATTTACACTAGGCAGGCCTGTTGGAGGCTGAGTGTTACTGCTCACTTTTGGTGTGCATTATATTCTGTTTCATATAGACCCACCGCTGCCTGGGGGTTCTTAAAATATCACCTACTACCACGCCACTTAGACTATGTCGGGCAGACAAGTGCCTGGAAGTGAAAAGAGGAGTGGCAGAGGCCAAGATTCCTCAGGCAGAGCTCGCAGCAGACTGGGGGGCCAATAGCAGCAGGAGTCACGCTGAGAGACCTAATCTGCCAGTATCTGCTAGCGGTCGGGTCTCCACCAGTAACGCATCTGCCGTGGTAGATTGGTTGACGCGCTCATCAACAACATCATCACAACTTACGTCTGAGACCCCCAGTCTAGGGTCGGTAGGTTCCTCTGACACAACCCTGAGTTGGCATGCCCCGAGAGCAGTCCCTGTCTCCCATTGCCTCTGTCCTACGCCGTTCCCTCCCCCAGCGACGTATCCTATGCTTTGGGTTCAGCTCCACTCTTTAGTGAGGAGGACGATCAGATAGAGGACAGTCAGCAGCTACTGCCCAGCCAAGAAATGGAGGTGGCTTCTTTAGCTAGGCAGACAAATAGTGATGTGGACAGTGTCGTGGGTGCTGCTAGCGTTCCAGCTCCTGCGCCAGACTCTGTTGACGAATCCACGAACATCAGTGACGTACAGCCACAACTTGGTGATAATGATGATGACGATGAAGCCGATCGCACCTGGGAGCCGGGTGATGAAGGGGCTTCATCGTCATCATCAGGAGAAGAGGGGCGCAGGTTGCCCCGTAGTCAGCAGCTGAGGCAGCAAGGTGGTAGCAGTCAGCATGGGGGCACAATTTCAAAGGCTGGAGCCGGCCGGGGCCGGGGTAGAGCACCTGCTGTGCAGCAGGCTACCTTATCGGGAGGTAGTGGAGCAGGGGTTCCTGGAGTTGGCAACAGCAGCAGTGAATCAGTGAGGCCAGGGGGTGGGAAAAGTAGCTACTCGGCAGTGTGGCAGTTTTTCCTGAAGCATCAGCAGGAGGGTAACATGGCCACATGCAAGATATGTAGGCAGAAGGTGAAGCGTGGCCAGGGTCCAAATGTTGGCACCACGGCCCTGCGTCAACATATGATGCGTCACCATAAAGCGGCCTGGGAGAACCGAGGCTCCCAAGGGGTGGTCCAGTCTGCTTCCTCACCAAGTGGCACGCCGCTCCCAATTTCTGCCAGCCAAGGCTCCAGCACCTCAGCCGAAGGCAGCTGTGCGTCATACCCATCCTCTGTCGCTCCTGCTCCTCCTCCTCCTCCTCCAAGTCATGCATCCCGCCAGCAATCCATCAGCGAAGCCATGTCCAAGAGACAGCAGTATGCGCCCACTCATCCTACGGCGCAGAAGCTGAATGTGCTCCTGTCCAAGTTGCTGGTGCTGCAGTCGCTCCCTTTTCAGGTGGTGGACTCTGCACCTTTCAGAGAACTGATGGCTTGTGCCGAGCCGAGGTGGAGAGTCCCAAGCCGTCATTTCTTTGCCAAGAAGGCAGTACCAGCGCTGCACACTTTTGTTGAACAGAAGGTGGGCCAGTCCTTGAGCCTGTCGGTGTGTAGCAAAGTGCATGGCAGCGCCGACATCTGGAGCTGTAACTACGGTCAGGGACAGTACATGTCGTTTACGGCCCACTGGGTGAATGTGGTCCCTTTGCAGCAGCAGCAGCAACTTGGACAGGTCACTCCGCTTCGGCCTCCGCGCTCCCTGCCCGTTGGGCCTGTGACACCGTGCGACTCGGCCTCCTCATCCTCCGCCATCTCCTCACCCTCCACTGTAGGCTCAAGTCTCAGTGCCCCTCCAGTCTACCATGTGTGCAGGGCACGGAGGTGTCACGCAGTGCTTCACATGGTTTGTCTTGGCGAACGGAGTCACACAGGGGAGGAACTGCTTAAATGTATTCATCAGGAAATCCAAACATGGCTTACTCCAAGAAAACTTAAAATGGGAATCATGGTTACCGACAATGGGAAGAACATTTTGTCTGCGCTGCGCCAAGGAAGCCTGACCCATGCCCCCTGCATGGCTCACGTCTTCAATCTGGTTGTCAAGCGGTTTCTGAAGTCGTCCCCCCATCTGCAAGACATCCTAACAACTTCAAGGAAACTTTGCATGCACTTCAGCCACTCCTACACCGCCAAACACACCCTTCTTGAGCTACAGCGTCAGAATGGTATCCCCCAACATAGTCTGATTTGCGATGTTTCCACCCGTTGGAATTCCACCCTTCACATGTTGGACCGATTATATGAACAGAGAAAAGCCATCACGGATTTCCTGATGATCCAAGCAGATAGGTGGACTCCCCTGTGTAACTTCAATGTCAACCAGTGGCAGCTCATACGTGACACCTGCCGTTTGCTCAGGCCCTTTGAGGAAGCCACTTTATTTGTCAGTCGGCAGGATTACGGGATGAACGACGTGATTCTACTGCTTCATGTACTACAGCACATGTTGGAAACCATGGCTGGTCAGGGCACTGGAGACATGGCGTTTACATCTTACGGCCACATGAACCCCGTTGGAGCTGAACTGGAGGAGGAGGAGGAAGAGGAGGAGGAGGAGTTGCCCAGCGAAACACAGTTTAGGCTTGGCGAAATGGCTGGTTTATCTAGTCAGCGGACAGGAGAGGAGGAGCAGGAGCAGCCAGAGGAGCTAGAGGTTTTTGAGGAAGGTGAGACAGAGGACCCGGGCACACCGTGGCAGTATGCAGTGGAGATGGAGACAGGTAGTCCATCCGAGTCACTTGCGCAAATGTCAGGAAGCATGCTCACGTGCTTGCGTAGTGACCCCAGAATTGTTTCCATCTGTCGGCGGGATGACTTCTGGCTGTCCACCTTATTGGACCCTCACTTCCGGCACAAAATGGGGGCATTTTTTAAACCCACCGAGAGGGAGGACAAACTGAACTACTACAAAGACATTCTACGTAGGCAGTTGGCCGATGCCTATCTGCGCCATGGTCCATACTCTCGCAGGTCTGACTCGAGGGGACCTCTGCGCTCACCTTCCACTGCCATGGTCGCTGGGAGGTTGGCAGGAGCAGCAGCAGCAGCTCCATCAGCAGCAGCCTCAGTCTTCAGTCGCCAATGAGTAGCTTTCTACACCCGCATAGTGAGGCTACTCATGAGCAGCAGGAAGACCTGGAGCAGGACCTGAACCAGCAGGTCTTGTCATACTTTGACATGACCATGCCAACACACCTTGAGGATCCGCTGGACTTCTGGGCAGCCAAACTTGATTTGTGGCCGCAACTAGCAGAGTTTGCCCTGGAAAAGCTGTCCTGCCCGGCAAGTAGCGTGCCATCTGAGCGGGTGTTTAGTGCGGCGGGGGCCATAGTTACGGCGAGGAGAACTCGTCTGTCAACTAAAAATGTGGAGAGACTCACCTTTGTCAAAATGAATCAGGGATGGATCAGCCAGGATTTCCACCCACCAATGCCTGATGCATGCGACTAGATTCAGCATGGTGCCACGTTTTACACTTTCGAAATGGTGCAAAACATATTTATGTCTTTAGGCCAATTTTTGGGCTCCTGCTGCCGCCTCCAGGGTGTGAATCATCCAATTTTTGGGCTCCTGAAGCCAACCCCAGTGTCTCTTTAAAGTAATGTTTGGGCTCCTGCTGCTGCTGCTGCCAACTCCAGGGTGTAATTCATCCAATTTGTGGGCTCCTGAAGCCAACCCCAGGGTCTCTTTAAAGTAATATTTGGGCTCCTGCTGCTGCTGCTGCCAACTCCAGGGTGTGATTCATCCAATTTTTGGGCTCCTGAAGCCAACCCCAGGGTCTCTTTAAAGTAATATTTGGGCTCCTGCTGCTGCTGCTGCCAACTCCAGGGTGTGAATCATCCAATTTTTGGGCTCCTGAAGCCAACCCCAGTGTCTCTTTAAAGTAATGTTTGGGCTCCTATTGCTGCTGCTGCTGCTGTTGCCAACTCCAGGGTGTGAATCATCCAATTTTTGGGCTCCTGAAGCCAACCCCAGGGTCTCTTTAAAGTAATATTTGGGCTCCTGCTGCTGCTGCTGCCAACTCCAGGGTGTGATTCATCCAATTTTTTGGCTCCTGAAGCCAACTCCAGTGTCTCTTTAAAGTAATATTTGGGCTCCTGCTGCTGCTGCTGCCAACTCCAGGGTGTAAATCATCCAATTTTTGGGCTCCTGAAGCCAACCCCAGGGTCTCTTTAAAGTAATATTTGGGCTCCTGCTGCTGCTGCTGCTGCTGCCAACTCCAGGGTGTGATTCATCCAATTTTTGGGCTCCTCAAGCCAACCCCAGGGTCTCTTTAAAGTAATATTTGGGCTCCTGCTGCTGCTGCTGCCAACTCCAGGGTGTGATTCATCCAATTTTTGGGCTCCTGAAGCCAATTCCAGTGTCTCTTTAAAGTAATGTTTGGGCTCCTGTTGCTGCTGCTGCTGCTGCCAACTCCTGCCAACTCCAGGGTGTGATTCATCCAATTTTTGGGCTCCTGAAGCCAACCCCAGGGTCTCTTTAAAGTAATATTTGGGCTCCTGCTGCTGCTGCTTCCAACTCCAGGGTGTGAATCATCCAATTTTTGGGCTCCTGAAGCCAACCCCAGGGTCTCTTTAAAGTAATATTTGGGCTCCTGCTGCTGCTGCTGCCAACTCCAGGGTGTGATTCATCCAATTTTTGGGCTCCTGAAGCCAACCCCAGGGTCTCTTTAAAGTAATATTTGGGCTCCTGCTGCTGCGGCCAACTCCAGGGTGTGATTCATCCAATTTTTGGGCTCCTGAAGCCAACTCCAGTGTCTCTTTAAAGTAATGTTTGGGCTCCTGTTGCTGCTGCTGCCAACTCCTGCCAACTCCAGGGTGTGATTCATCCAATTTTTGGGCTCCTGAAGCCAACCCCAGGGTCTCTTTAAAGTAATATTTGGGCTCCTGCTGCTGCTGCTGCCAACTCCAGGGTGTGATTCATCCAATTTTTGGGCTCCTGAAGCCAACCCCAGGGTCTCTTTAAAGTAATATTTGGGCTCCTGCTGCTGCTGCTGCCAACTCCAGGGTGTGATTCATCCAATTTTTGGGCTCCTGAAGCCAACCCCAGTGTCTCTTTAAAGTAATGTTTGGGCTCCTGCTGCTGCTGCCAACTCCAAGGTGTGATTCATCCAATTTTTGGGCTCCTGAAGCCAACCCCAGTGTCTCTTTAAAGTAATGTTTGGGCTGCTGCTGCTGCCAACTCCAGGGTGTGATTCATCCAATTTTTGGGCTCCTGAAGCCAACCCCAGTGTCTCTTTAAAGTAATGTTTGGGCTCCTGCTGCTGCTGCCAACTCCAAGGTGTGATTCATCCAATTTTTGGGCTCCTGAAGCCAACCCCAGTGTCTCTTTAAAGTAATGTTTGGGCTGCTGCTGCTGCCAACTCCAGGGTGTGATTCATCCAATTTTTGGGCTCCTGCTGCAGCCAACTCCATTGTCTCTTTAAAGCAATGTTTGGGCTGCTGCCCCTCATAGTGATGCCACTTCAACTCTCTGCAATTGTGCCGCTCTGCGATTCTATTAGCGATGCCTCTGATCTGCATTTGATATTTATTAAAAGTATTATTTAACTAACCCAGCACGCATCCTATGCGTGTTGCAGCAAGGCAGAATGGTTTACAACCCTATTGAGGCTCTTGGAGGCTCAGAAATAGCCGTTTTTAATAGCGATTCGTCGCAAATAAATTCGGGCCGAAACGATTTTTCACGGAAAATTCGGCGAATCAGTCAAATAGAATTTTTCAAAAGTTCGCTCATCTCTAGTCACTATGCAAGCACGTGAGCATGCTTCCTGCCATTTGCGCAAGTGACTCGGAGGGACTACCTGTCTCCATCTCCACTGCATACTGCCACGGTGTGTCCGGGTCCTCTGTCTCGCCTTCCTCAAAACCCTCCAGCTCCTCTGGCTGCTCCTGCTCCTCCTCTCCTGTCCGCTGACTAGATAAACCAGCCATTTCACCAAGCCTAAACTGTGCTTCACTGTGCCCCTCCTCCTCCTCTTCCTCCTCCAGTTCAGCTCCAACGGGGTTCATGTGGCCGTAAGATGTAGACGCCATGTCTCCAGTGCCCTGACCAGCCATGGTTTCCAACATGTGCTGTAGTACATGAAGCAGTGGAATCACGTCGTTCATCCCGTAATCCTGCCGACTGACAAATAAAGTGGCTTCCTCAAAGGGCCTGAGCAAACGGCAGGTGTCACGTGTGAGCTGCCACTGGTTGACATTGAAGTTACACAGGGGAGTCCCCCTATCCGCTTGGATCATCAGGAAATCCGTGATGGCTTTTCTCTGTTCATATGATCGGTCCAACATGTGAAGGGTGGAATTCCAACGGGTGGAAACATCGCAAATCAGACTATGTTGGGGGATACCATTCTGACGCTGTAGCTCAAGAAGGGTGTGTTTGGCGGTGTATGAGTGGCTGAAGTGCATGCAAAGTTTCCTTGAAGTTGTTAGGATGTCTTGCATATGGGGGGAACACTTCAGAAACCGCTTGACAACCAGATTGAAGACGTGAGCCATGCAGGGGGCATGGGTCAGGCTTCCTTGGTGCAGTGCAGACAAAATGTTCTTCCCATTGTCGGTAACCATGATTCCCATTTTAAGTTTTCTTGGAGTAAGCCATGTTTGGATTTCCTGATGAATAAATTTAAGCAGTTCCTCCCCTTGTGACTCCTTTCGCCAAGACAAACCATGTGGAGCACTGCCTGACACCTCCGTGCCCTGCACAGATGGTAGACTGGAGGGGCACTGAGACTTGAGCCTACAGTGGAGGGTGAGGAGATGGCGGAGGATGAGGAGGCCGAGTCGCACAGTGTCACAGGCCCAACGGGCAGGGAGCGCGGAGGCCGAAGCGGCGTGACCTGTCCAAGTTGCTGCTGCTGCTGCTGCAAAGGGACCACATTCACCCAGTGGGCCGTAAACGACATGTACTGTCCCTGACCGTAGTTACAGCTCCAGACGTCGGCGCTGCCATGCACTTTGCTACACACCGACAGGCTCAAGGACTGGCCCACCTTCTGTTCAACAAAAGTGTGCAGCGCTGGTACTGCCTTCTTGGCAAAGAAATGAAGGCTTGGGACTCTCCACCTCGGCTCGGCACAAGCCATCAGTTCTCTGAAAGGTGCAGAGTCCACCACCTGAAAAGGGAGCGACTGCAGCACCAGCAACTTGGACAGGAGCACATTCAGCTTCTGCGCCGTAGGATGAGTGGGCGCATACTGCTGTCTCTTGGACATGGCTTCGCTGATGGATTGCTGGTGGGATGCATGACTTGGAGGAGGAGGAGGAGGAGCAGGAGCGACAGAGGATGGGTATGATGCACAGCTGCCTTCGGCTGAGGTGCTGGAGCCTTGGCTGGCAGAAATTGGGAGCGGCGTGCCACTTGGTGAGGAAGCAGACTGGACCACCCCTTGGGAGCCTCGGTTCTCCCAGGTCGCTTTATGGTGACGCATCATATGTTGACGCAGGGCCGTGGTGCCAACATTTGGGCCCTGGCCACGCTTCACCTTCTGCCTACATATCTTGCATGTGGCCATGTTACCCTCCTGCGGATGCTTCAGGAAAAACTGCCACACTGCCGAGTAGCTACTTTTCCCACCAACAGGCCTCACTGATTCGCTGCTATTGTCGCCAACTCCAGGAACCCCTGCCCCACTACCTCCCGATAAGGTAGCCTGCCGCGCAGCAGGTGCTCTTCCCCGGCCCCGGCCCAGTTTGGCTCCAGGCTTTACAATTGTGCCCCCATGCTGCCTGCCAACCATGCTGCTAACACCTTGCTGCCTGAGCTGCTGACTCCGGGGCAACCTGCGCCCCTCTTCTCCTGATGATGACGATGAAGCCCCTTCATCACCCGGCTCCCAAGTGCGATCGGCTTCATCGTCATCATCATTATCACCGAGTTGTGGCTGTTTAAATTACTTTAAATAACTGTGCAGCTTACAGTAAATACAGAGGCTAATGTGATGTTACAGAATGGGATGCCCCCAAGCAGGCTTTATAACAGTATATATGCACAGCAACAGTGTCTAAGCAGGCTCAAACAGGCCAAATTACTTTAAATAGCTGTGCAGCTTACAGTAAATACAGAGGCTAATGGTATGTTACAGAATAGGATGCCCCAAGCAGACTTGGGATCAGTATATATGCACACAGCAACAGTGTGTAAGCAGGCTCATACAGGCCAAATTACTTTAAATAACTGTGCAGCTTACAGTAAATACAGAGGCTAATGGTATGTTACAGAATGGGATGCCCCAAGCAGACTTGAGATCAGTATATATGCACACAGCAGCAGTGTGTAAGCAGGCTCATACAGGCCAAATTACTTTAAATAACTGTGCAGCTTACAGTAAATACAGAGGCTAATGGTATGTTACAGAATGGGATGCCCCAAGCAGACTTGAGATCAGTATATATGCACACAGCAACAGTGTGTAAGCAGGCTCATACAGGCCAAATTACTTTAAATAACTGTGCAACTTACAGTAAATACAGAGGCTAATGGTATGTTACAGGATGGGATGCCCCAAGCAGACTTGAGATCAGTATATATGCACACAGCAACAGTGTGTAAGCAGGCTCATACAGGCCAAATTGCTTTAAATAACTGTGCAGCTTACAGTAAATACAGAGGCTAATGGTATGTTACAGAATGGGATGCCCCAAGCAGACTTGAGATCAGTGCACACAGCAACAGTGTGTAAGCAGGCTCATACAGGCCAAATTACTTTAAATAACTGTGCAGCTTACAGTAAATACAGAGGCTAATGGTATGTTACAGAATGGGATGCCCCAAGCAGACTTGAGATCAGTTTATATGCACACAGCAGCAGTGTGTTAGCAGGCTCATACAGGCCAAATTACTTTAAATAACTGTGCAGCTTACAGTAAATACAGAGGCTAATGAGATTTTACAAAATGGTAATGTTCCCACAGCAGACTTGAGATCAGTATATATGCACAGTAAGTGTATAAGCAGCCTGAAAACGCTAACAAAGCCAGTCAGCCAGCCAGTAACACTCAGGCTGGATGAAAAAAAAAAAATCTCCCTGTGACTGCCTGTTAGGTGCAGCTTCAAACTGAACTCGCTGCGCTGCGTCTGCCTTGGGAGTCCCAATGCGTTTAACTATGAGTAACTCAAACGGACACTGAGTTGTAAGTCCACTCACAGCAATCAGCCAAGCGTAACCGGAGCTGACACACAGGCAGACTGAAGTGGGCTGGGTTTATTCATCTTATATACACTTTAGGCTAAGAAGCACACATGTGCAGTATAGTTTTTTTACATCAAGAATTTACATCAGAATACATCCAAAAACACAAGAATGTTGTCTGTCAACAGATACAACCCCTCCCTAATGTCCCCGAGCAATCGGCCGAACGTTTGAGGCAGGAAAAACTTGTTCAAGGCTCTGTATGCTGTAGCTAAATAGCCTGAAGCCAAAGTTCCATTCCCATCAATTCCCCCCTTTGACATCTCCATCTGTATGATCTCAATCAAGGTATGTGTCCTCTTTGGAGGGTGCTAGTGACTTCCTTGATTAGGTACTATCCCAGGCCGACGAGGGTTGCCCAGGGGAGAAACCTCCATCCCCCAATCGCTGGAAGTACATCCCTTCAAGAAGAGTCCCTTGTCAAGTTTCTAAGATGAAGTGTCAATCTATGAAGAGAGAAAAGAGAAAAAAAACGTTAGGCATGAGCTATCACTGGTTGATAAATTCTCTTTTTCTTAACATTTGATCTGCTTGTGCCTTTATCGATAATGCAGAGAACTACTTTAAAAGCGGCATATATTCCTATAATAAATAAAAATGCGATAAGCAAATACATCCCAATGGATTTGAACAGATTGTAAAACCAGTTTCCTAGTGTTCCAAAGAATCCCTCCATACCCTTAAAGGGATTCCATCCATCCTTCCCTATCTCTCTGGTCTGAACCTTCCGTACATGAGCTTCCACGTCGTCATAACTGTCACCTATCCAAGTACAGCAGTCTTCTCCTATAAAGTGGCAATATCCCCCTTGACTAGCTAGCAGGTAGTCTAGAATGAGGGTGTGTGGTGTCGCTATAACTCGGGAGTAAGGTGTCATTGATGGTCATGTTAAATATGGATGCCCCCGTGACGGTAATGTTAGTATTTGCCGCTGAGCAATTGGATTTTCCAATCAATACGGCGCCAGGCCGGGTGATATTAATACAAAACGGGGGAACAAGGTGTGTGGGGACGATTGTCAGGTAAACAACCTCCGCCTTTCCCTGGGCTGACACAATTTTTCCTGTCACTATCTTACTGACATTGCTAAGGTCTCCTTTCTGTAGTGGCAGTGCAACCCAAGACCTCCCCCTGGTTTTACTATGTGACATGCTGCACACCCAACACACTGGCTGGTATTGGCCAACTTAGCTGCTTCTAAATGCATTTGCAGGAAGGTATTTGTATAACCTTCCTCCCATCCCTGCAACCTACACACATAACTACTAAACACACTCAGAATCAGGAAAAACTTAATTATTCTTCGGGTCTCTTAAGTTTGCAATGACTGGCATGTATCCAAGTGGTTCTTCCTTCCAATTTCACGGATGTGGCTGTTGTCAGCAAAACTTGGTAAGGCCCTTCGAATCTGGGTTCCAAAGCTTTTCTGGTGTGTTTCTTTACATACACGTAATCTCCTGGTTTCAGGTGGTGGGTTCCTATGGAACTGTCTGGATCTGGAAGAGAATCAAAAACACTTTTGTGTACTTTAGTGAGGTGTTTTTGTAACTGGATCACATAATCGGTTAAACTATCTGCTCTCAAACTCAAAACTTGTGGGTAATACAGCCCAGTGCGTGGAGCATTACCAAACAGAATCTCATAAGGGGAGAGGCCTGTTTTCCCTGTGGGAGTGTACCTTATTGAGAATAAGGCCAGGGGCAGACACTCAGGCCATGGTCTGCTCAATTCCTTCATGGCCTTCTGAATTTTTAATTTTATCGTTCCATTCAATCTTTCCACACTCCCTGAGCTTTGAGGATGATAGGGGGTGTGAAAGGCCTGATCTACCCCTAACATAGTCATTACATTTTGCATTATTTCTCCTGTGAAGTGCGAGCTGCGGTCAGATTCCACGGCCTCTGGGACCCCAAATCTAGGTATCAATTCTGTGATCAATTTCTTAGCTGTAGCTTTGGCAGTAGCCTTCGCCACAGGGTAGGCCTCTGGCCAACCTGAAAATAGGTCTACACACACCAAAACATACTCGTAGGTTCCGCTCCTAGGGAGTTGAATGTAATCAATTTGTAGCCTCTGGAAGGGGTAGAGGGGCCTTACCTGATGTTTCCTTGGTGTCTTTATAGTTTGTCCTGGATTTTCAGTTAGGCAGACACTACATGCTGAACAATGAGCTCGGGCGGTTGTACTAAAACCGGGAGCTATCCAATGTTGGTTCACTAGCCGAACCATGGAATTTGCACTAAGGTGGGTCGGGAGGTGTACAGAGGTAGGCCCTGCGGGATACAACAGGCTAGGCAAGCACAATCGGCCCTCCGACTGCCACAGGCCGTCCTCTTCAAGCTTTGCTCCCTGTTTCTCCCACCTGACCTGCTCTTCCTTATTTTGTCCTTGTAGGTTTCTTAGATCTGGGCCTTTTTCTATCACGGTTCTTACCTGTAGATTCTCTTTCCCTTCCAGAGGGCAGAGAGCTGCTTCCTTAGCTTCTAAATCTGCTCTCTGGTTTCCTTTTGCTTCCTTAGTAGTTTGTCTGGTGTGTGCAGCTACTTTTACTATACCTATTTCTTTTACCTCTTCTGCAGCATCTAGGATTCTCTTGATTAGCTCAGCATGTCTCACCGTTGTGCCGGCTGCTGTAAGAAAACCTCTAGCTTTCCAAATGGGGCCAAAATTTGTTAATACCCCTACCCCATATGCAGAGTCTGTGTACAGGTTTCCTGTCCGTCCTTTCATATGTTCGATGGCTGTAGCCAGAGCAGTTAGTTCAGCTTCTTGAGCTGACATATGGGCAGGTAGTGGTCCTGATTTGACTACTTCATACTCTGTTACAACTGAAAAACCGGTATGAAATTTGCCATGTTCATCTGCATATCTACTCCCATCCACAAAGAGTTCTATGTCTGAGTTGGGGATAGGTGTGTCCTTGACTTGAGGTTGGAACAAGGTTTCTTGTTCCATTAATTCTAAACATTCATGTTCATCTGCTGCAGAAGAAAAAGATTGGAGGTGTATTTGTTCTTTCACCTCCTTATCTTCCTTTGCTGCTTCCTGTGTCTAATTCCCCCCTTCTAAATCTGACTCTATTGGTAATAATGTAGCCAGATTTAGAGATGTACACCTTTTAAACTTTATATTCGGGGGTAGTAACAATGTACACTGTAGTCTTAGTTGTCTAGCCATTGGCTGCTGCTACCCTCTTAGGTTTCTTCTCTCTCTCATCCATTTCTATGCCTTTTGCTTCTGCTAATAGTGTTCCCCTATCATTTTCAGTTCTCCATTGGGGCTTCAAGGATTTTATTCTATACCTAATTGCGGGCTTTAAGCCTTCTAAGAAGGCTCTAGTAAAAAGCCTTTGAATGGGTTCTTGATTTAAATCCAACCCTTCGTTATCATAGTGTGATTCTAATGCCATATAGAAGTCTAACACAGATTGGTTGGGCTCTTGTGCCGAAACTGTCTGTGTTCCCCTTTCCCTCTGTTTTTCTTGACAAAAACCCTCTAATTGCATTAGGAATAACTGGGTTGACGCCAGGGTTTGGACATTGTTTTCATTTGGCTCCCCATTTTCGGCTAAGTTCTGCGGTCTGTGTGGGGTCATTCTAATCTGGAACTGTTGGAATGTTCCAGTTGTCATTTTTAATCTACACAAATCCTCCCCAACTTGCCAGGTGGCTGCTCTGGTAAGTAAGATTTGCCTAATGTATCTGTAAAAGGCAAGGGGTTGCGCATTAGGCTTCGGGCAATTAGTCAATAAAGCCATGCACTCTGGAGGGGACCATGGTCTGTAACTGTTTGCCCTCTGATTACCTGCTGTGGTCAGCCTCACAGGTGCTAGCCTGAAGTATTCTTTGTCATAATCCTCCTCCCCCCCATCTAGGAGGAATGGATTCTTTGTCTTTTTAAGGGGGTTTTCTCTCCCTGCTGGTGGTCTCTCATCACCACAAAATATACAATGGCCGACCTCAATTATATGCCTTCTCTTACATGTGCAATGCCAAACTTCCTCCACAATTGTATCTCCTTCTATTATAGAAATCGAGAGAAAACCAGCACTCCAGTAGTAAGCACAAATAGAACTATATTAGTGAGTTTCAATCCAATCCAACGTTTTGGGGGTTACAGCAAGCCCCCTTCATCAGGGTCAACACACAACAAGTGGCACACAGACACAGCACATTATATATACATGAGTAACCAATAGAGTCAGAAAAGCCCACCTGACGTCAAAATGACGTCACAGCGGTGCCCCTGTCAGGACCGACAGTGGCATCTTATAATAAACGCATCAAACAGATAATAATCAAAAATACTCACTGGCAGAGCTCCCCCAGGCAAAAAAACGCTGTGCTGCACTACTTGTATGGCAGCAGCAGCTGGTAACACACTCATGCTGACAGGCCGGTTGCTAGGGAACCAGCCTGGCCAGGCCTCCAATGAGAGGAGGCGGAAGTGACGTCACAGTGAGGGCAGTGAAGCCCTCACATGATGACGTCCGCCCAAAGGAGCCTGACAGGCTCTGGGCGCAGCTTCTGTCACTGAAGACAGACAAAGTGTGTGCCTGCAGGGGAACCCTGACCAGGAGAGACTAAGAACAAAACAGTTATAAGAATACATATGTAACCATAAAAATAAATGGATATTACACAGAGCCCCCGGATTGGCCCGTAAAAATAGAGACAACACAACTAAGCACAGAGCCCAAATGAACGATCACACTCAGCGTGACAGGAAACCTATCCACTGTGTGTGACATTATAGTGCAATGTGGCCCCCTAAAAAACGGGGGTGTTAAAGAAAGGTACTAAGGGCCAAGTCGTCAGGGGCAACGGCTGTGATGCTGTGGATCGAGGCCAAAGAGTGAAGAAAAGTCAGGAAAACACAGCTGGGATGTGTGAGAGAGAAAGGCGAAAAACAGGAGGAGGGCAAAACAAGAGGCCATAGTAAGGAAAAACTAGCTGGAGTGGTTAGTGTAAGGGAGCAGAGAAAGAAAGAAAAAGAAAAAAGACAGAAAAGAAGGAGAATAAAGAGGAACTAAACCCGGATAACAGTAAGTAGGAAAACAGAATGAAGCAAGAGGAGAATAAAGAGGGACTAAATTGAAGTGAAGGAGTGAGACAGCAAATAAGACCATTGGGAGTGCGGAAAATAAAGAAGAACTAAACCAAGATAATAGTGAGGAAAAAGGCAGAATAGAGAAAAGAGGAGGAAAAAGAGGGACTGAATAGAAGTGAAGGAGTAAGGTAGCAGATAAGACCATTAAGCAAAAAGGGGGGCAAGAAGAGAATGAACCAGAAAAGAAATATAGAAGACAGTCAGAATCCAAAGAGACCGTGATAAGGAAGAACTAACTGGCAAGACTGATGATTAGTGTGTGGGGGCAGGAAAAGGCAGAAAAGGGAAGGCAAAGAGAAAGTCTTCTATTATAGGTAGAGATGAGCGAACTTTTGAAAAATTCGATTCGACTGATTCGCCGAATTTTCCGACAAAAATCGTTTCGACCCGAATAAATTCGCGACGAATCGCTATTAAAAACGGCTATTTCTGAGCCTCCTAGAGCCTCAATAGGGTTGTAAACCATTCTGCCTTGCTGTAACACGCACAGGATGCGTGCTGGGTTAGTTAAATAATACTTTGAATAAATATCACAGAGGCATCGCTAATAGAATCGCAGAGCGGCACAATTGAATTCAAGAGAGTTGAAGTGGCATCACTATGAGGGGCAGGAGCCCAAACATTGCCTTAAAGAGACACTGGAGTTGGCAGCAGCAGGAGCCCAAAAATTGGATGAATCACACCCTGGAGTTGGCAGCAGCAGCAGGAGCCCAAACATTACTTTAAAGAGACCCTGGGGTTGGCTTCAGGAGCCCAAAAATTGGATAAATCACACCCTGGAGTTGGCAGCAGCAGCAGCAGGAGCCCAAATATTACTTTAAAGAGACCCTGGGGTTGGCTTCAGGAGCCCAAAATTTGGATGAATCACACCCTGGAGTTGGCAGCAGCAGCAGCAGGAGCCCAAACATTACTTTAAAGAGACCCTGGGGTTGGCTTCAGGAGCCCAAAAATTGGATGAATCACACCCTGGAGTTGGCAGCAGCAGCAGCAGGAGCCCAAATATTACTTTAAAGAGACACTGGGGTTGGCTTCAGGAGCCCAAAAATTGGATGAATCACACCCTGGAGTTGGCAGAAGTTGGCAGCAGCAGCAGCAGCAGCAGGAGCCCAAACATTACTTTAAAGAGACACTGGGGTTGGCTTCAGGAGCCCAAAAATTGGATGAATCACACCCTGGAGTTGGCAGGAGTTGACAGCAGCAGCAGCAGCAGGAGCCCAAATATTACTTTAAAGAGACCCTGGGGTTGGCTTCAGGAGCCCAAAAATTGGATGAATCACACCCTGGAGTTGGCAGCAGCAGGAGCCCAAATATTACTTTAAAGAGACACTGGGGTTGGCTTCAGGAGCCCAAAAATTGGATGATTCACACCCTGGAGTTGGCAGCAGCAGCAGCAGGAGCCCAAATATACACTGGAGTTGGCTTCAGGAGCCCAAAAATTGGATGAATCACACCCTGGAGTTGGCAGCAGCAGCAGCAGGAGCCCAAACATTACTTTAAAGAGACACTGGGGTTGGCTTCAGGAGCCCAAAAATTGGATGAATCACACCCTGGAGTTGGCAGCAGCAGGAGCCCAAATATTACTTTAAAGAGACCCTGGGGGTGGCTTCAGGAGCCCAAAAATTGGATGATTCACACCCTGGAGTTGGCAGCAGCAGCAGCAGGAGCCCAAATATACACTGGAGTTGGCTTCAGGAGCCCAAAAATTGGATGAATCACACCCTGGAGTTGGCAGCAGCAGCAGCAGGAGCCCAAACATTACTTTAAAGAGACACTGGGGTTGGCTTCAGGAGCCCAAAAATTGGATGAATCACACCCTGGAGTTGGCAGCAGCAGGAGCCCAAATATTACTTTAAAGAGACCCTGGGGTTGGCTTCAGGAGCCCAAAAATTGGATGATTCACACCCTGGAGTTAGCAGCAGCAGCAGCAGGAGCCCAAATATACACTGGAGTTGGCTTCAGGAGCCCAAAAATTGGATGAATCACACCCTGGAGTTGGCAGTAGCAGGAGCCCAAATATTACTTTAAAGAGACCCTGGGGTTGGCTTCAGGAGCCCAAAAATTGGATGAATCACACCCTGGAGTTGGCAGAAGTTGGCAGTAGCAGCAGCAGGAGCCCAAATATTACTTTAAAGAGACCCTGGGGTTGGCTTCAGGAGCCCAAAAATTGGATGAATCACACCCTGGAGTTGGCAGCAGCAGCAGCAGGAGCCCAAATATACACTGGAGTTGGCTTCAGGAGCCCAAAAATTGGATGAATCACACCCTGGAGTTGGCAGCAGCAGCAGCAGGAGCCCAAACATTACTTTAAAGAGACACTGGGGTTGGCTTCAGGAGCCCAAAAATTGGATGAATCACACCCTGGAGTTGCCAGCAGCAGGAGCCCAAATATTACTTTAAAGAGACACTGTGGTTGGCTTCAGGAGCCCAAAAATTGGATGAATCACACCCTGGAGTTGGCAGCAGCAGCAGCAGGAGCCCAAATATTACTTTAAAGAGACACTGGGGTTGGCTTCAGGAGCCCAAAAATTGGATGATTCACACCCTGGAGTTGGCAGCAGCAGCAGCAGGAGCCCAAATATACACTGGAGTTGGCTTCAGGAGCCCCAAAATTGGATGAATCACACCCTGGAGTTGGCAACAGCAGCAGCAGGAGCCCAAACATCACTTTAAAGAGACACTGGGGTTGGCTTCAGGAGCCCAAAAATTGGATGAATCACACCCTGGAGTTGGCAGGAGTTGACAGCAGCAGCAGCAGGAGCCCAAATATTACTTTAAAGAGACCCTGGGGTTGGCTTCAGGAGCCCAAAAATTGGATGAATCACACCCTGGAGTTGGCAGGAGTTGACAGCAGCAGCAGCAGGAGCCCAAATATTACTTTAAAGAGACCCTGGGGTTGGCTTCAGGAGCCCAAAAATTGGATGAATCACACCCTGGAGTTGGCAGCAGCAGGAGCCCAAACATTACTTTAAAGAGACCCTGGGGTTGGCTTCAGGAGCCCAAAAATTGGATGAATCACACCCTGGAGTTGGCAGCAGCAGCAGCAGGAGCCCAAATATACACTGGAGTTGGCTTCAGGAGCCCAAAAATTGGATGAATCACACCCTGGAGTTGGCAGCAGCAGCAGCAGGAGCCCAAATATTACTTTAAAGAGACCCTGGGGTTGGCTTCAGGAGCCCAAAAATTGGATGAATCACACCCTGGAGTTGGCAGCAGCAGGAGCCCAAATATTACTTTAAAGAGACCCTGGGGGTGGCTTCAGGAGCCCAAAAATTGGATGAATCACACCCTGGAGTTGGCAGCAGCAGGAGCCCAAATATTACTTTAAAGAGACCCTGGGGTTGGCTTCAGGAGCCCAAAAATTGGATGAATCACACCCTGGAGTTGGCAGCAGCAGCAGCAGGAGCCCAAATATACACTGGAGTTGGCTTCAGGAGCCCAAAAATTGGATGAATCACACCCTGGAGTTGGCAGCAGCAGGAGCCCAAATATTACTTTAAAGAGACCCTGGGGTTGGCTTCAGGAGCCCAAAAATTGGATGAATCACACCCTGGAGTTGGCAGCAGCAGCAGCAGGAGCCCAAATATTACTTTAAAGAGACACTGGGGTTGGCTTCAGGAGCCCAAAAATTGGATGATTCACACCCTGGAGTTGGCAGCAGCAGCAGCAGGAGCCCAAATATACACTGGAGTTGGCTTCAGGAGCCCAAAAATTGGATGAATCACACCCTGGAGTTGGCAGAAGTTGGCAGCAGCAGCAGCAGGAGCCCAAAAAATGGCCTCAAGACATAAATATGTTTTGCACCATTTGGAAAGTGTAAAACGTGGCACCATGCTGAATCTAGTCGCATGCATCAGGCATTGGTGGGTGGAAATCCTGGCTGATCCATCCCTGATTCATTTTGACAAAGGTGAGTCTCTCCACATTTTTAGTTGACAGACGAGTTCTCCTCGCCGTGACTATGGCCCCCGCAGCACTAAACACCCGCTCAGATGGCACGCTACTTGCCGGGCAGGACAGCTTTTCCAGGGCAAACTCTGCTAGTTGCGGCCACAAATCAAGTTTGGCTGCCCAGAAGTCCAGCGGATCCTCAAGGTGTGTTGGCATGGTCATGTCAAAATATGACATGACCTGCTGGTTGAGGTCCTGCTCCAGGTCTTCCTGCTGCTCATGAGTAGCCTCACTATGCGGGTGTAGAAAGCTACTCACTAGCGACTGAAGACTGAGGCTGCTGTTGATGGAGCTGCTGCTGCTGCTCCTGCCAACCCCCCCAGCAGCCATGACAGTGGAAGGTGAGCGCAGAGGTCCCCTCGAGTCAGACCTGCGAGAGTATGGACCATGGCGCAGATAGGAATCGGCCAACTGCCTACGTAGAATGTCTTTGTAGTAGTTGAGTTTGTCCTCCCTCTCGGTGGGTTTAAAAAATGCCCCCATTTTGTGCCGGAAGCGAGGGTCCAATAAGGTGGACAGCCAGAAGTCATCCCGCCGACAGATGGAAACAATTCTGGGGTCACTACGCAAGCACGTGAGCATGCTTCGTGCCATTTGCGCAAGTGACTCGGATGGACTACCTGTCTCCATCTCCACTGCATACTGCCACGGTGTGCCCGGGTCCTCTGTCTCGCCTTCCTCAAAAACCTCTAGCTCCTCTGGCTGCTCCTGATCCTCCTCTCCTGTCCGCTGACTAGATAAACCAGCCATTTCGCCAAGCCTAAACTGTGTTTCGCTGGGCAAATCCTCCTCCTCCTCTTCCTCCTCCTCCTCCAGTTCAGCTCCAACGGGGTTCATGTGGCCGTAAGATGTAAACGCCATGTCTCCAGTGCCCTGACCAGCCATGGTTTCCAACATGTGCTGTATGCGAGCTCTGCCTGCGGAATCTTGGCCTCTGCCACTCCTCTTTTCACTTCCAGGCACTTGTCTGCCCGACATAGTCTAACTGGCGTGGTAGTAGGTGATATTTTAAGATCCCCCGGGCAGCGGTGGGTCTATATGAAACAGAATATAATGCACACCAAAAGTGAGCAGTAACACTCAGCCTCCAACAGGCCTGCTTAGTGTAAATAAGAGAGCTGCTTAGTGTAAATAAAGAGGGGTATGCTATGTTACAGAATGGGGTGCCCCAACAGAAGTGCACCTGGCAGGCAGCAGTAAGTCTATGCCCAGCAAAAGTGTCTTTATCAGGGCTAATTTCAATTATAATAAGTGCAAATGGTTATATGGTCTTAAACAGAGGCTGCTGTAGTCACAGAATGGGATGCCCCAAAAAAGATCCAGTAGTGCTATGCCCAGCAAAAGTGTCTTTATCAGGGCTAATTTCAATTATAATAAGTGCAAATGGTTATATGGTCTTAAACAGAGGCTGCTGTAGTCACAGAATGGGATGCCCCAAAAAAGATCTGGTAGTGCTATGCCCAGCAAAAGTGTCTTTATCAGGGCTAATTTCAATTATAATAAGTGCAAATGGTTATATGGTCTTAAACAGAGGCTGCTGTAGTCACAGAATGGGATGCCCCAAAAAAGATCCAGTAGTGCTATGCCCAGCAAAAGTGTCTTTATCAGGGCTAATTTCAATTATAATAAGTGCAAATGGTTATATGGTCTTAAACAGAGGCTGCTGTAGTCACAGAATGGGATGCCCCAAAATAGATCCAGTAGTGCTATGCCCAGCAAAAGTGTCTTTATCAGGGCTAATTTCAATTATAATAAGTGCAAATGGTTATATGGTCTTAAACAGAGGCTGCTGTAGTCACAGAATGGGATGCCCCAAAAAAGATCCAGTAGTGCTATGCCCAGCAAAAGTGTCTTTATCAGGCCTAATTTCAATTATAATAAGTGCAAATGGTTATATGGTCTTAAACAGAGGCTGCTGTAGTCACAGAATGGGATGCCCCAAAAAAGATCCAGTAGTGCTATGCCCAGCAAAAGTGTCTTTATCAGGGCTAATTTCAATTATAATAAGTGCAAATGGTTATATGGTCTTAAACAGAGGCTGCTGTAGTCACAGAATGGGATGCCCCAAAAAAGATCCAGTAGTGCTTTGCCCAGCAAAAGTGTCTTTATCAGGCCTAATTTCAATTATAATAAGTGCAAATGGTTATATGGTCTTAAACAGAGGCTGCTGTAGTCACAGAATGGGATGCCCCAAAAAAGATCCAGTAGTGCTATGCCCAGCAAAAGTGTCTTTATCAGGGCTAATTTCAATTATAATAAGTGCAAATGGTTATATGGTCTTAAACAGAGGCTGATGTAGTCACAGAATGGGATGCCCCAAAAAAGATCCAGTAGTGCTATGCCCAGCAAAAGTGTCTTTATCAGGGCTAATTTCAATTATAATAAGTGCAAATGGTTATATGGTCTTAAACAGAGGCTGCTGTAGTCACAGAATTGCATGCAAAGTTTCCTTGAAGTTGTTAGGATGTCTTGCAGATGGGGGGAACACTTCAGAAACCGCTTGACAACCAGATTGAAGACGTGAGCCATGCAGGGGGCATGGGTCAGGCTTCCTTGGCGCAGCGCAGACAAAATGTTCTTCCCATTGTCGGTAACCATGATTCCCATTTTAAGTTTTCTTGGAGTAAGCCATGATTGGATTTCCTGATGAATACATTTAAGCAGTTCCTCCCCTGTGTGACTCCGTTCGCCAAGACAAACCATGTGAAGCACTGCGTGACACCTCCGTGCCCTGCACACATGGTACACTGGAGGGGCACTGAGACTTGAGCCTACAGTGGAGGGTGAGGAGATGGCGGAGGATGAGGAGGCCGAGTTGCACGGTGTCACAGGCCCAACGGGCAGGGAGCGCGGAGGCCGAAGCGGCGTGACCTGTCCAAGTTGCTGCTGCTGCTGCAAAGGGACCACATTCACCCAGTGGGCCGTAAACGACATGTACTGTCCCTGACCGTAGTTACAGCTCCAGATGTCGGCGCTGCCATGCACTTTGCTACACACCGACAGGCTCAAGGACTGGCCCACCTTCTGTTCAACAAAAGTGTGCAGCGCTGGTACTGCCTTCTTGGCAAAGAAATGACGGCTTGGGACTCTCCACCTCGGCTCGGCACAAGCCATCAGTTCTCTGAAAGGTGCAGATTCCACCACCTGAAAAGGGAGCGACTGCAGCACCAGCAACTTGGACAGGAGCACATTCAGCTTCTGCGCCGTAGGATGAGTGGGCGCATACTGCTGTCTCTTGGACATGGCTTCGCTGATGGATTGCTGGCGGGATGCATGACTTGGAGGAGGAGGAGGAGGAGCAGGAGCGACAGAGGATGGGTATGACGCACAGCTGCCTTCGGCTGAGGTGCTGGAGCCTTGGCTGGCAGAAATTGGGAGCTCACTTGGTGAGGAAGCAGACTGGACCACCCCTTGGGAGCCTCGGTTCTCCCAGGTCGCTTTATGGTGACACATCATATGTTGACGCAGGGCCGTGGTGCCAACATTTGGACCCTGGCCACGCTTCACCTTTTACCTACATATCTTGCATGTGGCCATGTTACCCTCCTGCGGATGCTTCAGGAAAAACTGCCACACTGCCGAGTAGCTACTTTTCCCACCCCCTGGCCTCACTGATTCACTGCTGCTGTTGCCAACTCCAGGAACCCCTGCTCCACTACCTCCCGATAAGGTAGACTGCCGCACAGCAGGTGCTCTACCCCGGCCCCGGCCGGCTCCAGCCTTTGGAATTGTGCCCCCATGCTGACTGCTACCACCTTGCTGCCTCAGCTGCTGACTCCGGGGCAACCTGCGCCCCTCTTCTCCTGATGATGACGATGAAGCCCCTTCATCACCCGGCTCCCAAGTGCGATCGGCTTCATCGTCATCATCATCATCACCGAGTTGTGGCTGTACGTCACTGATGTTCGTGGATTCGTCAACAGTGTCTGGCGCAGGAGCTGGAACGTTCGCAGCACCCACGACACTGTCCACATCACTATTTGTCTGCCTAGCTAAAGAAGCCACCTCCATTTCTTGGCTGGGCAGTATCTGCTGACTGTCCTCCTGTATCTGATGGTCCTCCTCACTAAAGAGTGGAGCTGAACCCAAAGCATAGGATACGTCGCTGGGGGAGGGAACGGCGTAGGACAGAGGCAATGGGAGGACAGGGACTGCTCTCGGGGCATGCCAACTCAGGGTTGTGTCAGAGGAACCTACCGACCCTAGACTGGGGGTCTCAGACGTAAGTTGTGATGATGTTGTTGATGAGCGCGTCAACCAATCTACCACGGCAGATGCGTTACTGGTGGAGACCCGACCGCTAGCAGATACTGGCAGATTAGGTCTCTCAGCGTGACTCCTGCTGCTACTGGCCCCCAGTCTGATGCGAGCTCTGCCTGCGGAATCTTGGCCTCTGCCACTCCTCTTTTCACTTCCAGGCACTTGTCTGCCCGACATAGTCTAACTGGCGTGGTAGTAGGTGATATTTTAAGATCCCCCGGGCAGCGGTGGGTCTATATGAAACAGAATATAATGCACACCAAAAGTGAGCAGTAACACTCAGCCTCCAACAGGCCTGCTTAGTGTAAATAAGAGAGCTGCTTAGTGTAAACAAAGAGGGGTATGCTATGTTACAGAATGGGATGCCCCAACAGAAGTGCACCTGGCAGGCAGCAGTAAGTCTATGCCCAGCAAAAGTGTCTTTATCAGGGCTAATTTCAATTATAATAAGTGCAAATGGTTATATGGTCTTAAACAGAGGCTGCTGTAGTCACAGAATGGGATGCCCCAAAAAAGATCCAGTAGTGCTATGCCCAGCAAAAGTGTCTTTATCAGGGCTAATTTCAATTATAATAAGTGCAAATGGTTATATGGTCTTAAACAGAGGCTGCTGTAGTCACAGAATGGGATGCCCCAAAAAAGATCTGGTAGTGCTATGCCCAGCAAAAGTGTCTTTATCAGGGCTAATTTCAATTATAATAAGTGCAAATGGTTATATGGTCTTAAACAGAGGCTGCTGTAGTCACAGAATGGGATGCCCCAAAAAAGATCCAGTAGTGCTATGCCCAGCAAAAGTGTCTTTATCAGGGCTAATTTCAATTATAATAAGTGCAAATGGTTATATGGTCTTAAACAGAGGCTGCTGTAGTCACAGAATGGGATGCCCCAAAATAGATCCAGTAGTGCTATGCCCAGCAAAAGTGTCTTTATCAGGGCTAATTTCAATTATAATAAGTGCAAATGGTTATATGGTCTTAAACAGAGGCTGCTGTAGTCACAGAATGGGATGCCCCAAAAAAGATCCAGTAGTGCTATGCCCAGCAAAAGTGTCTTTATCAGGGCTAATTTCAATTATAATAAGTGCAAATGGTTATATGGTCTTAAACAGAGGCTGCTGTAGTCACAGAATGGGATGCCCCAAAAAAGATCCAGTAGTGCTATGCCCAGCAAAAGTGTCTTTATCAGGCCTAATTTCAATTATAATAAGTGCAAATGGTTATATGGTCTTAAACAGAGGCTGCTGTAGTCACAGAATGGGATGCCCCAAAAAAGATCCAGTAGTGCTATGCCCAGCAAAAGTGTCTTTATCAGGCCTAATTTCAATTATAATAAGTGCAAATGGTTATATGGTCTTAAACAGAGGCTGCTGTAGTCACAGAATGGGATGCCCCAAAAAAGATCCAGTAGTGCTATGCCCAGCAAAAGTGTCTTTATCAGGGCTAATTTCAATTATAATAAGTGCAAATGGTTATATGGTCTTAAACAGAGGCTGCTGTAGTCACAGAATGGGATGCCCCAAAAAAGATCCAGTAGTGCTTTGCCCAGCAAAAGTGTCTTTATCAGGCCTAATTTCAATTATAATAAGTGCAAATGGTTATATGGTCTTAAACAGAGGCTGCTGTAGTCACAGAATTGCATGCAAAGTTTCCTTGAAGTTGTTAGGATGTCTTGCAGATGGGGGGAACACTTCAGAAACCGCTTGACAACCAGATTGAAGACGTGAGCCATGCAGGGGGCATGGGTCAGGCTTCCTTGGCGCAGCGCAGACAAAATGTTCTTCCCATTGTCGGTAACCATGATTCCCATTTTAAGTTTTCTTGGAGTAAGCCATGATTGGATTTCCTGATGAATACATTTAAGCAGTTCCTCCCCTGTGTGACTCCGTTCGCCAAGACAAACCATGTGAAGCACTGCGTGACACCTCCGTGCCCTGCACACATGGTACACTGGAGGGGCACTGAGACTTGAGCCTACAGTGGAGGGTGAGGAGATGGCGGAGGATGAGGAGGCCGAGTTGCACGGTGTCACAGGCCCAACGGGCAGGGAGCGCGGAGGCCGAAGCGGCGTGACCTGTCCAAGTTGCTGCTGCTGCTGCAAAGGGACCACATTCACCCAGTGGGCCGTAAACGACATGTACTGTCCCTGACCGTAGTTACAGCTCCAGATGTCGGCGCTGCCATGCACTTTGCTACACACCGACAGGCTCAAGGACTGGCCCACCTTCTGTTCAACAAAAGTGTGCAGCGCTGGTACTGCCTTCTTGGCAAAGAAATGACGGCTTGGGACTCTCCACCTCGGCTCGGCACAAGCCATCAGTTCTCTGAAAGGTGCAGATTCCACCACCTGAAAAGGGAGCGACTGCAGCACCAGCAACTTGGACAGGAGCACATTCAGCTTCTGCGCCGTAGGATGAGTGGGCGCATACTGCTGTCTCTTGGACATGGCTTCGCTGATGGATTGCTGGCGGGATGCATGACTTGGAGGAGGAGGAGGAGGAGCAGGAGCGACAGAGGATGGGTATGACGCACAGCTGCCTTCGGCTGAGGTGCTGGAGCCTTGGCTGGCAGAAATTGGGAGCTCACTTGGTGAGGAAGCAGACTGGACCACCCCTTGGGAGCCTCGGTTCTCCCAGGTCGCTTTATGGTGACACATCATATGTTGACGCAGGGCCGTGGTGCCAACATTTGGACCCTGGCCACGCTTCACCTTTTACCTACATATCTTGCATGTGGCCATGTTACCCTCCTGCGGATGCTTCAGGAAAAACTGCCACACTGCCGAGTAGCTACTTTTCCCACCCCCTGGCCTCACTGATTCACTGCTGCTGTTGCCAACTCCAGGAACCCCTGCTCCACTACCTCCCGATAAGGTAGACTGCCGCACAGCAGGTGCTCTACCCCGGCCCCGGCCGGCTCCAGCCTTTGGAATTGTGCCCCCATGCTGACTGCTACCACCTTGCTGCCTCAGCTGCTGACTCCGGGGCAACCTGCGCCCCTCTTCTCCTGATGATGACGATGAAGCCCCTTCATCACCCGGCTCCCAAGTGCGATCGGCTTCATCGTCATCATCATCATCACCGAGTTGTGGCTGTACGTCACTGATGTTCGTGGATTCGTCAACAGTGTCTGGCGCAGGAGCTGGAACGTTCGCAGCACCCACGACACTGTCCACATCACTATTTGTCTGCCTAGCTAAAGAAGCCACCTCCATTTCTTGGCTGGGCAGTATCTGCTGACTGTCCTCCTGTATCTGATGGTCCTCCTCACTAAAGAGTGGAGCTGAACCCAAAGCATAGGATACGTCGCTGGGGGAGGGAACGGCGTAGGACAGAGGCAATGGGAGGACAGGGACTGCTCTCGGGGCATGCCAACTCAGGGTTGTGTCAGAGGAACCTACCGACCCTAGACTGGGGGTCTCAGACGTAAGTTGTGATGATGTTGTTGATGAGCGCGTCAACCAATCTACCACGGCAGATGCGTTACTGGTGGAGACCCGACCGCTAGCAGATACTGGCAGATTAGGTCTCTCAGCGTGACTCCTGCTGCTACTGGCCCCCAGTCTGATGCGAGCTCTGCCTGCGGAATCTTGGCCTCTGCCACTCCTCTTTTCACTTCCAGGCACTTGTCTGCCCGACATAGTCTAACTGGCGTGGTAGTAGGTGATATTTTAAGATCCCCCGGGCAGCGGTGGGTCTATATGAACAGAATATAATGCACACCAAAAGTGAGCAGTAACACTCAGCCTCCAACAGGCCTGCTTAGTGTAAATAAGAGAGCTGCTTAGTGTAAACAAAGAGGGGTATGCTATGTTACAGAATGGGATGCCCCAACAGAAGTGCACCTGGCAGGCAGCAGTAAGTCTATGCCCAGCAAAAGTGTCTTTATCAGGGCTAATTTCAATTATAATAAGTGCAAATGGTTATATGGTCTTAAACAGAGGCTGCTGTAGTCACAGAATGGGATGCCCCAAAAAAGATCCAGTAGTGCTATGCCCAGCAAAAGTGTCTTTATCAGGGCTAATTTCAATTATAATAAGTGCAAATGGTTATATGGTCTTAAACAGAGGCTGCTGTAGTCACAGAATGGGATGCCCCAAAAAAGATCTGGTAGTGCTATGCCCAGCAAAAGTGTCTTTATCAGGGCTAATTTCAATTATAATAAGTGCAAATGGTTATATGGTCTTAAACAGAGGCTGCTGTAGTCACAGAATGGGATGCCCCAAAAAAGATCCAGTAGTGCTATGCCCAGCAAAAGTGTCTTTATCAGGGCTAATTTCAATTATAATAAGTGCAAATGGTTATATGGTCTTAAACAGAGGCTGCTGTAGTCACAGAATGGGATGCCCCAAAATAGATCCAGTAGTGCTATGCCCAGCAAAAGTGTCTTTATCAGGGCTAATTTCAATTATAATAAGTGCAAATGGTTATATGGTCTTAAACAGAGGCTGCTGTAGTCACAGAATGGGATGCCCCAAAAAAGATCCAGTAGTGCTATGCCCAGCAAAAGTGTCTTTATCAGGGCTAATTTCAATTATAATAAGTGCAAATGGTTATATGGTCTTAAACAGAGGCTGCTGTAGTCACAGAATGGGATGCCCCAAAAAAGATCCAGTAGTGCTATGCCCAGCAAAAGTGTCTTTATCAGGCCTAATTTCAATTATAATAAGTGCAAATGGTTATATGGTCTTAAACAGAGGCTGCTGTAGTCACAGAATGGGATGCCCCAAAAAAGATCCAGTAGTGCTATGCCCAGCAAAAGTGTCTTTATCAGGGCTAATTTCAATTATAATAAGTGCAAATGGTTATATGGTCTTAAACAGAGGCTGCTGTAGTCACAGAATGGGATGCCCCAAAAAAGATCCAGTAGTGCTTTGCCCAGCAAAAGTGTCTTTATCAGGCCTAATTTCAATTATAATAAGTGCAAATGGTTATATGGTCTTAAACAGAGGCTGCTGTAGTCACAGAATGGGATGCCCCAAAAAAGATCCAGTAGTGCTATGCCCAGCAAAAGTGTCTTTATCAGGGCTAATTTCAATTATAATAAGTGCAAATGGTTATATGGTCTTAAACAGAGGCTGATGTAGTCACAGAATGGGATGCCCCAAAAAAGATCCAGTAGTGCTATGCCCAGCAAAAGTGTCTTTATCAGGGCTAATTTCAATTATAATAAGTGCAAATGGTTATATGGTCTTAAACAGAGGCTGCTGTAGTCACAGAATGGGATGCCCCAAAAAAGATCCAGTAGTGCTTTGCCCAGCAAAAGTGTCTTTATCAGGCCTAATTTCAATTATAATAAGTGCAAATGGTTATATGGTCTTAAACAGAGGCTGCTGTAGTCACAGAATGGGATGCCCCAAAAAAAGATCCAGTAGTGCTATGCCCAGCAAAAGTGTCTTTATCAGGGCTAATTTCAATTATAATAAGTGCAAATGGTTATATGGTCTTAAACAGAGGCTGCTGTAGTCACAGAATGGGATGCCCCAAAAAAAGATCCAGTAGTGCTATGCCCAGCAAAAGTGTCTTTATCAGGGCTAATTTCAATTATAATAAGTGCAAATGGTTATATGGTCTTAAACAGAGGCTGCTGTAGTCACAGAATGGGATGCCCCAAAAAAGATCCAGTAGTGCTATGCCCAGCAAAAGTGTCTTTATCAGGGCTAATTTCAATTATAATAAGTGCAAATGGTTATATGGTCTTAAACAGAGGCTGCTGTAGTCACAGAATGGGATGCCCCAAAAAAGATCCAGTAGTGCTATGCCCAGCAAAAGTGTCTTTATCAGGCCTAATTTCAATTATAATAAGTGCAAATGGTTATATGGTCTTAAACAGAGGCTGCTGTAGTCACAGAATGGGATGCCCCAAAAAAGATCCAGTAGTGCTATGCCCAGCAAAAGTGTCTTTATCAGGCCTAATTTCAATTATAATAAGTGCAAATGGTTATATGGTCTTAAACAGAGGCTGCTGTAGTCACAGAATGGGATGCCCCCAAAAAAGATCCAGTAGTGCTATGCCTAGCAAAAGTGTCTTTATCAGGGCTAATTTCAATTATAATAAGTGCAAATGGTTATATGGTCTTAAACAGAGGCTGCTGTAGTCACAGAATGGGATGCCCCAAAAAAGATCCAGTAGTGCTATGCCCAGCAAAAGTGTCTTTATCAGGGCTAATTTCAATTATAATAAGTGCAAATGGTTATATGGTCTTAAACAGAGGCTGCTGAAGTCACAGAATGGGATGCCCCAAAAAAGATCCAGTAGTGCTATGCCCAGCAAAAGTGTCTTTATCAGGGCTAATTTCAATTATAATAAGTGCAAATGGTTATATGGTCTTAAACAGAGGCTGCTGTAGTCACAGAATGGGATGCCCCAAAAAAGATCCAGTAGTGCTATGCCCAGCAAAAGTGTCTTTATCAGGGCTAATTTCAATTATAATAAGTGCAAATGATTATATGGTCTTAAACAGAGGCGGCTGTAGTCACAGAATGGGATGCCCCAAAAAAGATCCAGTAGTGCTATGCCCAGCAAAAGTGTCTTTATCAGGGCTAATTTCAATTATAATAAGTGCAAATGGTTATATGGTCTTAAACAGAGGCTGCTGTAGTCACAGAATGGGATGCCCCAAAAAAGATCCAGTAGTGCTATGCCCAGCAAAAGTGTCTTTATCAGGGCTAATTTCAATTATAATAAGTGCAAATGGTTATATGGTCTTAAACAGAGGCTGCTGTAGTCACAGAATGGGATGCCCCAAAAAAGATCCAGTAGTGCTATGCCCAGCAAAAGTGTCTTTATCAGGCCTAATTTCAATTATAATAAGTGCAAATGGTTATATGGTCTTAAACAGAGGCTGCTGTAGTCACAGAATGGGATGCCCCAAAAAAGATCCAGTAGTGCTATGCCCAGCAAAAGTGTCTTTATCAGGGCTAATTTCAATTATAATAAGTGCAAATGATTATATGGTCTTAAACAGAGGCGGCTGTAGTCACAGAATGGGATGCCCCAAAAAAGATCCAGTAGTGCTATGCCCAGCAAAAGTGTCTTTATCAGGGCTAATTTCAATTATAATAAGTGCAAATGGTTATATGGTCTTAAACAGAGGCTGCTGTAGTCACAGAATGGGATGCCCCAAAAAAGATCCAGTAGTGCTATGCCCAGCAAAAGTGTCTTTATCAGGGCTAATTTCAATTATAATAAGTGCAAATGGTTATATGGTCTTAAACAGAGGCTGCTGTAGTCACAGAATGGGATGCCCCAAAAAAGATCCAGTAGTGCTATGCCCAGCAAAAGTGTCTTTATCAGGCCTAATTTCAATTATAATAAGTGCAAATGGTTATATGGTCTTAAACAGAGGCTGCTGTAGTCACAGAATGGGATGCCTCACAGCAGACTTAAGATCAGTTCAGTATATATGCACAGTTAGTTAGTATAAGCAGCCTGAAAACGCTAACAAAGCCTGTCAGGCTGGATGAAAAAAAAAAAAAAAATCTCCCTGTGATAGCCTCCGATTTTTCCTTCCTTTCCCTGTTTTTCGCTGACTTTATGTCTGTCTCCTGTCTGTCTCTTGCCTGTCTCCAGCCTGTCCCTGTCTGTCCCTGCCTGTCTAACTGTCTCTCCCTCAGCTACACAGCGTTCTGTCTCTCACGAATGCAATAGAGAAATGAGGAAGGAAAAGCAAGATGGCCGACTTAAATAGCGCTGTGACGTCACCGGGCTTGCTGGCTGCTGATAGGCTGCATGTGACTGCCCCAGCTTGCACTGGCACGGGATAGATGTCCAGACATGTCCCGTCCGCCATCTTAGAATGCCTGTAAATGTAAATGAATGTGTTAGGCACTTACCTCGTCGCCGTCCCTGGTCCCGCGGCGCGCTGTCGGGCGGTCCCCGGCTGGTTGCTGCCCGGCGCTCCCCGGGTGTCCTGGCTCCTCAGCGCGGTTGTGGCGGTCAGGGGTCGGCGGCGCGGGATAGTGTCGGCGGCCGCGCCGCAGCCCGCTCTGCGCGGCTGCGCGGTCCCGCCGGGCTCCCTCGCTGTGCGGCGCTTCCCCCTCCCGGCGGGGGCGCGCTCGATCTTCAACGTGCTCGCGCGCGCGCGAGCACGTCGCCTTTATGCCTCCCGGCGGCGCTTTCCCCAGCGCGCCCGCCGGGGGCGAGTTTGAATCACCCAATCCTGGGCCTGCTCATAGAGTGAGCCCAGGGACTGGTCGGCCTGTCTGGCCTGGGCCGTCCAGTTCCTGGGACCACTCCCGTTTTTAGTGTTGCACCAAGCACCTTCGTTCCCTCCTTTTTCCCTGTTCCCCAC
Organism: Gastrophryne carolinensis; assembly: GCA_027917425.1. Taxonomy (NCBI): domain Eukaryota; kingdom Metazoa; phylum Chordata; class Amphibia; order Anura; family Microhylidae; genus Gastrophryne; species Gastrophryne carolinensis. Next base: position 546,834 of record CM051239.1, read on the forward strand.
TGGCCAGATATCCCTATAAATCTGCACTACTCCAGTATCCCAGTGCCCGTTATAGCTTCTGGGTTCTGGATGTGCGTTGCTGTGTCTTTAGTGAATATTTTGGATTTGGACTTTGACTATTCTCGCCTGCTGCCTGCCCTGACCATCTGCTTTGCCTGACCACTCTTTTGCCTGACCCTCCTGTACCTCGCCTGTGACCTCCTGGACTTGACCTCGGCTACCCTCGACCATTCCTTCGTTATCTCCCTTGGATACCTCGCCTGTGACCTCCTGGTTTGACCTCGGCCTGAATTACGGACTTTCGCACCCGGCATCCTCATTCGGGATTCCCTGCCAAACATCATTCTGCACCTTAAGCCGTTATCCTTTGCGCCTTTTAAGTCCTGGGGGCAACCGACTGGGAGAGGCATTACCCGTGTCTCCTACAAGCGGGGGCTTGTCTATAGGCGGAAGTGGCGGTGGAGATTGGGGGATACCGGCTTAAGACAGACGGGTGTTTGGTATAGTCCTGACATTATAACGGGCCAGAAGAAGAATGGACCAAATCCTGGAGCAGGTGCAAGCCTTGACAGCGGCTGTGGAGCACCTGGCTCATCGAGTTGCGGCCCAGGAGAACCGTCCTACTCCCATTGTCCCCACTTCTCAGGGGACTCCGGCCGCAATGTCTGTGGAACCCAAGATCCCACTCCCTGAAAAGTTCTATGGCGACAGGGCAAAATTTGCCAATTTCCGAGACTCTTGTAAACTGTACTTCCAGCTTTGTCCGGTTTCCTCAGGGTCACAGGAGCAAAAGGTTGGCTTGATTATTTCCCTTCTGCACGGAGATCCTCAGTCCTGGGCCTTTAGCTTATCAGCTCAGGACCCAATCCGCCTATCGGTGGATAGTTTCTTCGCTGCAATGGAGGTCCTCTATGATGATCCTGACAAAGGGGCCTCAGCTGATGCCAAATTACGTACCCTCCGCCAGGGACGCCGTCCAGCCGAAGACTACTGTTCTGAATTCCGGCGTTGGGCGGTTGACTCACGTTGGAACAATCCTGCCCTCTGCGGCCAATTCCGACTAGGTCTGGCTGACACTATCAAGGACACCTTGGTGAATTACCCGGAACCCCAGACTCTGGACGAATTGATGCATTTGGCCATCCGCATTGATCGTCGACTCCGGGAGAGGTGCCTAGAGAAAGGATCACATCCCGAATCGGCTTCAAAGTCTGAGGCTCTAGTCGCTCAACCTTCAGAAGAGCCCATGCAGCTAGGTGCCACCAGGCTCACCGAAGGCGAGAGACGACGACGCCTATCTGAGGGGCTCTGTCTTTATTGTGGTGGAACCGGCCACATGGTTAGACTTTGCCCAAAGAAACCGTCGGGAAACTTCAGAGCCTAGGGGGTTTCGAGGGGGCCCTCCTAGGCTGTAAGGTATCTCCTCAAGTATCGTCTCCAGTTTTCATCCCAGTCCAGTTTAAGAGTGGTGTTAAATGTATTAATCTAAAGGCTCTTCTAGATTCTGGAGCAGCTGGGAATTTCCTAGACTCTGAACTAGCGCAGACTTTAGGAATTATGGTACAGACCTTGCCGACTCCTATCCGGGTTTCAGCCATTGATGGCACTCCAGTGGCCGGGGGGTTAGTTCGGTTCCAATCCCCTCCTATGCAAATCAAAGTGGGAGCCAGTCATTCTGAGGTTATCAGGTTCTTGATATTGAGTATGCCTGGTACTCCTTTGATTTTGGGTTTGCCATGGCTGCAGGAGCATAATCCCCAAATTGATTGGGTTTCGGGGCAAATCACCAAGTGGGGACACCAGTGTTTTCGGAACTGCCTAGAATTCCCACTCAGGGTTGCGCGCCTAGCACCTATTGGGGTTCCAACTCCATATTTGGAGTTTGCTGATGTCTTTTCAGAAAAGGCGGCAGACAAACTTCCTCCCCATAGACCTTGGGACTGCCCAATTGAACTGCTCCCTGGTACGATGCCTCCCAGAGGGAGAATATTTAATTTGACCCGAACAGAAACCCTTGCCATGCGGGAATATATCGCCGAGAACTTAGAAAAAGGGTTCATTCGGCCTTCATCTTCTCCAGCAGGGGCAGGGTTTTTTTTTGTGGAGAAAAAGGATGGGGGACTTCGCCCCTGTATTGATTACCGGGGCTTAAATAACATCACGGTAAAAAATAAGTATCCCCTACCGCTTATTGAGGGACTCTTTACACAGGTGGTTGGGGCGCAGGTCTTCTCTAAACTCGATCTCCGGGGGGCCTATAACCTCATAAGAATCAGGCAGGGGGACGAGTGGAAGACGGCCTTCAATACCCTTGAAGGGCATTATGAGTATTTGGTAATGCCTTTCGGCCTGTGTAATGCCCCTGCGGTCTTTCAAAGTTTTGTCAACGAAATCTTCAGGGACTATCTTGGCCGGTTTATGGTTGTTTACCTAGACGACATTTTAATTTTTTCTTCATCCATTGACGAACATCGTAAACATGTGTGCCTACTTTTGCAGAAACTTAGGGAGAACTGTTTATATGCCAAGTTAAAGAAATGTCAATTTGAAGTATCTGAGGTTCCGTTTCTCGGTTACATTATCTCCAAATCTGGTCTGTCTATGGACCAATCTAAGGTGAAGGCTGTTTTAGAATGGGAGCAGCCCAGAGATCTGAAGGGCCTGCAAAGGTTTTTGGGTTTTGCCAATTTTTATAGAAGGTTCATTAAGAATTTCTCTGCCCTGGTTACACCACTAACTAACCTAACTAAGAAAAGCGGGTACCCCCCGGTTTGGCCGGCTCAAGCTGTCCAGGCCTTCGGGAATCTTAAGAGGGTATTTAGTGCTGCTCTCGTCCTAGTCCATCCTGATGAGCAACGACCTTTCCTTGTGGAGGTGGATGCTTCTGAAATTGCGGTCGGAGCAGTCTTGTCTCAGTACTACGGCTCACCTGCACGCCTCCATCCATGTGCCTTCTTTTCCAAGAAATTCTCAGCGGCCGAAAGAAATTATGATATCGGCAATAGAGAATTACTGGCCATCAAGCTAGCCTTCCAGGAATGGAGACACTGGCTGGAGGGGGCTCAGTATCCAGTTACGGTCTTTACGGACCATAAAAATCTAGAATACATCCAGTCCGCCAAGAGATTAACTCCTAGACAGGCTCGCTGGTCCTTATTCTTTTCTCGGTTTAATTTTTCTATAACTTATAAGCCCGGGTCCAAAAATATAAAAGCGGACGCCCTGTCTCGGAGTTTCTCTCCCCCTGACTTACCGGAAAGGATGGTGTCTCCCATCTTGCCTCGCTCCCTAGTGGTGGCCGCCATCCAACCCCAACTTCCTGATCTTACTCAGTTCCAGGCCCAAGCTCCTCCTGGGAAACCCGCTTCAGCCCTGTTTGTGCCCTCTACTTACCGGTCTGAGTTCTTGTCCCATTTTCACGATACCAAAACAACCGGTCATCCAGGGGTTAAGAAAACCATAGCCTTATTATCACGCCAAGTTTGGTGGCCTTCTCTTAGGAAGGACGCTCAAAGATTTGTCTCCGCTTGCAAAGTCTGTGCCCAAAGTAAGTCCTTGAGGCGTTCGCCTGAAGGCCCACTCCTTCCATTGTCCATTCCTGCCTCCCCGTGGACCCATCTGGCCATGGATTTTGTTACTGACCTTCCCCCGTCTCAGGGACATACGGTTATTTGGGTAGTTGTGGACCGCTTTAGCAAGATGGCCCATTTCGTCCCTTTAAAGAAACTCCCCTCAGCTCAAACTCTTGCTCAACTCTTCATTACTCATGTCTTTAGGATTCATGGTATTCCCATGGATATTGTTTCGGATAGGGGGGTCCAGTTTGTCTCCCGGTTTTGGAGGGCTTTCTGTGCCAAGTTGGGTTTCACCGTCTCCCTTTCCTCGGCCTTCCATCCGCAGTCGAATGGACAAACCGAGAGAACGAACCAGTCCCTGGAACAATATTTGCGCTGTTTTACGGCGGATACTCAAACTGATTGGGCCTTCTTCTTACCATTTGCGGAATTTGCTTTTAACAACGCCGCACATTCTTCCACGGGGGTTTCTCCTTTCCATTGTGTTTATGGCAAGGACCTGAAGTTTTCTGCTCTTTCGGACCAACCCTCTAGAGTTCCCTCCGTGGATGAATGGGTTTCCAAATGGCCAGGGGAATGGAATAAAATCCAGCAACATCTAGCTAGGGCCGCTCTTCAGCAGAAAAAATTTTCTGATCGCAAACGATCTTCTAACTCTAGCTTTAAGGTGGGTGACTGGGTTTGGCTTTCAACCAAGAATTTGGCGCTACGCCAGCCCTCCGCTAAGTTAGGACCTAAATTTATTGGCCCCTTCCCCATAACACAAAAAATTAATCAGGTTACGTACCAGTTGGCCCTCCCTTCGTCCATGAAAATCTGTAAATCCTTTCATGTTTCACTTCTTAAGTCTGCAAAAAACCATGAACCTAATAGTCCTCCTAGTCCTGTGTTAGTTGATGGGCATCAGGAGTTTGAGGTTGCCCGGGTTCTTGATTCTCGCTTTTTTCGAAACTCTCTTCAATATCTTATTGACTGGAAGGGATACGGTCCGGAAGAAAGATCTTGGGTTCCGGCCAGAGAGGTTCATGCGCAGAATTTGGTAAAGAGGTTTCACAGAGAGAATCCTTTGAAACCTAGTTTGGAGGGTCCAGTGGCCCCTCCTCGGGGGGGGGTAATGTTAGGCACTTACCTCGTCGCCGTCCCTGGTCCCGCGGCGCGCTGTCGGGCGGTCCCCGGCTGGTTGCTGCCCGGCGCTCCCCGGGTGTCCTGGCTCCTCAGCGCGGTTGTGGCGGTCAGGGGTCGGCGGCGCGGGATAGTGTCGGCGGCCGCACCGCAGCCCGCTCTGCGCGGCTGCGCGGTCCCGCCGGGCTCCCTCGCTGTGCGGCGCTTCCCCCTCCCGGCGGGGGCGCGCTCGATCTTCAACGTGCTCGCGCGCGCGCGCGAGCACGTCGCCTTTATGCCTCCCGGCGGCGCTTTCCCCAGCGCGCCCGCCGGGGGCGAGTTTGAATCACCCAATCCTGGGCCTGCTCATAGAGTGAGCCCAGGGACTGGTCGGCCTGTCTGGCCTGGGCCGTCCAGTTCCTGGGACCACTCCCGTTTTTAGTGTTGCACCAAGCACCTTCGTTCCCTCCTTTTTCCCTGTTCCCCACTGGCCAGATATCCCTATAAATCTGCACTACTCCAGTATCCCAGTGCCCGTTATAGCTTCTGGGTTCTGGATGTGCGTTGCTGTGTCTTTAGTGAATATTTTGGATTTGGACTTTGACTATTCTCGCCTGCTGCCTGCCCTGACCATCTGCTTTGCCTGACCACTCTTTTGCCTGACCCTCCTGTACCTCGCCTGTGACCTCCTGGACTTGACCTCGGCTACCCTCGACCACTCCTTCGTTATCTCCCTTGGATACCTCGCCTGTGACCTCCTGGTTTGACCTCGGCCTGAATTACGGACTTTCGCACCCGGCATCCTCATTCGGGATTCCCTGCCAAACATCATTCTGCACCTTAAGCCGTTATCCTTTGCGCCTTTTAAGTCCTGGGGGCAACCGACTGGGAGAGGCATTACCCGTGTCTCCTACAAGCGGGGGCTTGTCTATAGGCGGAAGTGGCGGTGGAGATTGGGGGATACCGGCTTAAGACAGACGGGTGTTTGGTATAGTCCTGACAGAATGGATGTTAAAGGAAAACTTCGAGCGATCGAATCGCGGGGAAATTCGGATTCGATCCGAATCGAATTTTTCCTGAAATTCGGATCGAATCCGGGTTCGTCCGGATCGATTCGCTCATCCCTAATTATAGGGTACAACCTTCTGGTTTCATGTGCTGGTTCTTTCTTTTCTACGTGTTGTTCCCTCACATATGGCGGTGGCATTAGGGTTGTGCTATCTCTCTTCATTTTAGTATCAGACGGGGAAATAGGGGGAGGGTGTAAGACGGCTGTAGTGTCCCACTTCTTTCTTTCTGGGTTGTAAACCCAGCCTTCTACCATGGCCATTTGTGCTATGCTGAGGGCACATGCCGTTTGGTGATCCCAGTCCTTATCCCTTATTATTCCCTGCTTCCTGTCTCTGATGTTCTGCCATGTTTCAAAGTCTAACTGGTTTTTCCCTCTTAGTCTGAACCTCTTCAGGATTTTGTCTAGATTTTCAACCGCGGCTGATCCGCATCTTTCCTTCATAATTTCTTTTAAACTTTTCCACTTTTCTTCCTTTTCTGTACTATGCTCTTTAGATAAACTCTTTCCCATCCTTCTGTCCCTCTGTCCTAGGTAGCTTATTGGGGCAGATTAGTCTCTGTGCTAAACCTCCCTCGTTGCCTTCCTCCTAGGGGGCCAGAAATGAGAACGGCTGTGCGTTTCTTTGTTGAAGATTGTAGACTATTTTTAAGCAAATTCCCGCTGCAAAAAAAAAGCAACATCAAGACGATTGCCAACACAGTCAACACCAATTCCTCTTCCTCTAACAATATATGGGACCCTTGGTTTATCCTGTAGCTATAGTGCCTGTCTATTACTCGACACCTTATACCCGCCTCTGTCACTAGGGCTTAATTTTTCTAAAAGTTTAATCAGAAATCATTCATTTCTTATTCCAGACTCATGTAGTTGTTCTGGACTTATTGCTTTCAATCAGTCTTTGGTTTATCTGATATCTTGGGATTTAAGCGTGACTCATGACCCCCGTGAAGGCGCATTCATGAGACAGTTTGGCATACCCTCAGGAAATCAGATACCAACCGAGGCTTGACTTATTCAATCACACGGCATCGGACAGTAGACATAGACAAACAGGACGCAAAACACATAATTCCTCAAGGCAGAAGCAATGTCTTTCTATTTGGTTCAGGTCTCACTTCCACAGAGACTGGCTTTTAACCCACAACCTCCGAAACCCACAGGACTCTCAGATACTAGCGGGGAGAGCAGATATAATATGTATAAGAGAATAAAAGCTTCTCTTACCTGATCAGGGTTTGTCGATCTGCTGTTCCCGTATTTCTCCGAGTATGTCGTCCCGTGCTTCCAGAGGTGATCTCTTGTGGTTCATGTGAGTCCCTGTTCGGGCGTCACGTAATTGTTAGGTGCAGCTTCAAACTGAACTCGCTGCACTGCGTCTGCCTTGGGAGTCCCAATGCGTTTAACTATGAGTAACTCAAACGGACACTGAGTTGTAAGTCCACTCACAGCAATCAGCCAAGCGTAACCAGAGCTGACACACAGGCAGACTGAAGTGGGCTGGGTTTATTCATCTTATATACACTTTAGGCTAAGAAGCACACATGTGCAGTATAGTTTTTTTACATCAAGAATTTACATCAGAATACATCCAAAAACACAAGAATGTTGTCTGTCAACAGATACAACCCCTCCCTAATGTCCCCGAGCAATCGGCCGAACGTTTGAGGCAGGAAAAACGTGTTCAAGGCTCTGTATGCTGTAGCTAAATAGCCTGAAGCCAAAGTTCCATTCCCATCACTGCCTCCGATTTTTCCTAACTTTCCCTGCTTCTCGCTGACTTCCTGCCTGTCTCCTGCCTGTCCCTGTCTCTCTAACTGTCTCTCCCTGACTACAGCAGCGTCCTGTCTCTCACGAATGCAATAGAAAAATGAGGAAAAGCAAGATGTGTGCTGCCTTAAATAGCGCTGTGACGTCACCGGGCTTGCTGGCTGCTGATAGGCTGCATGTGACTGCTCCAGCATGCACTGGAGCGGGGTAGATGTCTGGACATGTCCTGTCCGCCATCTTAGAATGCCTGTAATGTAAATGAATGGATGTTAAAGGAAAACTTTGAGCGATTGAAGCACGGGGAAATTCGGATTCGATCCGAATCTAATTTTTCATGAAATTCGGATCGAATCCGGGTTCGTCGGCCATCTTGCTTTTGTTCATTTCTCTATTGCATTCGTGAGAGACAGGACACTGCTGTATTCAGGGAGAGACAGTTAGAGAGCCAGGGACAGCCAGTAGACAGGCAGGAGACAGGCAGGAGACAGGCAGGAAGTCAGCGAGAAGCAGGGAAAGGTAGGAAAAATCGGAGGCAGTGACAGAGAGATTTTTTTTTTCATCCAGCCTGAGTGTTACTGGCTGGCTGACTGGCTTTGTTAGCTGTTTCAGGCTGCTTATACACTTTTGATGTGCATATATACTGAACTGATCTCAAGTCTGCTGTGGGAACATTACCATTTTGTAAGATCTCATTAGCCTCTGTAATTCCTCTAAGCTGCACACTAATTTAAAGTAATTTGGCCTGTTGCAGCCTGCTTAGACACTTTTACTGTGCATATATACTGATCTCAAGTCTGCTGTGGGGGCATCCCATTCTGTAACATCCCATTAGCCTCTGTATTTCCTCTAAGCTGCACACTTATTTAACCCTTTAAATGCCAGCCACGTAAAATTTACATGGTTGCCTCTCCGCCTCTTAAGTGCCAGCCACGTAAATTTCACGTGCCTAGCATTTACCACTAACAGTTAAAAAATAGAAAAAAAAAACCACTTACCTCCGGTATCCTTGTGAAGCTTGGGGTCCCCTCTTCCTGCGGGGGGCATCCGATCGCCCCCCCGTCGTCCTCCGTCTTCAGGAGGGGGCCCGAAACCAGCCGCCCCCCCCCCCGTTTCCAGCGCTGACATCGCCGCTGTAAAAAAAAAAAAACAAACAAACTGTCATTTACTCACCTCCGCGCCCGAGCCTTCTGTCGGGTCTCCTCTTCACTGGGGGGGGTCCGATCCCCCCCCCCTGGGCTGCGCAGTCTTCCGGGTCCTCACCTCTAGTAATGGCGGCGATGGCCGCCGCCTCCTAGCCCCGCCCATTGTGGGAGGAGCGGGATGACGTCATCCCGCTCCTCCTATACCCCCTCCGAGCTCCGGCATCTGTCAGATGTCAGATGCCGGTGGTGATCGGAGCAGGGCGGGTGTCAGGTGAGGAGGCTCTGATCGGAGCCCCCTCGCCTGTCACCCACCCTGCGCCGATCACCACCGGCATCTGTCAGTGACATGAGCGGCGCGGGACAGCGGCGAGGGACGCCGGATCGGAGGTGAGTACAGTGTAAAAAAAGAAAAATAAAGATTTTTTTTCTTGTGTCTGTGTCTTATTATTTACTTTTAACCCCTTGTGAACTGGTAAGGGGTCCATGACCCCTATACCAGTTCACAAGGCTGGGGGGGATGGCAAGCCTCCTGCGCTAGCGGGTGGCTTGCCATTAACCCCCGGCACCCCCATTACCTGCCTCCCCAAAGGCCAGGGGGGGGCAGAAGAGCCCGGGCCCACACAGGCTATGTGGGCTCATAGGCTGCAGGGTGGGGGGCCACAAAAGCTGGCCCCCCCACTCTGTGCCTACAAGCCCCCATAGCTGGTCCCGGGCTGGTTACTTTGGGTAAGGGGGCCCCACGTAAATTTTTTTTTTTTTTTTAAGGGTTTTTAACCCATAAAAATAAAAAAAAAAATAATGGGGTCCCCCTCCCCTGGGAGGGGGGACCCTATGTCATTTTTTTTCTGATTAACCCTTTGTGTTCTGTCATCCAGCAGCTATAAAAGGCTTCCAGCAGGTGAGCAGAAGCCAGTGATCGCCGAGGGACAGAGTGCTCCAGGATGGATGGGAGGTAAGTATAAAAAAAAATAAAAATTAATAAAATATTTTTTTCTCTGTGTGTGTGTGTTTTTTTTTACATTTAACCCCTTGTGAACTGGTAAGAGGTCCATGACCCCTATACCAGTTCACAAGGCTGGGGGGATGGCAAGTCACCTGCGCTAGCGGGTGACTTGCCATTAACCCCCGGCACCCCCATTACCTGCCTCCCCAAAGGCCAGGGGGGGGGCAGAAGAGCCCGGGCCCATGGGCTATGTGGGCTTGTAGCCTGCAGGGCCAGGGGCCACAAAAGCTGGCCCCCCCACTCTGTGCCTACAAGCCCCCATAGCTGGTCCCGGGCTGGTTACTTTGGGTAAGGGGGACCCCACGTCAATTTTTTTTTTTTATTTTTAAGGGTTTTTAACCCTTAAAAAAAAAAAATGGGGTCCCCCTCCCCTGGGAGGGGGGACCCTATGTCATTTTTTTTCTCGATTTAACCCTTTGTAGTGTGGATGGTATTTGTATTTTATTTGTGAATGTTATAAAATACTTGTTTCAGTTAGAGGGGTCTCCTGGGCAGGAACGGGGGGCTACCGATAAATATGTGGTACCGTTCTAATCGGTAGAAATGGAGCTTTCACATGCAATATGCTTTTCCTTAATAAAAAACATTTTTTATTTAAAATAAAGGAGTCAATTTTCTAAAAAATTTTTTTACTTAATAATATTGAAAAAAAAAACATTTACAAACAAGACATTTCATGTTAAAGCCTAAACTCTGCTGCAAAAAAATATATATATAATTTTCCTGAAAGATCCAGCAAAAATGGCGCAAAACATGACACAAAATGGGGAAAAATGGCCTGTCAACAGAGGGTGACAAAATCTCAAGTAGGCTGGCAATTAAAAGGGTTAATAGTACCTATGCATGTTGGGTATTGTTCTGTTCGGGGGGCCTTGCGCTTTCAGACTTAGCTTGTTTTTTCTGGTTTGCATATTATATTTTAGGAAAAGGTGTTTTTTATTCAGCTTTTTAATAAATTTTTTAGGGAAACCCTGCGCAAACAAAGAATTCTTTGAGGTAATAATTCCAGAAAGATGAGCCCACTAGAACAAGCTGGGTACCCTTAGAAAGCTTAACGTGTGTACTTTCAGGGAATATATGGTTTATGGGGGATATTCCAAATGTCAAGGGTTGTTTTGGTTGAAAAATCGCAAGGTGCGCACTTTGTCTGCAGAGCTGAAATTTTCAAGTAAAATTACTGTTACGCACATGCTTTACTTTGGGGTGTTTGGCAACTCTTCCCTTGACAGTAGCTATGCATGTTGGGTATTGTTCTGTTCGGGAGATGTTGCGTTTTCATATTAAACTTGTTTTTTCTTGTTTGTATATAGTTTTTTTAGGAAAATGTCGCTTTGATTCTGCTTTTTTATCCTTTTTTTAGGGAAACTCTTTGCAACCAAAGAATCCATTGAGGGATTACTTCCAGAAAACTATGGCCACATCAACAAGCCTGGTACGCCTAGAAAGCCTGAGGTGTGTACTTCCAGAGAATATATAGTTTGTTGGGGGTATTTCAAATGTAAAGGGTTGTTTTTCTGGAAAAACTGCAAGGTGCGCATATTGCGTAGCATAGTTGTATTTTATCTGAAAATCCCCTAAAGCGCTGTTTCAGTTTGGGGGAGTCTCCTGGGCAGGAAAGGGTGTCTACCAATACATATGTGGTACCGCTGTAACCAGGAGAAATTGGGATTTCACACGCAATAAGATTTCATTGACAAACTTACATTTTTTATTAAAAAAAAACTACAAATTGTAAAAATTTTTTTTTGTTTTTTTTTTTTTTTGCACATATTTCACCCAAAAATATTGAGAATACACCTAAAAAATTACAAACAAGACATTTCATGTTAAAGCCCAGACTCTGCTGAAAAAAACAATATATCATTTTCCTGGGAAATCCCTGGAAATCCCTTCAGAAATCACATTTGAACATGGGGAGCGCATAATAGTGCAAAATGGTCTGGCAACAGAGTGTGACAAAATCTCCAGGTAGGCTGGCACTTAAAGTAATTTGGCCTGTTGCAGCCTGCTTAGACACTTTTACTGTGCATATATACTGATCTCAAGTCTGCTGTGGGGGCATCCCATTCTGTAACATCCCATTAGCCTCTGTATTTCCTCTAAGCTGCACACTTATTTAAAGTAATTTGGCCTGTTGCAGCCTGCTTAGACACTTTTACTGTGCATATATACTGATCTCAAGTCTGCTGTGGGGGCATCCCATTCTGTAACATCCCATTAGCCTCTGTATTTCCTCTAAGCTGCACACTTATTTAAAGGAATTTGGCCTGTTGCAGCCTGCTTAGACACTTTTTCTGTGCATATATACTGATCTCAGGTCTGCTGTGGGGGTATCCCATTCTGTAACATCCCATTAGCCTCTGTATTTCCTCTAAGCTGCACACTTATTTAAAGTAATTTGGCCTGTTGCAGCCTGCTTAGACACTTTTTCTGTGCATATATACTGATCTCAGGTCTGCTGTGGAGGTATCCCATTCTGTAACATCCCATTAGCCTCTGTATTTCCTCTAAGCTGCACACTTATTTAAAGTAATTTGGCCTGTTGCAGCCTGCTTAGACACTTTTACTGTGCATATATACTGATCTCGGGTCTGCTGTGGGGGCATCCCATTCTGTAACATCCCATTAGCCTCTGTATTTCCTCTAAGCTGCACACTTATTTAAAGTAATTTGGCCTGTTGCAGCCTGCTTAGACACTTTTTCTGTGCATATATACTGATCTCAGGTCTGCTGTGGGGGTATCCCATTCTGTAACATCCCATTAGCCTCTGTATTTCCTCTAAGCTGCACACTTATTTAAAGTAATTTGCAGCCTGCTTAGGCACTTTTTCTGTGCATATATACTTTTCTAAAGCCTGCTTGGGGGTATCCCATTCTGTAACATCCCATTAGCCTCTGTATTTCCTCTAAGCTGCACACTAATTTAAAATAATGTGGCCTGTTGCAGCCTGCTTAGACACTTTTACTGTGCATATATAATGATCTCAAGTCTGCTGTGGGGGTATCCCATTCTGTAACATCCCATTAGCCTCTGTATTTCCTCTAAGCTGCACACTTATTTAAAGTAATTTGGCCTGTTGCAGCCTGCTTAGACACTTTTTCTGTGCATATATACTGATCTCAGGTCTGCTGTGGGGGTATCCCATTCTGTAACATCCCATTAGCCTCTGTATTTCCTCTAAGCTGCACACTTATTTAAATTAATTTGGCCTGTTGCAGCCTTCTTAGACACTTTTTCTGTGCATATATACTTTTCTAAAGCCTGCTTGGGGGCATCCCATTCTGTAACATCCCATTAGCCTCTGTATTTCCTCTAAGCTGCACACTTATTTAAAGTAATTTGGCCTGTTGCAGCCTGCTTAGACACTTTTACTGTGCATACAGTATATACTGATCTCAGGTCTGCTGTGGGGGCATCCCATTCTGTAACATCCCATTAGCCTCTGTATTTCCTCTAAGCTGCACACTTATTTAAAGTAATTTGGCCTGTTGCAGCCTGCTTAGACACTTTTTCTGTGCATATATACTTTTCTAAAGCCTGCTTGGGGGTATCCCATTCTGTAACATCCCATTAGCCTCTGTATTTCCTCTAAGCTGCACACTTATTTAAAGTAATTTGGCCTGTTGCAGCCTGCTTAGACACTTTTACTGTGCACATATACTGATCTCAAGTCTGCTGTGGGGGCATCCCATTTTGTAACATCCCATTAGCCTCTGTATTTCCTCTAAGCTGCACACCTATTTAAAGAAATTTGGCCTGTTGCAGGCTGCTTATCCACTGTTGCTGTGCATATATACTGTTCTAAAGCCTGCTTGGGGGTATCCCATTCTGTAACATAACATACATAACCTACCTCTCTTATTTACACTAAGCAACTCTCTTATTTAAACTAAGCAGGCCTCTTATTTACACTAAGCAGCTCTCTTATTTAAGCTAAGCAGCTCTCTTATTTAAACTAGGCAGGCCTCTTGGAGGCTGATTGTCCACTTTGGGTGTGCATTATATTCGGTTTCTCTGCTTGTGTATGGTCTGCATTACAATCTGTCTCTTTCAATGATACTGCTGCCTGGGGTATCCCAATTTGTAATATAACCTACCACAACCATGTAAACTAAAGGTTACGTCCTTCCAGAAGGAAAACTTATGCCAAACACTATTTTTGTTGGGGGCATTGACCTTTGGATTGATCGGCATGAAATTATGGATTTTTTTTCAAAGTATGGCGCTGTAAAGAAGGTCAAAATTATTTCTCATACTTGGATTAGTGTTAAAAGTTTCTGCTCAGCTTAAAATACATTACGCCACATTGGCATCCCAAGGCACATGCTATTTAAGCCTATCTGTTAAACAAAAGCATTTCTCATACTTGGATTATTGTTAATACTTTTTGTTCACCTTAAAATACATTACGCCACACTGGCATCCCAAGGCACATGCTATTTAACCCTATCTGTTAAACAAAAGCATTTCTCATACTTGGATTATTGTTAATACTTTTTGTTTAGCTTAAAATACATTACGCCACACTGGCATCCCAAGGCACATGCTATTTAACCCTATCTGTTAAACAAAAGCATTTCTCATACTTGGATTATTGTTACTTTTTGTTCAGCTTAAAATATAGCAGGCCACACGGGCATCCCAAGGCACATGCTATTTAACCCTATTTGTTAAGCACAAGCATTTCTCATACTTGGATTATTGTTACTTTTTGTTCAGCTTGAAATATACCAGGCCACACGGGCATCCCAAGGCACATGCTATTTTAACCCTATCTGTTAAACAAAAGCATTTCTCATACTTGGATTATTGTTACTTTTTGTTCAGCTTAAAATATACCAGGCCACACGGGCATCCCAAGGCACATGCTATTTAACCCTATTTGTTAAGCACAAGCATTTCTCATAATTGGATTATTGTTACTTTTTGTTCAGCTTAAAATATACCAGGCCACACGGGCATCCCAAGGCACATGCTATTTTAACCCTATTTGTTATGCAAAAGCATTTCTCATACTTGGATTAGTGTCAAAAGTTTCTGTTCAGCTTAAAATATACCAGGCCACACGGGCATCCCAAGGCACATGCTATTTAACCCTATTTGTTAAGCACAAGCATTTCTCATACTTGGATTATTGTCACTTTTTGTTCAGCTTAAAATATACCAGGCCACACAGGCATCCCAAGGCACATGCTATTTAACCCTATCTGTTAAGCACAAGCATTTCTCATACTTGGATTATTGTTACTTTTTGGTCAGCTTAAAATATACCAGGCAACACGGGCATCCCAAGGCACATGCTATTTTAACCCTATCTGTTATACAACATAAGCGTTGATCAGCATCAGCTGCTTTATTAAGCTACTTCAGTTTGCACTTGTTTTTGACTGCTTTTAATAAACCAGGCCACAGGGCACCCCAAAGCTGCACCTTACACCCCATCTGTTATACAACATAAGCGTTGATCAGTAGAGATGAGCGAACTTTTGAAAAATTCGATTCGACTGATTCGCCGAATTTTCTGACAAAAATCGTTTCGACCCGAATTTACTCGCGACGAATCGCTATTAAAAACGGCTATTTCTGAGCCTCCTAGAGCCTCAATAGGGTTGTAAACCATTCTGCCTTGCTGTAACACGCACAGGATGCGTGCTGGGTTAGTTAAATAATACTTTGAATAAATATCACATGCAGATCAGAGGCATCGCTAATAGAATCGCAGAGCGGCACAATTGAATTCAAGAGAGTTGAAGTGGCATCACTATGAGGGGCTGGAGCCCAAACATTGCTTTAAAGAGACACTGGAGTTGGCAGCAGCAGGAGCCCAAAAATTGGATGAATCACACCCTGGAGTTGGCAGCAGCAGCAGCAGGAGCCCAAACATTGGCTGAAAGAGACACTGGAGTTGGCTTCAGGAGCCCAAAAATTGGATGAATCACACCCTGGAGTTGCAAGCAGCAGCAGGAGCCCAAATATTACTTTAAAGAGACACTGGAGTTGGCTTCAGGAGCCCAATAATTGGATGAATCACACCCTGGAGTTGGCAGCAGCAGCAGCAGGAGCCCAAACATTACTTTAAAGAGACACTGGAGTTGGCTTCAGGAGCCCAAAAATTGGATGAATCACACCCTGGAGTTGGCAGCAGCAGCAGCAGAAGCCCAAATATTACTTTAAAGAGACCCTGGGGTTGGCTTTAGGAGCCCAAAAATTGGATGATTCACACCCTGGAGTTGGCAGCAGCAGCAGCAGGAGCCCAAATATACACTGGAGTTGGCTTCAGGAGCCCAAAAATTGGATGAATCACACCCTGGAGTTGGCAGCAGCAGCAACAGGAGCCCAAATATTACTTTAAAGAGACACTGAGGTTGGCTTCAGGAGGCCAAAAATTGGATGAATCACACCCTGGAGTTGGCAGCAGCAGCAGCAGGAGCCCAAATATACACTGGAGTTGGCTTCAGGAGCCCAAAAATTGGATGAATCACACCCTGGAGTTGGCAGCAGCAGCAGCAGGAGCCCAAATATTACTTTAAAGAGACACTGGGGTTGGCTTCAGGAGCTCAAAAATTGGATGAATCACACCCTGGAGTTGGCAGCAGCAGCAGCAGGAGCCCAAATATTAATTTAAAGAGACACTGGAGTTGGCTTCAGGAGCCCAAAAATTGGATGAATCACACCCTGGAGTTGGCAGCAGCAGCAGGAGCCCAAACATTACTTTAAAGAGACACTGGGGTTGGCTTCAGGAGCCCAAAAATTGGATGAATCACACCCTGGAGTTGGCAGCAGCAGCAGGAGTCCAAACATTACTTTAAAGAGACACTGGGGTTGGCTTCAGGAGCCCAAAAATTGGATGAATCACACCCTGGAGTTGGCAGCAGCAGCAGGAGCCCAAACATTACTTTAAAGAGACACTGGGGTTGGCTTCAGGAGCCCAAAAATTGGATGAATCACACCCTGGAGTTGGCAGCAGCAGCAGGAGCCCAAACATTACTTTAAAGAGACACTGGGGTTGGCTTCAGGAGCCCAAAAATTGGATGAATCACACCCTGGAGTTGGCAGCAGCAGCAGCAGGAGCCCAAATATTACTTTAAAGAGACACTGGGGTTGGCTTCAGGAGCCCAAAAATTGGATGAATCACACCCTGGAGTTGGCAGCAGCAGGAGCTCAAATATTACTTTAAAGAGACACTGGAGTTGGCTTCAGGAGCCCAAAAATTGGATGAATCACACCCTGGAGTTGGCAGCAGCAGCAGGAGCCCAAACATTACTTTAAAGAGACCCTGGGGTTGGCTTCAGGAGCCCAAAAATTGGATGAATCACACCCTGGAGTTGGCAGCAGCAGCAGGAGCAGCCCAAATATTACTTTAAAGAGACACTGAGGTTGGCTTCAGGAGGCCAAAAATTGGATGAATCACACCCTGGAGTTGGCAGCATCAGCAGCAGGAGCCCAAATATACACTGGAGTTGGCTTCAGGAGCCCAAAAATTGGATGAATCACACCCTGGAGTTGGCAGCAGCAGCAGCAGCAGCAGCAGGAGCCCAAATATTACTTTAAAGAGACAATGGGGTTGGCTTCAGGAGCTCAAAAATTGGATGAATCACACCCTGGAGTTGGCAGCAGCAGCAGCAGGAGCCCAAATATTAATTTAAAGAGACACTGGAGTTGGCTTCAGGAGCCCAAAAATTGGATGAATCACACCCTGGAGTTGGCAGCAGCAGCAGGAGCCCAAACATTACTTTAAAGAGACACTGGGGTTGGCTTCAGGAGCCCAAAAATTGGATGAATCACACCCTGGAGTTGGCAGCAGCAGCAGGAGTCCAAACATTACTTTAAAGAGACATTGGGGTTGGCTTCAGGAGCCCAAAAATTGGATGAATCACACCCTGGAGTTGGCAGCAGCAGCAGGAGCCCAAACATTACTTTAAAGAGACACTGGGGTTGGCTTCAGGAGCCCAAAAATTGGATGAATCACACCCTGGAGTTGGCAGCAGCAGCAGTAGGAGCCCAAATATTACTTTAAAGAGACACTGGGGTTGGCTTCAGGAGCCCAAAAATTGGACGAATCACACCCTGGAGTTGGCAGCAGCAGGAGCTCAAATATTACTTTAAAGAGACACTGGAGTTGGCTTCAGGAGCCCAAAAATTGGATGAATCACACCCTGGAGTTGGCAGCAGCAGCAGGAGCCCAAACATAACTTTAAAGAGACCCTGGGGTTGGCTTCAGGAGCCCAAAAATTGGATGAATTACACCCTGGAGTTGGCAGCAGCAGCAGGAGCAGCCCAAATATTACTTTAAAGAGACACTGGGGTTGGCTTCAGGAGGCCAAAAATTGGATGAATCACACCCTGGAGTTGGCAGCAGCAGCAGCAGGAGTCCAAATATACACTGGAGTTGGCTTCAGGAGCCCAAAAATTGGATGAATCACACCCTGGAGTTGGCAGCAGCAGCAGCAGGAGCCCAAATATTACTTTAAAGAGACCCTGGGGTTGGCTTCAGGAGCCCAAAAATTGGATGATTCACACCCTGGAGTTGACATCAGCAGGAGCCCAAAAATTGGCCTAAAGACATAAATATGTTTTGCACCATTTGGAAAGTGTAAAACATGGCACCATGCTGAATCTAGTCGCATGCATCAGGCATTGGTGGGTGGAAATCCTGGCTGATCCATCCCTGATTCATTTTGACAAAGGTGAGTCTCTCCACATTTTTAGTTGACAGACGAGTTCTCCTCGCCGTAACTATGGCCCCCGCCGCACTAAACACCCGCTCAGATGGCACGCTACTTGCCGGGCAGGACAGCTTTTCCAGGGCAAACTCTGCTAGTTGCGGCCACAAATCAAGTTTGGCTGCCCAGAAGTCCAGCGGATCCTCAAGGTGTGTTGGCATGGTCATGTCAAAGTATGACATGACCTGCTGGTTCAGGTCCTGCTCCAGGTCTTCCTGCTGCTCATGAGTAGCCTCACTATGCGGGTGTAGAAAGCTACTCATTAGCGACTGAAGACTGAGGCTGCTGCTGCTGATGGAGCTGCTGCTGCTGCTCCTGCCAACCCCCCCAGCAGCCATGGCAGTGGAAGGTGAGCGCAGAGGTCCCCTCGAGTCAGACCTGTGAGAGTATGGACCATGGCGCAGATAGGCATCGGCCAACTGCCTAGGTAGAATGTCGTTGTAGTAGTTCAGTTTGTCCTCCCTCTCGGTGGGTTTAAAAAATGCCCCCATTTTGTGCCAGAAGCGAGGGTCCAATAAGGTGGACAGCCAGAAGTCATCCCGCCGACAGATGGAAACAATTCTGGGGTCACTACGCAAGCACGTGAGCATGCTTCGTGCCATTTGCGCAAGTGACTCGGATGGACTACCTGTCTCCATCTCCACTGCATACTGCCACGGTGTGCCCGGGTCCTCTGTCTCGCCTTCCTCAAAAACCTCTAGCTCCTCTGGCTGCTCCTGCTCCTCCTCTCCTGTCCGCTGACTAGATAAACCAGCCATTTCGCCAAGCCTAAACTGTGTTTCGCTGGGCAACTCCTCCTCCTCCTCTTCCTCCTCCTCCTCCAGTTCAGCTCCAACGGGGTTCATGTGGCCGTAAGATGTAAACGCCATGTCTCCAGTGCCCTGACCAGCCATGGTTTCCAACATGTGCTGTAGTACATGAAGCAGTGGAATCACGTCGTTCATCCCGTAATCCTGCCGACTAACAAATAAAGTGGCATCCTCAAAGGGCCTGAGCAAACGACAGGTGTCACGTATGAGCTGCCACTGGTTGACATTGAAGTTACACAGGGGAGTCCCCCTATCTGCTTGGATCATCAGGAAATCCGTGATGGCTTTTCTCTGTTCATATAATCGGTCCAACATGTGAAGGGTGGAATTCCAACGGGTGGAAACATCGCAAATCAGACTATGTTGGGGGATACCATTCTGACGCTGTAGCTCAAGAAGGGTGTGTTTGGCGGTGTATGAGTGGCTGAAGTGCATGCAAAGTTTCCTTGAAGTTGTTAGGATGTCTTGCATATGGGGGGAACACTTCAGAAACTGCTTGACAACCAGATTGAAGACGTGAGCCATGCAGGGGGCATGGGTCAGCCTTCCTTGGTGCAGCGCAGACAAAATGTTCTTCCCATTGTCGGTAACCATGATTCCCATTTTAAGTTTTCTTGGAGTAAGCCATGTTTGGATTTCCTGATGAATACATTTAAGCAGTTCCTCCCCTGTGTGACTCCGTTCGCCAAGACAAACCATGTGAAGCACTGCGTGACACCTCCGTGCCCTGCACACATGGTAGACTGGAGGGGCACTGAGACTTGAGCCTACAGTGGAGGGTGAGGAGATGGCGGAGGATGAGGAGGCCAAGTCACACGGTGTCACAGGCCCAACGGGCAGGGAGCGCGGAGGCCGAAGCGGCGTGACCTGTCCAAGTTGCTGCTGCAAAGGGACCACATTCACCCAGTGGGCCGTAAACGACATGTACTGTCCCTGACTGTAGTTACAGCTCCAGATGTCGGCGCTGCCATGCACTTTGCTACACACCGACAGGCTCAAGGACTGGCCCACCTTCTGTTCAACAAAAGTGTGCAGCGCTGGTACTGCCTTCTTGGCAAAGAAATGACGGCTTGGGACTCTCCACCTCGGCTCGGCACAAGCCATCAGTTCTCTGAAAGGTGCAGATTCCACCACCTGAAAAGGGAGCGACTGCAGCACCAGCAACTAGGATGAGTGGGCGCATACTGCTGTCTCTTGGACATGGCTTCGCTGATGGATTGCTGGCGGGATGCATGACTTGGAGGAGGAGGAGGAGGAGCAGGAGCGACAGAGGATGGGTATGACGCACAGCTGCCTTCGGCTGAGGTGCTGGAGCCTTGGCTGGCAGAAATTGGGAGCTCACTTGGTGAGGAAGCAGACTGGACCACCCCTTGGGAGCCTCGGTTCTCCCAGGTCGCTTTATGGTGACGCATCATATGTTGACGCAGGGCCGTGGTGCCAACATTTGGACCCTGGCCACGCTTCACCTTTTGCCTACATATCTTGCATGTGGCCATGTTACCCTCCTGCGGATGCTTCAGGAAAAACTGCCACACTGCCGAGTAGCTACTTTTCCCACCCCCTGGCCTCACTGATTCACTGCTGCTGTTGCCAACTCCAGGAACCCCTGCTCCACTACCTCCCGATAAGGTAGACTGCCGCACAGCAGGTGCTCTACCCCGGCCCCGGCCGGCTCCAGCCTTTGGAATTGTGCCCCCATGCTGACTGCTACCACCTTGCTGCCTCAGCTGCTGACTCCGGGGCAACCTGCGCCCCTCTTCTCCAGATGATGACGATGAAGCCCCTTCATCACCCGGCTCCCAAGTGCGATCGGCTTCATCGTCATCATCATTATCACCGAGTTGTGGCTGTACGTCACTGATGTTCATGGATTCGTCAACAGTGTCTGGCGCAGGAGCTGAAACGCTCGCAGCACCCACGACACTGTCCACATCACTATTTGTCTGCCTAGCTAGAGAAGCCATCTCCATTTCTTGGCTGGGCAGTAGCTGCTGACTGTCCTCTATCTGATGGTCCTCCTCACTAAAGAGTGGAGCTGAACCCAAAGCATAGGATACGTCGCTGGGGGAGGGAACGGCGTAGGACAGAGGCAATGGGAGGACAGGGACTGCTCTCGGGGCATGCCAACTCAGGGTTGTGTCAGAGGAACCTACCGACCCTAGACTGGGGGTCTCAGACGTAAGTTGTGATGATATTGTTGATGAGCGCGTCAACCAATCTACCACGGCAGATGCGTTACTGGTGGAGACCCGACCGCTAGCAGATACTGGCAGATTAGGTCTCTCAGAGTGACCCCTGCTGCTACTGGCCTCCAGTCTGCTGCGAGCTCTGCCTGCGGAATCTTGGCCTCTGCCACTCCTCTTTTCACTTCCAGGCACTCGTCTGCCCGACATAGTCTAACTGGCGTGGTAGTAGGTGATATTTTAAGAACCCCCAGGCAGCGGTGGGTCTATATGAAACAGAATATAATGCACACCAAAAGTGAGCAGTAACACTCAGCCTCCAACAGGCCTGCTTAGTGTAAATAAGAGAGCTGCTTAGTGTAAATAAAGAGGGGTATGGTATGTTACAGAATGGGATGCCCCAACAGGAGTGCACCTGGGACCAGTAGTAGCATGCACAGCAAAAGTGTCTTTATCAGGCCTAATTTCAATTAGAATAAGTGCAAATGGTTATGGTCTTAAATAGAGGCTGGTGTAGTCACAGAATGGGATGCCCCAAAAACCAACAGGAGTGCACCTGGCAGGCAGTAGTACTATGCACAGCAAAAGTGTCTTTATCAGGCCTAATTTCAATTAGAATAAGTGCAAATGGTTATGTTCTTAAATAGAGGCTGGTGTAGTCACAGAATGGGATGCCACAACAGGAGTGCACCTGGGACCAGTAGTAGCATGCACAGCAAAAGTGTCTTTATCAGGCCTAATTTCAATTAGAATAAGTGCAAATGGTTATGTTCTTAAATAGAGGCTGGTGTAGTCACAGAATGGGATGCCCCAACAGGAGTGCACCTGGCAGGCAGCAGTAAGAATATGCACAGCAAAAGTGTCTTTATCAGGCCTAATTTCAATTAGAATAAGTGCAAATGGTTATATGGTCTAAAATAGAGGCTGCTGTAGTCACAGAATGGTATGCCCCAAACAGGAGTGAACCTGGCAGGGACCAGTAGTGCTATGCACAGCAAAAGTGTCTTTATCAGGCCTAATTTCAATTATAATAGGTGCAAATGGTTATGGTCTTAAATAGAGGCTGCTGTAGTCACAGAATGGGATGCCCCAAACAGGAGTGCACCTGGCAGGGACCAGTAGTGCTATGCACAGCAAAAGTGTCTTTATCAGGCCTAATTTCAATTAGAATAAGTGCAAATGGTTATGGTCTTAAATAGAGGCTGGTGTAGTCACAGAATGGGATGCCACAACAGGAGTGCACCTGGGACCAGTAGTAGCATGCACAGCAAAAGAGTCTTTATCAGGCCTAATTTCAATTAGAATAAGTGCAAATGGTTATGTTCTTAAATAGAGGCTGCTGTAGTCACAGAATGGGATGCCACAACAGGAGTGCACCTGGCAGGGACCAGTAGTGCTATGCACAGCAAAAGTGTCTTTATCAGGCCTAATTTCAATTATAATAGGTGCAAATGGTTATGGTCTAAAATAGAGGCTGCTGTAGTCACAGAATGGGATGCCCCAAACAGGAGTGCACCTGGGATCAGTAGTGCTATGCACAGCAAAAGTGTCTTTATCAGGCCTAATTTCAATTATAATAGGTGCAAATGGTTATGGTCTTAAATAGAGGCTGCTGTAGTCACAGAATGGGATGCCCCAAACAGGAGTGCACCTGGGACCAGTAGTGCTATGCACAGCAAAAGTGTCTTTATCAGGCCTAATTTCAATTAGAATAAGTGCAAATGTTTATATGGTCTTAAATAGAGGCTGCTGTAGTCACAGAATGGGATGCCCCAAACAGGAGTGCACCTGGCAGGGACCAGTAGTGCTATGCACAGCAAAATTGTCTTTATCAGGCCTAATTTCAATTAGAATAAGTGCAATTGGTTATATGGTCTTAAATAGAGGCTGCTGTAGTCACAGAATGGGATGCCCCAAACAGGAGTGCACCTGGCAGGCAGTAGTGCTATGCACAGCAAAAGTGTCTTTATCAGGCCTAATTTCAATTAGAATAAGTGCAAATGGTTATGTTCTTAAATAGAGGCTGGTGTAGTCACAGAATGGGATGCCACAACAGGAGTGCACCTGGGACCAGTAGTAGCATGCACAGCAAAAGAGTCTTTATCAGGCCTAATTTCAATTAGAATAAGTGCAAATGGTTATGTTCTTAAATAGAGGCTGGTGTAGTCACAGAATGGGATGCCACAACAGGAGTGCACCTGGCAGGCAGCAGTAAGAATATGCACAGCAAAAGTGTCTTTATCAGGCCTAATTTCATTTAGAATAAGTGCAAATGGTTATATGGTCTTAAATAGAGGCTGCTGTAGTCACAGAATGGGATGCCCCAAACAGGAGTGCACCTGGCAGGGACCAGTAGTGCTATGCACAGCAAAAGTGTCTTTATCAGGCCTAATTTCAATTAGAATAAGTGCAAATGGTTATGTTCTTAAATAGAGGCTGGTGTAGTCACAGAATGGGATGCCACAACAGGAGTGCACCTGGGACCAGTAGTAGCATGCACAGCAAAAGAGTCTTTATCAGGCCTAATTTCAATTAGAATAAGTGCAAATGGTTATGTTCTTAAATAGAGGCTGGTGTAGTCACAGAATGGGATGCCACAACAGGAGTGCACCTGGGACCAGTAGTAGCATGCACAGCAAAAGTGTCTTTATCAGGCCTAATTTCATTTAGAATAAGTGCAAATGGTTATATGGTCTTAAATAGAGGCTGCTGTAGTCACAGAATGGGATGCCCCAAACAGGAGTGCACCTGGCAGGGACCAGTAGTGCTATGCACAGCAAAAGTGTCTTTATCAGGCCTAATTTCAATTATAATAGGTGCAAATGGTTATGGTCTTAAATAGAGGCTGCTGTAGTCACAGAATGGGATGCCCCAAACAGGAGTGCACCTGGCAGGCAGTAGTGCTATGCACAGCAAAAGAGTCTTTATCAGGCCTAATTTCAATTAGAATAAGTGCAAATGGTTATGGTCTTAAATAGAGGCTGGTGTAGTCACAGAATGGGATGCCACAACAGGAGTGCACCTGGGACCAGTAGTAGCATGCACAGCAAAAGTGTCTTTATCAGGCCTAATTTCAATTAGAATAAGTGTAAATGGTTATGGTCTTAAATAGAGGCTGGTGTAGTCACAGAATGGGATGCCACAACAGGAGTGCACCTGGCAGGCAGCAGTAAGAATATGCACAGCAAAAGTGTCTTTATCAGGCCTAATTTCAATTAGAATAAGTGCACATGGTTATATGGTCTTAAATAGAGGCTGCTGTAGTCACAGAATGGGATGCCCCAAACAGGAGTGCACCTGGCAGGGACCAGTAGTGCTATGCACAGCAAAAGTGTCTTTATCAGGCCTAATTTCAATTATAATAGGTGCAAATGGTTATGGTCTTAAATAGAGGCTGCTGTAGTCACAGAATGGGATGCCCCAAACAGGAGTGCACCTGGCAGGCAGTAGTGCTATGCACAGCAAAAGTGTCTTTATCAGGCCTAATTTCAATTAGAATAAGTGCAAATGGTTATATGGTCTTAAATAGAGGCTGCTGTAGTCACAGAATGGGATGCCACAACAGGAGTGCACCTGGCAGGCAGTAGTGCTATGCACAGCAAAAGTGTCTTTATCAGGCCTAATTTCAATTAGAATAGGTGCAAATGGTTATATGGTCTTAAATAGAGGATGCTGTAGTCACAGAATGGGATGCCCCAAACTGGAGTGCACCTGGCAGGGACCAGTAGTGCTATGCACAGCAAAAGTGTCTTTATCAGGCCTAATTTCAATTATAATAGGTGAAATGGTTATGGTCTTAAATAGAGGCTGCTGTAGTCACAGAATGGGATGCCCCAAACAGGAGTGCACCTGGCAGGCAGTAGTGCTATGCACAGCAAAAGTGTCTTTATCAGGCCCATATTTCAATTATAATAGGTGCAAATGGTTATGGTCTTAAATAGAGGCTGCTGTAGTCACAGAATGGGATGCCCCAAACAGGAGTGCACCTGGCAGGGACCAGTAGTACTATGCACAGCAAAAGTGTCTTTATCAGGCCTAATTTCAATTATAATAAGTGCAAATGGTTATGGTCTTGAATAGAGGCTGCTGTAGTCACAGAATGGGATGCCTCACAGCAGACTTAAGATCAGTTCAGTATATATGCACAGTTAGTTAGTATAAGCAGCCTGAAAACGCTAACAAAGCCTGTCAGCCAGCCAGTAACACTAAGGCTGGATGAAAAAAAAAAAAATCTCCCTGTGACTGCCTCCGATTTTCCTAACTTTCCCTGTTTTTCGCTGACTTTCTGTCTGTCTCCTGCCTGTCTCCTGCCTGTCTCCAGCCTGTCCCTGTCTGTCCCTGCCTGTCTAACTGCCTCTCCCTCACTACAGCGTTCTGTCTCTCACGAATGCAATAGAGAAATGAGGAAGGAAAAGCAAGATGGCCGACTTAAATAGCGCTGTGACTTCACCGGGCTTGCTGGCTGCTGATAGGCTGCATGTGACTGCCCCAGCTTGCACTGGCGCGGGGTAGATGTCCAGACATGTCCCGTCCGCCATCTTAGAATGCCTGTATGTAAATGAATGGATGTTAAAGGAAAACTTCGAGCGATCGAATCGCGGGGAAATTCGGATTCGATCCGAATCGAATTTTTCATTAAATTCGGATTGAATCCGGGTTCGTCCGGATCGATTCGCTCATTCCTATTGATCAGCATCAGCTGCTTTATTAAGCTACTTC
Source organism: Gastrophryne carolinensis (assembly GCA_027917425.1). Classification (NCBI taxonomy): domain Eukaryota; kingdom Metazoa; phylum Chordata; class Amphibia; order Anura; family Microhylidae; genus Gastrophryne; species Gastrophryne carolinensis. The sequence goes on from CM051239.1 coordinate 572,929, forward strand.
AGTTTGCACTTGTTTTTGACTTCTTTCAATAAACCAGGCCGCAGGGCACCCCAAAGCTGCACCTTGCACCCTATCTGTTATACAACATAAGCGTTGATCAGCATCAGCTGCTTTATTAAGCTACTTCAGTTTGCACTTGTTTTTGACTGCTTTTAATAAACCAGGCCACAGGGCACCCCAAAGCTGCACCTTGAACCCTATCTGTTTATACTAAATAAGCAAATACATAAAAATGTCAGGCAGACAAGTGCCAGGATGTTCAAAGAGGAGTGGCAGAGGCCAAGATTCAGCAGGCAGAGGTCGCAGCAGACTAGGGGCGAGTGGCAGCAGGAGTCACGGTGAGAGACCTGATCTGCCAGTATCTGCTAGCGGTCGTGTCTCCACCAGTAATGCATCTGCCGTGGTAGATTGGTTAACGCGCTCATCAACATCATCACAAGTTACATCTGAGACCCCCAGTCTAGGGTCGGCAGGTTCCTCTGACACAACCCTGAGTTGGCATGCCCGAGAGCAGTCCCTGTCCTCCCATTGTCTCTGTCCTACGCCGTTCCCTCCACCAGCGACGTAGCCTATGCTTTGGGTTCAGCTCCACTCTTTAGTGAGGAGGACGATCAGATAGAGGACAGTCAGGAGCTACTGCCCAGCCATGAAATGGAGGTGGCTTCTTTAGCTCGGCAGACAAATAGTGACAGTGGACAGTGTCGTGGGTGTTGCGAGATTTCCAGCTTCTGCGCCAGACGCTGTTGAGGAAACCGAGAACATCAGTGACGTACAGCCACAACTCGATGATGATGATGATGATGATGATGATGAAGCCGATCGCACTTGGGAGCCGGGTGATGAAGGAGCTTCATCGTCATCATCAGGAGAAGAGTCAGCAGCTCAGGCAGCAAGGTGTTAGCAGCATGGTTGGCAGTCAGCATGGGGGCACATTTGTAAAGCCTGGAGCCAAACGGGGCCGGGGCCGGGGTAGAGCACTTGCTGCGTGGCAGGCTACCTTATCGGGAGGTAGTGGGGCAGGGGGTTCCTGGAGTTGGCGACAATAGCAGCGAATAAGTGAGGCCTGTTGGTGGGAAAAGTAGCTACTCGGCAGTGTGGCAGTTTTTCCTGAAGCATCCGCAGGAGGGTAACATGGCCACATGCAAGATATGTAGGCAGAAGGTGAAGCGTGGCCAGGGCTCAAATGTTGGCACCACAGCCCTGCGTCAACATATGATGCGGCACCATAAAGCGACCTGGCAGAACCAAGGCTCCCAAGGGGTGGTCCAGTCTGCTTCCTCACCAAGTGGCACGCCGCTCCCAATTTCTGCCAGCCAAGGCTCCAGCACCTCAGCCGAAGGCAGCTGTGCGTCATACCCGTCCTCTGTTGCTCCTGCTCCTCCTCCTCCAAGTCATGCATCCCGCCAGCAATCCATCAGCGATGCCATGTCCAAGAGACTGCAGTATGCGCCCACTCATCCTACAGCGCAGAAGCTGAATGTGCTCCTGTCCAAGTTGCTGGTGCTGCAGTCGCTCCCTTTTCAGGTGGTGGACTCTGCACCTTTCAGAGAACTGATGGCTTGTGCCAAGCCGAGGTGGAGAGTCCCAAGCCGTCATTTCTTTGCCAAGAAGGCAGTACCAGCGCTGCACACTTTTGTTGAACAGAAGGTGGGCCAGTCCTTGTGCCTGTCGGTGTGTAGCAAAGTGCATGGCAGCGCCGACGTCTGGAGCTGTAACTACGGTCAGGGACAGTACATGTCGTTTACGGCCCACTGGGTGAATGTGGTCCCTTTGCAGCAGCAACTTGGACAGGTCACGCCGCTTCGGCCTCCGCGCTCCCTGCCCGTTGGGCCTGTGACACCGTGCGACTCGGCCTCCTCATCCTCCGCCATCTCCTCACCCTCCACTGTAGGCTCAAGTCTCAGTGCCCCTCCAGTCTACCATGTGTGCAGGGCACGGAGGTGTCACGCAGTGCTTCACATGGTTTGTCTTGGCGAACGGAGTCACACAGGGGAGGAACTGCTTAAATTTATTAATCAGGAAATCCAAACATGGCTTACTCCAAGAAAACTTAAAATGGGAATCATGGTTACCGACAATGGGAAGAACATTTTGTCTGTGCTGCGCCAAGGAAGCCTGACCCATGCCCCCTGCATGGCTCACGTCTTCAATCTGGTTGTCAAGCGGTTTCTGAAGTGTTCCCCCCATATGCAAGACATCCTAACAACTTCAAGGAAACTTTGCATGCACTTCAGCCACTCATACACCGCCAAACACACCCTTCTTGAGCTACAGCATCAGAACGGTATCCCCCAACATAGTCTGATTTGCGATGTTTCCACCCGTTGGAATTCCACCCTTCACATGTTGGACCGATTATATGAACAGAGAAAAGCCATCATGGATTTCCTGATGATCCAAGCGGATAGGGGGACTCCCCTGTGTAACTTCAATTTCAACCAGTGGCAGCTCATACGTGACACCTGCCGTTTGCTCAGGCCCTTTGAGGAAGCCACTTTATTTGTCAGTCGGCAGGATTACGGGATGAACGACGTGATTCCACTGCTTCATGTACTACAGCACATGTTGGAAACCATGGCTGGTCAGGGCACTGGAGACATGGCGTCTACATCTTACGGCCACATGAACCCCGTTGGAGCTGAACTGGAGGAGGAGGAGGAAGAGGAGGAGGAGGGGCACAGTGAAGCACAGTTTAGGCTTGGCGAAATGGCTGGTTTATCTAGTCAGCGGACAGGAGAGGAGGAGCAGGAGCAGCCAGAGGAGCTAGAGGGTTTTGAGGAAGGTGAGACAGAGGACCCGGACACACCGTGGCAGTATGCAGTGGAGATGGAGACAGGTAGTCCATCCGAGTCACTTGCGCAAATGGCAGGAAGCATGCTCACGTGCTTGCGTAGTGACCCCAGAATTGTTTCCATTTGTCGGCGGGATGACTTCTGGCTGTCCACCTTATTGGACCCTCGCTTCCGGCACAAAATAGGGGCATTTTTTAAACCCGCCGAGAGGGAGGACAAACTGAACTACTACAAAGACATTCTACGTAGGCAGTTGGCCGATTCCTATCTGCGCCATGGTCCATACTCTCGCAGGTCTGACTCGAGGGGACCTCTGCGCTCACCTTCCACTGCCATGGCTGCTGGGGGGCTTGGCAGGAGCAGCAGCAGCTCCATCAGCAGCAGCCTCAGTCTTCAGTCGCTAATGAGTAGCTTTCTACACCCGCATAGTGAGGCTACTCATGAGCAGCAGGAAGACCTGGAGCAGGACCTCAACCAGCAGGTCATGTCATACCTTGACATGACCATGCCAACACACTTTGAGGATCCGCTGGACTTCTGGGCAGCCAAACTTGATTTGTGGCCACAACTATCAGAGTTTGCCCTGGAAAAGCTTTCCTGCCCGGCAAGTAGCGTGCCATCTGAGCGGGTGTTTAGTGCGGCGGGGGCCATAGTTACGGCGAGGAGAACTCGTCTGTCAACTAAAAATGTGGAGAGACTCACCTTTGTCAAAATGAATCAGGGATGAATCAGCCAGGATTTCCACCCACCAATGGCTGATGCATGTGACTAGATTCAGCATGGTGCCATGTTTTACACTTTCCAAATGGTGCAAAACATATTTATGTCTTTAGGCCAATTTTTGGGCTCCTGCTGATGCCAACTTCAGGGTGTGCCTTCCAACCAATTTTTGGCCTCCTGCTGATGCCAACTTCAGGGTGTGCCTTTCAGCCAATTTTTGGCCTCCTGCTGCTGCTGCTTGCAACTCCAGGGTGTGATTCATCCAATTTTTTGGCTCCTGCTGCCAACTCCAGTGTCTCTTTCAGCCAATGTTTAGGTTCCTGCTGCTGCTTGCAACTCCAGGGTGTGATTCATCCAATTTTTGGGCTCCTGCTGCCAACTCCAGTGTCTCTTTAAAGCAATGTTTGGGCTGCTGCTGCTTGCAACTCCAGGGTGTGATTCATCCAATTTTTGGGCTCTTGCTGCCAACTCCAGTGTCTCTTTAAAGCAATATTTGGGCTCCTGCTGCTGCTGCTTGCAACTCCAGGGTGTGATTCAGCCAATTTTTGGGCTCCTGCTGCCAACTCCAGTGTCTCTTTCAGCCAATGTTGGGCTCCTGCTGCTGCTTGCAACTCCAGGGTGTGATTCATCCAATTCTTGGGCTCCTGCTGCCAACTCCAGTGTCTCTTTAAAGCAATGTTTGGGCTCCTGCTGCTGCTTGCAACTCCAGGGTGTGATTCATCCAATTGTTGGGCTCCTGCTGCCAACTCTAGTGTCTCTTTAAAGCAATGCTTGGGCTCCTGCTGCTGCTGCTTGCAACTCCAGGGTGTGATTCATCCAATTTTTGGGCTCCTGCTGCCAACTCCAGTGTCTCTCTCAGCCAATTTTGGCCTCCTGCTGCTGCTGCTGCCAACTCCAGGGTGTCTTTCAAGCAATGTTTGGGCTCCTGCTTATGCTGCTGCCAACTCCAGGGTGTGCCTTCCAGCTAATGTATGTGCTCCTGCTGCTGCCAACTTCAGGGTGCCTTCCCGCCAATTTCTAGGTTCCTGCTGCTGCTGCCAACTCCAGGGTGTGTCAGTCAATTATTGGGCTCCTGCTGCCAACTCCAGTGTCTCTTTCAGCCAATGTTCGGGCTCCTGCTGCTTGAAACTCCAGGGTGTGATTCATCCAATTTTTGGGCTCCTGCTGCCAACTCCAGTGTCTCTCTCAGCCAATTTTTGGCCTCCTGCTGCTGCCAACTCCAGGGTGTCTTTCAAGCAATGTTTGGGCTCCTGCTTATGCTGCTGCCAACTCCAGGGTGTGCCTTCCAGCTAATGTATGTGCTCCTGCTGCTGCCAACTGCAGGGTGCCTTCCAGCCAATTTCTAGGTTCCTGCTGCTGCTGCCAACTCCAGGGTGTGTCAGTCAATTTTTGGTCTCCTGCTGCTGCCAACTCCAGTGTCTCTTTAAAGCAATGTTTGGGCTCCTGCTGCTGCTGCTTGCAACTCCAGGGTGTGATTCAGCCAATTTTTGGGCTCCTGCTGCCAACTCCAGTGTCTCTTTCAGCCAATGTTGGGCTCCTGCTGCTGCTTGCAACTCCAGGGTGTGATTCATCCAATTCTTGGGCTCCTGCTGCCAACTCCAGTGTCTCTTTAAAGCAATGTTTGGGCTCCTGCTGCTGCTGCTTGCAACTCCAGGGAGTGATTCATCCAATTCTTGGGCTCCTGAAGCCAACTCCAGTGTGTCTTTCAAGCTATGTTTGGGCTGCTGCTGCTGCTGCTTGCAACTCCAGGGTGTGATTCATCCAATTTTTGGGCTCCTGCTGCCAACTCCAGTGTCTCTTTCAACCAATGTTTGGGCTCCTGCTGCTGCTTGCAACTCCAGGGAGTGATTCATCCAATTTTTGGGCTCCTGCTGCCAACTCCAGTGTCTCTTTCAGCCAATGTTTGGGCTCCTGCTGCTGCTTGCAACTCCAGGGTGTGATTCATCCAATTTTTGGGCTCCTGCTGCCAACTCCAGTGTCTCTTTAAAGTAATGTTTGGGCTGCTGCTGCTGCTGCTGCTTGCAACTCCAGGGTGTGATTCATCCAATTTTTGGGCTCCTGCTGCCAACTCCAGTGTGTCTTTCAAGCTATGTTTGGGCTGCTGCTGCTTGCAACTCCAGGGTGTGATTCATCCAATTTTTGGGCTCCTGCTGCCAACTCCAGTGTCTCTTTAAAGTAATGTTTGGGCTGCTGCTGCTGCTGCTGCTTGCAACTCCAGGGTGTGATTCATCCAATTATTGGGCTCCTGCTGCCAACTCCAGTGTCTCTTTCAAGCTATGTTTGGGCTGCTGCTGCTGCTGCTTGCAACTCCAGGGTGTGATTCATCCAATTTTTGGGCTCCTGCTGCCAACTCCAGTGTGTCTTTCAAGCTATGTTTGGGCTCCTGCTGCTGCTGCTGCTTGCAACTCCAGGGTGTCATTCAGCCAATTTTTGGGCTCTTGCTGCTCCTGCTGCCAACTCCAATGAGTCTCTTTGAGCCAAATCCAATGTTTGAGCTCCTGCCGCTGCCAGCTCCAGGGTGTGTTTTTCAGGCAATATAGGGGCCCCTCATAGTGATGCCACCTCAACTCTCTGTAATTGTGCCGCTCTGCGATTCTAATAGCGATGCCTCTGATCTGCATGTCCTAATTATTTACAGTATTATTTCAGTAACCCAGCACGCATCCTATGCATGTTACAGCAAGGCAGAATGGTTTACAACCCTATTGAGGCTCTAGGAAGCTCAGAAATAGCCATTTTTAATAGGGATTCGTCGCGAATAGATTCGGGTCGAAACTAATTTTGTCGGAAAATTCGGCGAATCAGTCGAATCGAATTTTTCAAAAGTTCGCTCATCTCTAGTGCCACCTGGTGCCCAGCAAACCACAAATGCATGAAGCATAGAGCGTAAGCTCCTGAGCTTGTTTTTACTTCTGTGTGTTCCTCGGTCCCAGTGGACAGGAAGTGACATCACTCCCAGCTTTATTGACAGCCCTATTTAAGTAAACAGTTGGTCTGTTTGCATTGCTGTGATATTAGCTAAGTTCCCGGATTCTGTGTTTCCTGTTTCCTGCATTTACTACCTTCCTGACTGATTTCCTGAATCTACCCGGCCTGCACATGAATTAGCATTCGGACGGATTACATGGTTAGAACTTGGATTTGTATACTGGACTTTGCCTTTGTCTTTTGCTGCCAGCCTCTGAACCCGGATTTGTTTATTGGACTTTGCCTCTGCCGCCAGCCCCTAAACCTGATTTGGTTTATTGGACTTTGCCTCTGCGCCAGCCCCGGAATATGGATTTGCCTTAACCCTTTAAATGCCAGCCACGTAAATTTTACGTGGTTGCTTCTCCTGGACTTAAGTGCCAGCCACGTAAAATTCACGTGCCTGGCATCTACCCCTGCTAGTGGGCAAAAAAATAAATAAAAATACTCACCTGACCCCTCGTTAGATCCGGCCGGGTCTCCTCTTTAATTTGGTGCCATCCGATCCCCCGTGGGGTCTCGGATGGCTCCAGGAGAGCCCCCGGAATAGTGCCCCCCCCCCCGTTCGGCAACAGCAGCTGCTATCTGTGTAAAAAAAAAAAAAAAAAAAAATGACATTCACTTACCTTAGGTCGCGCTGCCTCCCGACAGGTCTCTTCTTCACTGGGGGGGCCTCCGATCGCCCCCCCCTGGCTCTTCAGCTTCAGGGGAGAGCCTGAAAGGGCTCTCCCCCCTCCTGCTCCGACGGGCGCCGCCATCTTGTGATAAGCCCCGCCCCTTTGGGGGCGGGGCTTATCGCGTCCCCCGCTCAAGCTCCGCCCCTTTGGGGGCGGGGCTTATCGCGATCCCGTCTCGAAGTCCCGCCCCCTTTGTGACGTCACTCACCGGGTGTCGTCCTGGCTCCCGGCTGTTGTTTATTCAGATGCGATCATGCTGGCCACAGGAGCAGAGGGGCAGGTGATCAGATCATCACCTGCCCCTCTGCTACTGCAGCCAGCATGATCACATCTGTCAACACATCGAGGGACAAAGGAGCTGACGATCGGAGGTAAGTAAAGTAAAAAAAAAGTTTTTATTTTTTAATAAAATTTTTTATTAAAGTGTCAGTGTGTTTATTTTTACTGTTAACCCCTTGTGAACTGGTAAGGGGTCCATGAGACCCCTTATACCAGTTCACGAGGCATCCCCTATTACCTGCCTCCCCAAAGGCCAGGGGGGGGGCAGAAGAGCCCGGGCCCACATAGGGTATGTGGGCTCGTAGGCTGCAGGGTGGGGGGCCCACAAAAGCTGGCCCCCCCACTCTGTGCCTACAAGCCCCCATAGCTGGTCCCGGGCTGGTTATGACGGGTAGGGGGGACCCTACGTCATTTTTTTTTTTGAATTTTAAGGGTTAGGGTTAGGGTTAGGGTTAGCCTAACCCTAACCCTAACCCTTAAAATTCAAAAAAAAAATGAGGTCCCCCCCCCTGGGAGGGGGGACCCTACGTCATTTTTTTTTTTAATTTTAAGGGTTAGGGTTAGCCTAACCCTAACCCTTAATTTTTTTTTTTTAAATGACGTAGGGTCCCCCCTCCCGGGGGGGGGGACCCTACTTCATTTTTTTAAAAAAAATTAAGGGTTAGGGTTAGCCTAACCCTTAAAATTCTGCCAAAAAATGGGTCCCCCCCCCCCCTTCCCGGGAGGGGGGATGCTACGTCTTTCTTTTTTTTTTTTTTAAAGTGGACCAACACCCAGGCTGATCAGCACGGGAATCTATAAGATTCCAGGGCCGATCAGATCCCTCACCGCGGGGCATCCGAAATCGGGATGCCCCGCTGTGTGAAACCCCCCAGGACGCCCCATTCGCCTTACCTTATCCCCGTTCCAACGATGCATGCGCGGGCCTCCGCCACCTCTCACGCTTCTGTCTAGCAGGGCGCTGTTTGTGAATGGCCGGCGCGGGCACGCTCACTGTTAGAGGGAAGCGCGAGATGCGGCTGCCAGCGTGCTCGGAGCTGCTGTGGTTGTCCGTCCCTTGTCCGTGCATACCACAGCGGCTCTGAGCGCTCTGATTGGACGAGCGCTCGCGCATGCGCCGTAGGAGCGGGGTGAGGTGAGTTTTTTATACCTTTCTCGGGGGTTTCACGCAGCGGGGCACCCCCGCGGAAGTGGAACAAAACCCAGGATAGTGAAAATCCTGGGTGTTGGTCCACTTTAAGGGTTAGGGTTAGGTTAACGCTAACCCTTAAAATTCCCCCCAAAAAATGGGGTCCCCTGGGAGGGGGGATCCTATGTCATTTTTTCTCTAATTTTAAGGGTTAGGGTTAGGCTTAGCCTAACCCTAACCCTTAAAATTCCAAAACAAACGGGGTCCCCCCACCCCTGGGAGGGGGGTCCCTATGTCATTTTCTTTTTAAATTAACCCCTTGCGTTTATAGTGTGGATAGTAGTATTTTGTTTTTAAATGTTATAAAGTGCTATTTTCAGTTTGGGGGGGTCTCCTGGGCAAGAATGGGGGGCTATCGATACATATGTGGTACCGTTGTAATCGGGAGAAATGGGGCTATCACATGCAATATGGTTTTCATTACTAAAACAAATGTTTTATTTAAAATAAAGGAGACAATTGTTTAAAAAATATTATTTTATTTATTTTTTTGTTTTTTTTACGCAAAAATATTTAAAAAACAGCAGAAAATTACAAACAAGACATTTAATGTTAAAGCCTAAACTCTGCTGCAAAAAAAATATATATATATTTTCCCGGAAATTCCGGCAAAAATCACGGTTAAACATGGCGCAAAATGGGGAAAAATGACCAACAGAGGGTGACAAAAGTTCAAGTAGGCTGGCAATTAAAAGGGTTAATAGTACCTATGCATGTTGGGTATTGTTCTGCTCAGGGGACCTTGCGCTTTCAGATTTAGCTTGTTTTTTCTTATTTGCATATTGATATTTTAGGAAAAGGTGTTTTTTATTCGGCTTTTTTATACATTTTCTTGTGAAACCCTGTGCAACCTAAGAATTCTTCAAGGGATTACTTCCAGAAAGATGAGTCCACGACAACAAGCTGGGTACGCTTAGAAAGCTTAAAATGTGTACTTTCCGGGAATATATGGTTTATGGGGGATATTCCAAATGTAAAGGCTTGTTTTGGTAGAAAAAGCACAAGGTGCGCACATTGTCTGCAGAGCTGAAATTTTGAAGTAAAATTGCTGTTACGCACATGCTTTACTTTGGTGTGTTTGGCAACTCTTCCCTTGACAGGACCTATGCATGCTGGGTATTGTTCTGTTCGGGGCATGTTGCTTTTTCAGATTTTCAGTTTTTTTCTTGTTTCCATATAGTTTTTTTTAGGAAAATGTGGTTTTGATTCTGCATTTTTATTCTTTTTTAGGGAAACCCTGTGCAACCAAAGAATATATTGAGGGGTTAACTCCAGAAAACTGCACCCATGTCAACAAACCTGGTACGTCTAGAAAGCTTGAGGTGTGTACTTCCAGAGAATATATAGTTTGTCGGGGGTATTTCAAATGTAAAGGGTTGTTTTTCTTGGAAAACTGCAAGGTGCGCTTAGCGCGTAGCATAGTTGTATTTTATCTGAAAATCTCCTAAAGCGTTGTTTCAGTTTGGGGGAGTCGCCTGGGCAGGAAAGGGTGTCTACCAATACATATGTGGTACCGCTGTAACCGGGATAAATTGGTGTTTCACACGCAATAAGATTTTAGTGAGAAACTTACATTTTTTATTACAAAAAAACACTACAAATTGTAAAAAATAGTTTTTTGGGGGGTTTTTTGCACATATTTCATCCAAAAATATTGAGAATACACCTAAAAATTGACAAACAATACATTTCATGTTAAAGCCCAGACTCTGCGGAAAAAAACAATATATCACTTTCCTGGGAAATCCCTGGAAATTCCTTCAAAAACCACAGTTGAACATGGGGAGCGCAAAATAGTGCAAAATGGTCTGGCAACAAAGGGTGACAAAATCTCAAGGTAGGCTGGCACTTAAAGGGTTAATGAACTTTATTAACTCGCTGCACCCCCACACCTGGAGATCCACCCAGCCCTAGCTACTTGTCAGAAGTCTACCTTTCTATGGTTGTAGTCAGGAGGCTTGACAACATGACACTCCAAAACCAGGAATTCTTGGAATGGGAGGAACCCATGATTAATTAGGAAACTAATTCTCCCAGAATAGGTTCATTATTAACTGCCAGAACATGAAGGGGGTTTTACAAAGGCATCAATGAGTGGATACTAGAGATTTATCCAAAAAGTTGCCAGCCTCCCCACTATTGATAAAGGTGGTGACTCCCAAAAATTGTGGTGGGCAATAGCAATTAATATGAGGGAAAAAGTACCTGGCCACCTAGACGAGTTCCATCAACCATTTATAGGCACTGAAGTTTCCTGTTGGTGACTTCTTATTGGGACAGGTCTTAGCAAGGTCACCTGGATTCCCACAATACAGGCACAGGCCCTGTGTCTGCCACCTCGTTTTCTTGACTTGGGAGGGGCAAGTCATGCCAAGTTGCATGGGCTCCTCTGGGGGTGATGAGAATGAGGAGGTGGGACCCATAAAAGAAGACTCTTGGTTGGGGGAACCCAAGTTCTGATCTTTAGCCTTTTCTAGTTGTCATTCCCTGAGATGCCTATCAACTTTAAAGTGGACCAACACCCAGGATTTTGACTATCCTGGGTTTTGGTCCACTTTGGTGGGGCACCCCAATCAGGGGTGCCCCGCTGTGTGAAACCCCCCCAAACACCCCGAAAACTCACCTCTCCCCGCTCCCACGTGACCGCAGCAGCCAATGCCCGCCGATGGACAAGTGACGTCCGTCGACGGACAAGGGAGCGCGCCTGCCGCCGCCTCCCGCACGTCACTATTACAAGGCACAGAGCCCAATTCTAAATTGACTGGAGGCCCGGATCTTTCCAACGTGAGTCAATGTGCCCAAAGGCGGAATTCAGCACTGTATTCTTCGGCCGTGCATTTCCCTTGTCTTAGGCTTCACAGCTTGGCATCCTCAGTTGAAACCCTGCCCGGGTCCACATACAGGACCTCCATGGCAGAGAAGAATGCAGAGACAGTCTGGGCCTCATCGGTGGGCACTAATCCGAATGCCCAAGTCTGCGGATCTCCCTGCAACAGAGGAATGACCAGGCCCACTCTCTGTATCTCTGGGCCAGAAGAGTTAGGCTGCAATCTGAAGTATAGCTCACAAGCATTCTTGAAGTTAGAACATTTTTTACAGTCCCCAAGGAACTTCTCTGGAAGAGGAACCTTCGTCTCGACAGGAGGTGAGGATACTTGTAATGCAGACAGCTGATGGTTCTCCTGAAGCCACGTTTTAAGCCAGCTGGTTTATAGCGGTAGCCATGGCCCGCACTTGTTGCAGAAGTTCTTCCATTTTTTGGGCCCATTTCAAGCCCCATGGGACACCTACACTCTAGGTCCATAACCCCTAATTTCCACTGCTAGCTTCACCACATGCTTTATATGCCTCACTGGACGCGGTTGCCCCCAATGCTTAATAGCACAAAGGTTGTTATGGTGATTTGCTCACTGGTCATTGGCCCTTTTAACTAACCTTCGGCAGGTGCATTGTCTGCAGCACCCCAGAGAGACTAACTAAGCAGTGCTCTTACAATCAGAGGAGCAGGGGGAGTAGAGGAAAGGGGAGGAGAGGGAAGGAGAGGAGAGCAGAGGGGAGGAGAGGAGGGGGGAGGGGAGGAGAGGCGAAGAGAGGAGTGGGAGGAAAGCAGAGCAGATTAGAGGAGAGCAGAAGAGAGGAAAGGGGATGATAGAGGAGGAGAGGGGAGTGAAAGGGAGGGGAGGAGAGGGGAGGAGGGACGAGGGCATGAGAGAAGAGGGGATGGGAGGAGAGCAGATTGGAGGAGAGGAGAGGGGACGGGAGAAGAGCATATTGGAGGATATGGGAGGAGGGCGCAGGACAGAATTGGGGAGGAGAAAGGAGGAGTGGGAAGTGGAGTGCAGAGTGGAGGAGAGGAAATAAGAGAAGAGCAGCTTAAAGGAGATGAAGAGGCTGGAGAGAACAGAGAAGGAGAGGGCAGGGGGAAAAGAGTGGGGAGGAGAGGAGAGCAAAATGAAGGAGAGCAAAAGAGAGAAAAGGGGATGAGAGGTGAGTAGAGTGGAGGGGAGGGGTAAGGAAGGAAAGGAAGGAAAGGGGAGTGGAAGCGAGGAGGAGAGCAGATTGGAGGAGAGGAGAGGGGGTGGAGAGGGCCAAAAAGGAGAGGGCAGGAGAGGAGAGGGGAGGAGATTGGAGAAGAGGAAAGGGGAGGAGAGAAGAGGAAAGGGGAGGAGAGAAGAGGGCAGGAGAGTAGAGGGGATGGGAGGAGAGGGAATGATAGAGTGATAGAGGAGGAGAGAAGAAGAGAGGGGAGGAGAGGGGAGAGGGGGAAAAGAGAGGGGAGGAAAGGAAGAGTAGAAGAGAGGGGAGGAGAGGGGAGGAGATGGGGAAAAGAGCAGAGGGTAGGAGAGGAGTAGGGAAAAGAGGAGAGGTGAGGGAGGAGAGCAGATTTGAGGTGAGGAGAAGACAGGAAAGGGGATGAGCAAGGAAGAGAGGACAGGAGATGGGAGGGGATGAGAGGGGAGTGGAAGGGAGGGGAGAAAGGAGGGGAAGAAGAGGAGAGCAGAGGGGAAGAGAGAAGAGGGGAGCAAAGGGGATGAGAGCGGAGCGGAGTAAAGAAAAGGAGTGGGGAGGGAAGGAGAGGAGAGCAGATTGGAGGAGAGGAGAGAGAAGGAGGGGAGAGGAGAGGGTAGGGGAAGGGGGCAGAGGAGAGGGGAGGAGAGCAGAGCGTAGGGGAGCAGAGGAGAGCAGAGGGGATGAGAGGATAGGAGAGGGGAGGGGAGGGGAGGGCAGGAGAGTAGAGTCGAGGGGAGGACAGGAGAGCAGAAGAGAAAAGATCAGAGAAGAGGAAAGAGGAGGAAAGGAGAGAAAAGGTAAAGGCTGGAGAGTGGAGGGGAGGAAAGGAGAGGGGAGGAGGCGAGAGGGCAGGAGAGAAGAGGGAAGGGGAGGAGTTCAGAGGAGAGGAGAGGGGAGGAGCAGAGGGGAAGGGTAGGAGAGGGCAGAAGTGGAGAGGGGAGGAGATTGAAGGAGAACAGAGTGGAGGAGAGGAGATGGGAGAAGAACAGATTGAAAGAGAGGAAAAGAGAGGAGACGAGAAGAAGAATAAAGGGGAGCAGAGGGGAGGACAGAGAAGGAGAGGAGAAGGTAGGGGAAGACTGTGGAGGAGAGTAAAGAGGAGGAGAGGGGAATGTAGCGGAGGAGAGCAGAGGGGAGTACAGGAGAGGAGTGATGAGGAGAGGAGAGAGGTGGAGAGGAGAGCAGATTAAAGTAGAAGAGAAGAGAGGAAAGGGGATGAGAGGGGAGGAGATGAGAGGGGAGAGGAGGATAGGGAAGGGGAAGGAAGGGAAGGAAGGATTGTGGAGGAGATGGGATGGAAGGAGAGGGGAGGGCAGGAGAGGAGAGTAGAGCAGAGGAGAGGAGACAAGAGGAGAGAAAAGTGGGGGAAATGAGAGGGGAGGTTAGAGCAGGAGAGTGGAGGAGAGGAGAGGGGAGAAGAGCAGGGGAGAGAGCAGAAGAGTGGAGGGGAGGAGTGAAGATTGGAGAAGAGAGGAGAGGACGTGAGGGGAGTGGAGGGGAAGGGATGCTCCATTAGTATGAAAAAATACCCAGACAGTGAATATCATGGGGTTTTGTTGCTCCTTAAGATAGGCAGCCTGAGGCTGAGGCAGGCAGCCGTAAAGTAGGGCCTAAAGTAGTGACACACCAGGATGTGGCTGAAGTTCCTTTTAAAAAAAGAGTGACTCCCGGTAGGGGAGGAAGAGAGCAGATTGGAGGAGAGGAAATTTACAGGCACCGGGACACACACAGATCCAACTGGCTGAGAGGTGGTGGGAGTCTGGAGCCTCAATGTCAGTTCAAGTCACCGCACTGTCTGCTCTGCTGTGCCCATGACTAGGGCCGGTTCTGGTTGACGGACCGGGGGTTGGGGGACCCCTGGCAAAAAATATAGGCACAAAATGTAGCAGAATGTAATGTGCTAAAAATGTCTATTAGTTGAACATGGAATTGTGGTTGGATAATTATTTTTAGAGAACAATGGAAAGGTTTTATACAGGTGAAGGTACAAGGGAAAAAACGCAATAAAACCAAAATAAAGTTACAAATATCATTAAACTATATTCCTATCTTCAAGCTTTAACAGTTTAAGAAAGAAAAAAACGTATCTTAGTTAAGTGACCTTTCTCAGATGCTTGATCATCCCATGAGATCATTCAGATGCTCCACTTTTTAGCAACAGGGAAAGTGTGTACAAAAATGTTCACATAGTCTTTTGTTAAACATAGGACCACGACTCTTGACCAATCACAGGTCCCTAAAAGCACCCAAATGGGTGATTTCCTTGTGTTCAATGTCCCGGCAGGCTGCATGGCATGTTCAGCCATCTTGAACAATACAAATTCACTCAATCATTTGAACAATGTTATTCCTTCTTTTATTATAGATCAATACAAAAAATAAAAAAATATATATCTGTAGCATTATTATTTATTATTATTTGTATTATTGATAATCCTTCCTGATATCCTTTTAATATTTAGATATATTTCACTCATACAATTTCAGTCTTTGTATTATACCTTATATTTCATGAGACCTATTTTCCTTTTCTCTACATGAAAACATTTAATTGAAAATCTTTTGAAGAGGAAGCATAGGCGTCTTTCATAATGACCTTCTTGCGTGCAGGAAAAGGCTTTGGCATAAACATTCTGAACAGCAAGTGGCCTGATTTATGGGAAGACGGGGGGGGGGGGGGCAAAGTGAAAGTGAAATCATCCCGGGATTATGGCTCAGTTCCAAAGCTGTGTAAGCAAAGTGCAGTGACTTTATCCTCTCCTGACATTTCTTAGTGTATAAAACATTTGTACAGATAAATTTACCCCAACAGCGAAGGCGGCAGAAACCTGTAAACCCAAACAACAGAACACCTTGCCAGGCAGAGCATAATGAAACATATGGATTATCGCTTATTTTGTCACCTCCTCTCACACTCACCTCCAGGACTTCTCCCCTGGCACTCCAATCTTCTGGAATGCCCTCCCCGGTTCAATTAGGAAAGGAGAGGAGGGGAGGAATGGAGAGGGAGGAGAGGGTAGGGAGTGGAGGATAGGGGAGGAGAGAAGAGAAGAGGGGATGAAAGGAGAGAAGAGGGGAGAAAAGCAGAGGGGAGGGGAGGAAAGGAGAGGAAGGGAAAGGAGAGGAAAGGAGAGGAGAGGAGAGGAGGGGAGGAATGGAGAGGGGAGGAGAGGAGATGGGAGAAAAGGAAAGGGGAGGGGAGGGCTCAATTTTTGGGCTCTTGCTGCCAACTCCAGTGTCTCTTAAAGCAATATTTGGGCTCCTGCTGCTGCTTGCAACTCCAGGGTGTGATTCAGCCAATTTTTGGGCTCCTGCTGCCAACTCCAGTGTCTCTTTCAGCCAATGTTGGGCTCCTGCTGCTGCTTGCAACTCCAGGGTGTGATTCATCCAATTCTTGGGCTCCTGCTGCCAACTCCAGTGTCTCTTTAAAGCAATGTTTGGGCTCCTGCTGCTGCTTGCAACTCCAGGGTGTGATTCATCCAATTGTTGGGCTCCTGCTGCCAACTCTAGTGTCTCTTTAAAGCAATGCTTGGGCTCCTGCTGCTGCTGCTTGCAACTCCAGGGTGTGATTCATCCAATTTTTGGGCTCCTGCTGCCAACTCCAGTGTCTCTCTCAGCCAATTTTGGCCTCCTGCTGCTGCTGCTGCCAACTCCAGGGTGTCTTTCAAGCAATGTTTGGGCTCCTGCTTATGCTGCTGCCAACTCCAGGGTGTGCCTTCCAGCTAATGTATGTGCTCCTGCTGCTGCCAACTTCAGGGTGCCTTCCCGCCAATTTCTAGGTTCCTGCTGCTGCTGCCAACTCCAGGGTGTGTCAGTCAATTATTGGGCTCCTGCTGCCAACTCCAGTGTCTCTTTCAGCCAATGTTCGGGCTCCTGCTGCTTGAAACTCCAGGGTGTGATTCATCCAATTTTTGGGCTCCTGCTGCCAACTCCAGTGTCTCTCTCAGCCAATTTTTGGCCTCCTGCTGCTGCCAACTCCAGGGTGTCTTTCAAGCAATGTTTGGGCTCCTGCTTATGCTGCTGCCAACTCCAGGGTGTGCCTTCCAGCTAATGTATGTGCTCCTGCTGCTGCCAACTGCAGGGTGCCTTCCAGCCAATTTCTAGGTTCCTGCTGCTGCTGCCAACTCCAGGGTGTGTCAGTCAATTTTTGGTCTCCTGCTGCTGCCAACTCCAGTGTCTCTTTTTAAAGCAATGTTTGGGCTCCTGCTGCTGCTGCTTGCAACTCCAGGGTGTGATTCAGCCAATTTTTGGGCTCCTGCTGCCAACTCCAGTGTCTCTTTCAGCCAATGTTGGGCTCCTGCTGCTGCTTGCAACTCCAGGGTGTGATTCATCCAATTCTTGGGCTCCTGCTGCCAACTCCAGTGTCTCTTTAAAGCAATGTTTGGGCTCCTGCTGCTGCTGCTTGCAACTCCAGGGAGTGATTCATCCAATTCTTGGGCTCCTGAGGCCAACTCCAGTGTGTCTTTCAAGCTATGTTTGGGCTGCTGCTGCTGCTGCTTGCAACTCCAGGGTGTGATTCATCCAATTTTTGGGCTCCTGCTGCCAACTCCAGTGTCTCTTTCAACCAATGTTTGGGCTCCTGCTGCTGCTTGCAACTCCAGGGAGTGATTCATCCAATTTTTGGGCTCCTGCTGCCAACTCCAGTGTCTCTTTCAGCCAATGTTTGGGCTCCTGCTGCTGCTTGCAACTCCAGGGTGTGATTCATCCAATTTTTGGGCTCCTGCTGCCAACTCCAGTGTCTCTTTAAAGTAATGTTTGGGCTGCTGCTGCTGCTGCTGCTTGCAACTCCAGGGTGTGATTCATCCAATTTTTGGGCTCCTGCTGCCAACTCCAGTGTGTCTTTCAAGCTATGTTTGGGCTGCTGCTGCTTGCAACTCCAGGGTGTGATTCATCCAATTTTTGGGCTCCTGCTGCCAACTCCAGTGTCTCTTTAAAGTAATGTTTGGGCTGCTGCTGCTGCTGCTGCTTGCAACTCCAGGGTGTGATTCATCCAATTTTTGGGCTCCTGCTGCCAACTCCAGTGTCTCTTTCAAGCTATGTTTGGGCTGCTGCTGCTGCTGCTTGCAACTCCAGGGGGTGTGATTCATCCAATTTTTGGGCTCCTGCTGCCAACTCCAGTGTGTCTTTCAAGCTATGTTTGGGCTCCTGCTGCTGCTGCTGCTTGCAACTCCAGGGTGTCATTCAGCCAATTTTTGGGCTCTTGCTGCTCCTGCTGCCAACTCCAATGAGTCTCTTTGAGCCAAATCCAATGTTTGAGCTCCTGCCGCTGCCAGCTCCAGGGTGTGTTTTTCAGGCAATATAGGGGCCCCTCATAGTGATGCCACCTCAACTCTCTGTAATTGTGCCGCTCTGCGATTCTAATAGCGATGCCTCTGATCTGCATGTCCTAATTATTTACAGTATTATTTCAGTAACCCAGCACGCATCCTATGCATGTTACAGCAAGGCAGAATGGTTTACAACCCTATTGAGGCTCTAGGAAGCTCAGAAATAGCCATTTTTAATAGGGATTCGTCGCGAATAGATTCGGGTCGAAACTAATTTTGTCGGAAAATTCAGCGAATCAGTCGAATCGAATTTTTCAAAAGTTCGCTCATCTCTAGTGCCACCTGGTGCCCAGCAAACCACAAATGCATGAAGCCTAGAGCGTAAGCTCCTGAGCTTGTTTTTACTTCTGTGTGTTCCTCGGTCCCAGTGGACAGGAAGTGACATCACTCCCAGCTTTATTGACAGCCCTATTTAAGTAAACAGTTGGTCTGTTTGCATTGCTGTGATATTAGCTAAGTTCCCGGATTCTGTGTTTCCTGTTTCCTGCATTTACTACCTTCCTGACTGATTTCCTGAATCTACCCGGCCTGCACATGAATTAGCATTCGGACGGATTACATGGTTAGAACTTGGATTTGTATACTGGACTTTGCCTTTGTCTTTTGCTGCCAGCCTCTGAACCCGGATTTGTTTATTGGACTTTGCCTCTGCCGCCAGCCCCTAAACCTGATTTGGTTTATTGGACTTTGCCTCTGCGCCAGCCCCGGAATATGGATTTGCCTTAATGAACTTTATTAACTCGCTGCACCCCCACACCTGGAGATCCACCCAGCCCTAGCTACTTGTCAGAAGTCTACCTTTCTATGGTTGTAGTCAGGAGGCTTGACAACATGACACTCCAAAACCAGGAATTCTTGGAATGGGAGGAACCCATGATTAATTAGGAAACTAATTCTCCCAGAATAGGTTCATTATTAACTGCCAGAACATGAAGGGGGTTTTACAAAGGCATCAATGAGTGGATACTAGAGATTTATCCAAAAAGTTGCCAGCCTCCCCACTATTGATAAAGGTGGTGACTCCCAAAAATTGTGGTGGGCAATAGCAATTAATATGAGGGAAAAAGTACCTGGCCACCTAGACGAGTTCCATCAACCATTTATAGGCACTGAAGTTTCCTGTTGGTGACTTCTTATTGGGACAGGTCTTAGCAAGGTCACCTGGATTCCCACAATACAGGCACAGGCCCTGTGTCTGCCACCTCGTTTTCTTGACTTGGGAGGGGCAAGTCATGCCAAGTTGCATGGGCTCCTCTGGGGGTGATGAGAATGAGGAGGTGGGACCCATAAAAGAAGACTCTTGGTTGGGGGAACCCAAGTTCTGATCTTTAGCCTTTTCTAGTTGTCATTCCCTGAGATGCCTATCAACTTTAAAGTGGACCAACACCCAGGATTTTGACTATCCTGGGTTTTGGTCCACTTTGGTGGGGCACCCCAATCAGGGGTGCCCCGCTGTGTGAAACCCCCCCAAACACCCCGAAAACTCACCTCTCCCCGCTCCCACGTGACCGCAGCAGCCAATGCCCGCCGACGGACAAGTGACGTCCGTCGACGGACAAGGGAGCGCGCCTGCCGCCGCCTCCCGCACGTCACTATTACAAGGCACAGAGCCCAATTCTAAATTGACTGGAGGCCCGGATCTTTCCAACGTGAGTCAATGTGCCCAAAGGCGGAATTCAGCACTGTATTCTTCGGCCGTGCATTTCCCTTGTCTTAGGCTTCACAGCTTGGCATCCTCAGTTGAAACCCTGCCCGGGTCCACATACAGGACCTCCATGGCAGAGAAGAATGCAGAGACAGTCTGGGCCTCATCGGTGGGCACTAATCCGAATGCCCAAGTCTGCGGATCTCCCTGCAACAGAGGAATGACCAGGCCCACTCTCTGTATCTCTGGGCCAGAAGAGTTAGGCTGCAATCTGAAGTATAGCTCACAAGCATTCTTGAAGTTAGAACATTTTTTACAGTCCCCAAGGAACTTCTCTGGAAGAGGAACCTTCGTCTCGACAGGAGGTGAGGATACTTGTAATGCAGACAGCTGATGGTTCTCCTGAAGCCACGTTTTAAGCCAGCTGGTTTATAGCGGTAGCCATGGCCCGCACTTGTTGCAGAAGTTCTTCCATTTTTTGGGCCCATTTCAAGCCCCATGGGACACCTACACTCTAGGTCCATAACCCCTAATTTCCACTGCTAGCTTCACCACATGCTTTATATGCCTCACTGGACGCGGTTGCCCCCAATGCTTAATAGCACAAAGGTTGTTATGGTGATTCGCTCACTGGTCATTGGCCCTTTTAACTAACCTTCGGCAGGTGCATTGTCTGCAGCACCCCAGAGAGACTAACTAAGCAGTGCTCTTACAATCAGAGGAGCAGGGGGAGGAGAGGAAAGGGGAGGAGAAGGAAGGAGAGGAGAGCAGAGGGGAGGAGAGGCGAAGAGAGGAGTGGGAGGAAAGCAGAGCAGATTAGAGGAGAGCAGAAGAGAGGAAAGGGGATGATAGAGGAGGAGAGGGGAGTGAAAGGGAGGGGAGGAGAGGGGAGGAGGGACGAGGGCATGAGAGAAGAGGGGATGGGAGGAGAGCAGATTGGAGGAGAGGAGAGGGGACGGGAGAAGAGCATATTGGAGGATATGGGAGGAGGGCGCAGGACAGAATTGGGGAGGAGAAAGGAGGAGTGGGAAGTGGAGTGCAGAGTGGAGGAGAGGAAATAAGAGAAGAGCAGCTTAAAGGAGATGAAGAGGCTGGAGAGAACAGAGAAGGAGAGGGCAGGGGGAAAAGAGTGGGGAGGAGAGGAGAGCAAAATGAAGGAGAGCAAAAGAGAGAAAAGGGGATGAGAGGTGAGTAGAGTGGAGGGGAGGGGTAAGGAAGGAAAGGAAGGAAAGGGGAGTGGAAGCGAGGAGGAGAGCAGATTGGAGGAGAGGAGAGGGGAGGAGAGAAGAGGAAAGGGGAGGAGAGAAGAGGGCAGGAGAGTAGAGGGGATGGGAGGAGAGGGAATGATAGAGTGATAGAGGAGGAGAGAAGAAGAGAGGGGAGGAGAGGGGAGAGGGGGAAAAGAGAGGGGAGGAAAGGAAGAGTAGAAGAGAGGGGAGGAGAGGGGAGGAGATGGGGAAAAGAGCAGAGGGTAGGAGAGGAGTAGGGAAAAGAGGAGAGGTGAGGGAGGAGAGCAGATTTGAGGTGAGGAGAAGACAGGAAAGGGGATGAGCAAGGAAGAGAGGACAGGAGATGGGAGGGGATGAGAGGGGAGTGGAAGGGAGGGGAGAAAGGAGGGGAAGAAGAGGAGAGCAGAGGGGAAGAGAGAAGAGGGGAGCAAAGGGGATGAGAGCGGAGCGGAGTAAAGAAAAGGAGTGGGGAGGGAAGGAGAGGAGAGCAGATTGGAGGAGAGGAGAGAGAAGGAGGGGAGAGGAGAGGGTAGGGGAAGGGGGCAGAGGAGAGGGGAGGAGAGCAGAGCGTAGGGGAGCAGAGGAGAGCAGAGGGGATGAGAGGATAGGAGAGGGGAGGGGAGGGGAGGGCAGGAGAGTAGAGTCGAGGGGAGGACAGGAGAGCAGAAGAGAAAAGATCAGAGAAGAGGAAAGAGGAGGAAAGGAGAGAAAAGGTAAAGGCTGGAGAGTGGAGGGGAGGAAAGGAGAGGGGAGGAGGCGAGAGGGCAGGAGAGAAGAGGGAAGGGGAGGAGTTCAGAGGAGAGGAGAGGGGAGGAGCAGAGGGGAAGGGTAGGAGAGGGCAGAAGTGGAGAGGGGAGGAGATTGAAGGAGAACAGAGTGGAGGAGAGGAGATGGGAGAAGAACAGATTGAAAGAGAGGAAAAGAGAGGAGACGAGAAGAAGAATAAAGGGGAGCAGAGGGGAGGACAGAGAAGGAGAGGAGAAGGTAGGGGAAGACTGTGGAGGAGAGTAAAGAGGAGGAGAGGGGAATGTAGCGGAGGAGAGCAGAGGGGAGTACAGGAGAGGAGTGATGAGGAGAGGAGAGAGGTGGAGAGGAGAGCAGATTAAAGTAGAAGAGAAGAGAGGAAAGGGGATGAGAGGGGAGGAGATGAGAGGGGAGAGGAGGATAGGGAAGGGGAAGGAAGGGAAGGAAGGATTGTGGAGGAGATGGGATGGAAGGAGAGGGGAGGGCAGGAGAGGAGAGTAGAGCAGAGGAGAGGAGACAAGAGGAGAGAAAAGTGGGGGAAATGAGAGGGGAGGTTAGAGCAGGAGAGTGGAGGAGAGGAGAGGGGAGAAGAGCAGGGGAGAGAGCAGAAGAGTGGAGGGGAGGAGTGAAGATTGGAGAAGAGAGGAGAGGACGTGAGGGGAGTGGAGGGGAAGGGATGCTCCATTAGTATGAAAAAATACCCAGACAGTGAATATCATGGGGTTTTGTTGCTCCTTAAGATAGGCAGCCTGAGGCTGAGGCAGGCAGCCGTAAAGTAGGGCCTAAAGTAGTGACACACCAGGATGTGGCTGAAGTTCCTTTTAAAAAAAGAGTGACTCCCGGTAGGGGAGGAAGAGAGCAGATTGGAGGAGAGGAAATTTACAGGCACCGGGACACACACAGATCCAACTGGCTGAGAGGTGGTGGGAGTCTGGAGCCTCAATGTCAGTTCAAGTCACCGCACTGTCTGCTCTGCTGTGCCCATGACTAGGGCCGGTTCTGGTTGACGGACCGGGGGTTGGGGGACCCCTGGCAAAAAATATAGGCACAAAATGTAGCAGAATGTAATGTGCTAAAAATGTCTATTAGTTGAACATGGAATTGTGGTTGGATAATTATTTTTAGAGAACAATGGAAAGGTTTTATACAGGTGAAGGTACAAGGGAAAAAACGCAATAAAACCAAAATAAAGTTACAAATATCATTAAACTATATTCCTATCTTCAAGCTTTAACAGTTTAAGAAAGAAAAAAACGTATCTTAGTTAAGTGACCTTTCTCAGATGCTTGATCATCCCATGAGATCATTCAGATGCTCCACTTTTTAGCAACAGGGAAAGTGTGTACAAAAATGTTCACATAGTCTTTTGTTAAACATAGGACCACGACTCTTGACCAATCACAGGTCCCTAAAAGCACCCAAATGGGTGATTTCCTTGTGTTCAATGTCCCGGCAGGCTGCATGGCATGTTCAGCCATCTTGAACAATACAAATTCACTCAATCATTTGAACAATGTTATTCCTTCTTTTATTATAGATCAATACAAAAAATAAAAAAATATATATCTGTAGCATTATTATTTATTATTATTTGTATTATTGATAATCCTTCCTGATATCCTTTTAATATTTAGATATATTTCACTCATACAATTTCAGTCTTTGTATTATACCTTATATTTCATGAGACCTATTTTCCTTTTCTCTACATGAAAACATTTAATTGAAAATCTTTTGAAGAGGAAGCATAGGCGTCTTTCATAATGACCTTCTTGCGTGCAGGAAAAGGCTTTGGCATAAACATTCTGAACAGCAAGTGGCCTGATTTATGGGAAGACGGGGGGGGGGGGGCAAAGTGAAAGTGAAATCATCCCGGGATTATGGCTCAGTTCCAAAGCTGTGTAAGCAAAGTGCAGTGACTTTATCCTCTCCTGACATTTCTTAGTGTATAAAACATTTGTACAGATAAATTTACCCCAACAGCGAAGGCGGCAGAAACCTGTAAACCCAAACAACAGAACACCTTGCCAGGCAGAGCATAATGAAACATATGGATTATCGCTTATTTTGTCACCTCCTCTCACACTCACCTCCAGGACTTCTCCCCTGGCACTCCAATCTTCTGGAATGCCCTCCCCGGTTCAATTAGGAAAGGAGAGGAGGGGAGGAATGGAGAGGGGAGGAGAGGGTAGGGAGTGGAGGATAGGGGAGGAGAGAAGAGAAGAGGGGATGAAAGGAGAGAAGAGGGGAGAAAAGCAGAGGGGAGGGGAGGAAAGGAGAGGAAGGGAAAGGAGAGGAAAGGAGAGGAGAGGAGAGGAGGGGAGGAATGGAGAGGGGAGGAGAGGAGATGGGAGAAAAGGAAAGGGGAGGGGAGGGGTGGAAAGGAGAGTAGGGGGAGGAAAGGAGAGTAGGGGGAGGAAAGGAGAGGGGAGGGAAGGAAAGGAAAGGAGGGAAGGGGAAGAAAGGGGAGTAGAGGGGAGGGAGCAGAGGAAGGAGAAGAGAGGTAAGGAAGAGCCAGTGGGAGGAAGGCAGGAGATGAGAGGGGAGGGGAGCAGCAGGAAGGAGAGGAGAACAGCGGGGAGGAAAGGAGAAGAGAGGAGAGGAGAAGAAAGAGGAGGAGTGGGGATGGGAGGAGAGCAGGGGGGAGGAGAAGAAAAGGGGAGGAGAGTAAAGGGGAGGAGAGGGGAGGGGAGAAGATGAGAGAATAGAAAATGGTAGCAGACAGGAGGAGAGGAGAGTGCAGGAGATGGGAGAAGAGGGGAGGATAGGGGAGTGGAGGAGAAGAGAAAGCAGGAGAGGGGTAGGAAAAGAGAGGGGAGTTAAAGGGAGAAGAGGGGAGAGGAGAATAGGAGAGAGGAGGATAGGAGAGGGAAGTACAAAGGAGGAGAAGAGATAGCAGAAAAGGGCAGGACAGGAGAAGAGAGGGGAGTAGAGTAAAGGGGAAGGGAGAATAGGAGAGAGGAGGGTAGAAAATGGAGGAAAGAAGAGGAGAGGGGAGGAGAGGAGAGAGGAGGGGAGGAAATGAGTGGCTAGGAGAGGGGATGAGAGGAGAAGGGAGTGGAGAAGATGGGATGAGGGGGGAGGGGAGAAGAGGAGAGGAAAGGGGAGAAGAGGGGAGGAAAGAAGAGGAGAGGAGAAGAGAGGAAAGGAGAGGAGAGGACAGGGAGCAAAGGGGAGGAGAGGAGAAGAGCAGAGCGAGAAGGGGGGAGGGAGAGGAAGGGAGAGGAGAGGGGAGAAGAGGGGAGGATGGAAGAGGGCAGGGGACGAGGGGGGAGAGCAGATTCAAGGAGATGAATGGAAGGAGTAGGCACACATCCAACTGACTAAGAGACGGGTGGAAGTCTGGTGGAAGTCACTTTGCTGTGCCCCTGACTAGGGCCTGTTCTGGTGCCACAGACGGGGGGTTGGGGGACCCCTGCTATAGTATATTGTTTTGCTTAGGCACAAAATGTAGCAGATTTATACAACGTCATATGCTAAAAATGTTGTCTATTAGTTGAACATGGAGTTGTGGTTGTGGTTGGATAATGATTTTTAGAGAACAATGGAAAGGTTTTATACAGGTGAAGGTACAAGGGAAAAAATGCAATAAAACCAAAATAAAGTTACAAATAACATTACACTATATTCCTAGATTCAAGATTTAACAGTTTAAGAAAGAAATGCGAGAAAAAAACGCATCTTAGTTAAGTGGCCTTTCTCAGATGCTTGATCATCCCATGAGATCATTCAGATGCTCCACTTTCTAGCAACAGGGGGAAAGTGAGTACAAAAATGTTCACATAGTCTTTTGTTAAACATAGGACGACGCCTCCTGACCAATCACAGATCCCTCTGTAGCATTATTATTTATTATTATTAATATTATTAATAATCCTTCCTGATTTCCTATTAATATTTAGATATGTTTCATCCATACAATTTAAGTCTTTGTATTATACCTAATAATTTAATCAGACCTATTTTCTTTATCTCTACATGAAAACATTTCAATGAAAGTCTTTTGAAGAGGAAGCATAGGCGGCTTTCATAATGACCTTGAAAAGGCTTTGGCATAAACATTCCGAACAACAAGTGGCCTGATTTCTGGGAAGACGGGGGGGGGGGGGGGGGGCAAAGTGAAAGTGAAACCATCCCGGGATTATGGCTCAGTTCCAAAGCTGTGTAAGCAAAGTGCAGTGACTTCATCCTCTTCTGGCCTTTCTTAGTGTATAAAACATTTGCACATTTATACCATTTTACCCAAAAAGTGAAGTTGGCAGAAACAGAGGGCGCGGCCGGTAAGCGGCGTGATTCCTTGGAAGTTGGGAGAGACAAAGGAATGAGGGAAAGGAGTGTGAGCTTAGACACCATAAATAATACGGCCTATAAATGAAAGCCACCAACCCACCTTACTAGCAGGGACACCCCTTGTAGTCTTATAACCGCATTTACTTTAGTTGAGGGGCGAGCAGGAGAGCAGAGGGAAGAGAAGGGAGGAGAGGAAGGGGAAAGCCAGTGGGAGGAGGGCAGGAGATGAGAGGAGAAGAGGAGAGGGGATGAAATGAGAGTAGAGGACAGGGGAGGAAAGGGGAATGGAGAAGAGGGTAGGAGAGGAGAGGAGAAAAAAGGGGAGTAGAGAGGAAATGAGGGGATGGGAGGAGAGCAGGGGGGGCAGAGGGGAGGAGAAGAGAGCAGATTGGGGGAGGGGAGAGGGAAGGGAAAGGGGGGCAGAGAATAGTGGAAGAGAGGAGAGGGGAGGAGAGGGGTGGCGCAGGAGTGGAGAACAGTGAGGAGGAGAGAGGAAGAGAGGAGAGGAGAAGAAAGGGAAGGAGAGGAGAGGGGAGGAGAGAAGAGGCAAGGAGAACATAGAAAATGGTAGCAGACAGGAGGAGAAGAAAGTGCAGGAGATGGGAGGAGAGGGAAGGGGAGAATAGGAGAGAGGAGCATAGAAAATGGGAGTAGAGAGGAGGAGATGGCAGGAGAGGGGAGAGGAGTAGAGCAGAGGAAAGGAGAGGAGAGGAAAGAGGAGGAAAGCAGAGGGGAGGTTAGGAGAGCAAAGGGGAGGAATTGCGAGGAGGGGATGAGATGTGATGAGAGGGGAGAGGAGGAAAAGAGAGAAGATTAGAGCTGAGGAGAGAGGAGGGGAGGAAATGAGAGGATAGGAGAGGAGAGGGAAGAGGAGGAAAGGAGAGAGGAGTGAAGGATAGGGAAGGGGAGGAGGGGAGAGGGGAGGGTATGAGAGGAAGAGAGAGGAGAGGGGAGGATGGAAGATGGCAGGAGACGAGAGGGAGGGGAGAAAGCAGATTCGAGGAGAGGAGAGGAAGGGGCAGGCACCAGGACTCACACATCCAGCTGACTAAGAGACAGTGCGGTGGAAGTCTGGTGGAAGTCACTTTGCTGCGAACCTGACTAGGGCCGGTTCTGGTGCCACAGACTGGGGGTTGGGGGACCCCTGCTATAGTATATTGTTTTGCTTAGGCACAAAATGTAGCAGATTTATACAACGTCATATGCTAAAAATTGAGTTGTGGTTGTGGTTGTATAATGATTTTTAGAAAACAATGGAAAGTGTTCTGCCCAGCAGGGTATAGAATCATTATAATTCATTTCTGCCCTGTCATCGTATCATTAGTGAGGTTATAGCACCATCTAGTGGTGTTAAGTTGTTTAACATGTTCTTCCGAGTTAAAAGTATTATGGGAGATTGCAATGCATTCTGGGAGGAAGAAGTGGGCTGTCTTTATCCTCCAGACACAGAGCTTCCATGATATTTCTCTCATCTAAAACTCCACCATCTGTGTAACAGCATATCTGGTGAGTCATTTACCTCAGTTACTAGGGCATTATGATATCTAGAGCTGTTTAGATATTTGTACTACTCAGAGAGTTTAATGTGTAGATGTTAAACTGCTAGCTAGCCATGCAATCCTTCTCATATGCAGCCTTTTTGTCGTGTACTTCACTGTTATGTAATGTATGATATCTACAGATGTTATACTCTGTACTTATGCATTGTCATCTGTATTCTTATAGTTTTACCAAACACACAACCTGTTTCGCCATCACATAATAAACCTGTTAAACTGCAGACAACAGGCCTCTTATTTGGAAGACAGGAATGGTTTATGCTGAATGTTGGATTACACACTGTATGAACGTGTAAGAAGACAGAACAGAAAGGTTTTATACAGGTGAAGGTTCAAGGGAAAAAATGCAATAAAACCAAAATAAAGTTAGCAACTACATTAAACTATGTTCCTATCTACAAGCTTTAACAGTTTAGGAAAGAAATACAAGAAAAAAATGTATCTTAGTTAAGTGGCCTTTCTCAGATGCTTGGTCATCCCATGAGATCATTCAGATGCTCCACTTTCTAGCAACAGGGGGAAAGTGTGTACAAAAATATGCGCATAGCCTTCTGTTAAACATAGGACGACGCCTCCTGACCAATCACATGTCCCTAAAAGCACCAAAATGGGTCATTGCCTTGTGTTCAAGAGGCGTGGTCCTATGTTCTTAACCAATAACACATTTACACACAGGAGGCCGGCTGCATGGCATGTTCAGCAATATTGAACAATACAAATTCACTCAATCATTTGAACAATGTTATACCTATTTTTATCATAGCTCAAACCAATACAAATTATAAAATGAAATATGTCTGTAGCATTACACATAATCCTTCCTGAGATCTTCCTGAGATCCTTTTAATATTTAGATATATTTCACTCATACAATTTCAGTCTTTGTATTATACCTAACATTTCATCAGACCTATTTTCTTTATCTCTACATGAAAACATTTCAATGGAAATCTTTTGAAGAGGAAGAATAGGCGGCTTTCATAATGACCTTCTTGCGTGCAGGAAAAGGCTTTGGCATAAACATTCCGAACAGCAAGTGGCCTGATTTCTGGGAAGACGGGGGGGGGGGGGGGCAAAGTGAAAGTGAAATCATCCCGGGAATATGGATCAGTTCCAAAGCTGTGTAAGCAAAGTGCAGTGACCACTTTATCCTCTTCTGGTCTTTTTTAGTGTATAAAACATTTGCACAGAAGAATTTACCGAAACAGTGAAAGCGGCAGAAGCAAAGAGCATGGCCGGTAAGTGGAGTGATTCCTGAGAAATCGGGAGAGATGAAGGAACGAACTGTCACGGTACCAGGTGTGAACCCTGATTGCGGAGATTAAGAACCAGCTCACCTCTCGACTGGAAAGCCTGAAATCTAAGGACCAACCTGGTTTTTACTAGAGTCTCTAATGGTGAGGATAGCCTGGGCTGCAGGAAGGTCCCAGGTCAGGCAACCTAGGAGTGGGTTTTGCCAAGTTCTGGGTAGAAGACAGACCAGAGCTGGACTGGAACGTAAAACAAGCTGAAGTTGTGGCTGGCAGAACAGGATCAAAGTCGTAAACAAGCCAAGGTCGTCAGGAGAACAGGAGCGTAGTCAGGATCAAGCTGGGTCGGTACACAGGAATGGAAGACTGGAACTCAGGAACAAGCATGAGAAATGACCAACTGGCAATGGACCTCATTGCTCACCAGTATTTAAAGGCCCTTGTGCATGCGCAAAAGCGAGCACATTTTCGTGCGTGAGCACCCATAATCACACATGCGCACAAATCCACAAATGCACGCGCATATTTGCACGCTTACTGGCCCTCCTATGTCTATTGCAAACATGCAAGCGCATGGGGAACCTTGGCGCCCTCTGCTGGGTAACCATAGGAACAGTTCTGGTTCTATGACATTGCCCCCCCTTAAGGGAGGCATCCGGCCGACTCTTGGACCAGGTTTCTCGGGATCGGACCTATGAAAGTCCCCAATCAGGTGGAGAGCATGAAGATTTCTAGATGGCTCCCACTAATTTTCCTCAATCCCATAGTTTTTGCACTTAATTAAATATTGAAGCCCCACTCCTGTGCGACGAAGATCCAAAATCTTTTCAACCTCATATTTATTTGAGTCATCCTCGAGCAATGAATCAGAACCGTCACCAGAGGATTCAGTGGAGAGTGATGGTTTAAGTAAAGAAACATGGAACACAGGATGAATATGGAGGGATGCCGGCAAAAGTTGATACGTTTCTTGATCATAAATGGACCGAAAAATTTAGGACCAAGCTTCTTGGTCGGGCAACGTAACCTAAGGTTTCAAGTGGACAGCCACACTTTGTCACCGACTGCGTAAAGTGGAGGAATGTGCTAGAGAAATTTGGAGGGACTCACACAGACGGGACCAGAATCGGGAAGTGAATTGGGATCCTCGATCTAAGATTATCTTGGCGGGTATGCCATGGAGCTGGACCACCTCCCGAATGAAGACTAGAGCAAGTGTGGGTGCGGAGGCAATGCCTGTTAAGGTAACAAAATGAGCCATCTTCGAAAACCTATCCACTACCATTAGGATGGTAGTAAATCCTTCAGAAGGAGGTAACAGAAGTCCATGGAAATGTTGGACCAAGGTCTCTCAGCCACCGGCAGAGGAATAAGCAATCCTATAGGTCTGGAAGATGAACCTTTACTCAGGGCACAGACTTGACAATGGTCGATAAATGAAGCGCAGTTTCTCTTTAATGAAGGCCACCAGAAGTGTTGATGAACCAATTCTTGAGTCTTACGTAGGCCGAAGTGTCCCGCCAGGGGGTGGTCATGGAAGGTTTGTAAAACTGCAGCTCAGGAGGTCTTAATCACAAATATCTTACGTTATACAAGCCGTCGGAACAAGGCAAGTTTTCACAACCTTCTAGTGGTCTTTCAGAGGAAGCTCTGCGAATCTGGGAAATGAGTTCAGCTGGTAGCTCAAAGGAATCAATCTCATCTGAGGTGTCTGAAAGAGGCAACCTGGACAGAGCATCAGGTTTGATGTTATGGCTGCCAGGCCGATAGGTGACATGAAAATTAAAGCGAGAGAAGAACAATGACCAGCGAGCTTGGCAATGTTTTAAACGTTTGGCAGAGCGTAGGTATTCCAAATTCCTGTGATCTGTTAGGATAAGAATAGGATGTCCCGCCCCTTCTAACAGGTACCACCACTCCTCAAGGGCAAGTTTAATAGACAAAAGTTCTCGGTCCCCTATATTGTACATTAGTTCTGCTGCTGACATTTTGCAGGAGAAAAAGGCAATGGGATGTAGAATCGCCTTTTCTCCTGATCGTTGTGACAGGACTGCCCCCACAGCAATGGATGATGAATCAACTTCCAGGACAAACGGTTAAGAGGCATCAGGATGTGCGAGAATAGGGGCTGAAGTGAAGCACTTCTTTAAAATCTGGAAAGCTTTCTGTGCTGATCCATTCCATTCAAAGGCCTTTGGCTTGATGCAGAGCCTCCCCGTTCAGCTCCCCCGTGCATTTCCCCATTGGTTTTGGCCTTTGATCGGGTCAGGAAAGGGTGCTACGTTGATTTTAGTGTGCGTTTATGCGCTCAGGTGTGCGCTCAGCCGCCTTTCCGATTGTCGGCTCGCACAAGGCTGTTTCCCGGGAAAACGGACACCTCGTTCATTGGTCGGTTTTTTTCAGTGATGCAGAGCCTTGATTTCCTCTTGAAAACACCCTAATAAAACGGGGCCGCCGAGCCTTCACTTACGGCAAGTCAGAGCAGCCGTATTTGCACTCGGGCAATAATATGCAGTCCTCTGTTGGAGCACATCAGTGGCGCCAGCTCCGCGGTCTTGTCCTGCTGAGTATGGCAGAAGCCAGGCTGCACCGCACGCCTTTGGACATCGATGGCATGAGTATTTGATATTTTTTATGGTTTTTTTTTTGGGATCCTTTTTACAGGGTCTCCATAATTTTTATTTTATTGTTTGTGTGCAGGCATTTGAAGATGGGACATAGGATAAATGTGCAGGCACTGGCTGGCCCTGATTTGGTTTTTGGGAGTCGTTTTTCTGGCTTTCCCTGCCTAGGAATTCCTGCCTACATGAGCGATTCAAATCAGCCGATCTATTTGGTGGCTGGCTACTGGGTATGTGTCTGAAACTTGTATTGGTTGCCCACCCTCTCTGACTGTGTTTGTTCCCGTAACACACTATTTGGTAACTTTTTTCGTAGTATATTTGGAGCCCAATTATTGATCTACAAATTAAATGGGTTAAGTGATTGTACCCTATTGCGTCATGTTCTTGCCCTCTTATGTAAGTAGTATTCCCCAGACTTTTTTAATCAGAGTACAGGTTGGATGTGCATGTAGTCTCATTACAAATGTCCTTTCCTCCCACCCTACCCCGCTCACCTATTTGTCCCTCTTTTCTATTGTTGCAATGCACACCTTTTTTTTTTGGTTTTAGGGCAGGAGACTCTGCCTATCCTTTGGTCCCCTGGATGAAGACCCCCATCCTGCACCGATCTTCACAGGCAGAGGAGCGCTACAATACTGCCCCCAGGAGGACTCGCTCTGTGTTGGAGCGAGGCTTTGTTCTCTTGAAGATGAGGTTCCGTTGTCTTGATGAGACTGGGGGGGGGGGGCACTACAATAGACGCCTGCAACGGTCCTAAACCTAATCATGGCTTGTGGGCTACTCCACCACCTTTAGTTTCAGCCCTCCCCACCCCTCCTTTTTCTTGCACCCAAAGTGGCACCGCGCAAACCATACGTGCACAACTAGTGTTTAGTGTTTTTTCAGAGACCACATTTTATTTTTGGTTTTTTTTGTTTTTTTTAAAACAAATTTTGTTTTGTCATTTGTTTTTTTGGGCCCAAAAGAAAAATTACACGTGGCCACAGAAAATGTATTCCCCACAAATTAGTGGTATGTTGGGTTGCATGGTGACGAGGAATGATGTTGTGCCTGCAAATTGGCTGCAATGTGGGCCAGGCTTTGATTAATCTCACCCATATGTCTGGTTAGGGCAGAGATATTTCTGTTTAATACCTCTACTTGGGCGTTGAGGTTTGTGAGTTGGGTGCACACAGTCTCATTGAATTGCTGTGTTGTCGTAGCAAAGGCAATATTTTCCTGCCTCCATGTTTCCTCCAAAATTTGAAGTTGCCTTCTTTGGGAAATATGGTGTCTAGACTGGGTAGGAGCAGTGGGACGGGTGGTTGGTTCTGGTTCCGAAGGTGGTTGTGGATGTGGTGGCTGTGCCGGGGTTGACTGCATTGCTGCCACTGGTGCAGTAGTGGTTAGTGACATATGTGGGGTGTCCTCCTCCAAATCTCGTATATGGTCGTTGATGGGTGGGCTTCCTGTGGTCTGTTAAGAAATATAGCATCCTTTTAGTTTATTTCTGTCCACAAAAGCTCGCAAATATCAATGTTAAAAGTACACATCAAGGCCCATTGACTTACCTCATCGCAATCCACAATTTGGGTTTGTGGTGTAGAAGCCTGGTGTGCCCTTGGCCTCGGTGCTAACGCAGGGGTTTGGGGGCCTGGTGTGTCCTGTTGACTTGGTCCTTAGTATGTAGATAGGAAGATTAGGTAAATGGCCAAGTACAGTGTGTTGTGTAGCATAACACTGCCTTCTTGAACTTTTTGTACTAGGTCATGGCAAAATCAGACTCACCTTGGGACCTTACATTCCGCTCTGTGTCTTGTGCCTCTGCCAGTCCCTGGATGCTGGCCGGGTGTATGAATGTATATACATGTTCCTCGGCGGGCGTAAGGATAATTTTAGTGGGTAAGCCACCCCCTGTCTGCTTGCTGGGGAAGATTAAATCACACCTAATAAGTGTTACATCCTTTTAACAATGTTAAATAAAATGCATTTTACTTTTTCCTTTACTTCTGCTCCACCCCCTGTCTGTTGGCTGGGGAAGATTAAATTACACCTAATAAGTGTTACATCCTTTTAACAATGTGACTAAAAATTGTCCATTACCTCTGCTGACGGCGCATGTCCATTTTTTTTTTGCTGTAGTATTTCAGGTCCCCAAATTTCCTTTTTATTTGCTGAATATCTCTCCGGACTGATCCCACACTATTGACCTGCCTGCAAATATTAGTCCAGATTTCCATCTTAGCCTGCTTTGTGGTTGTTTTGGAGGTGCGGCCAAATAGGGCATCATAATGTTCGCAAACTGCATTTGCCACCGCCATGCTTTGAGCATCGCAAAATCGGGCAGTTAGTGAGCCACGCCGTAGTTGTCTGCCACATGGGTGTGTGGTCTCCCCTGCCTCTGAGGAAATTGATGGTTGGGTATCTGGGGAGTCGTGTGTGCTTCTTTGGCTTATGGGGGAGGGGAATGTTGTGTGTGTGCTTCTCTGGCTTAATGTCTGGGTTCCTGTTGAGCTATCAGATGTGGAGCTGCATGTGGAATCTGAGGTACTGGAATTGGGGGAACCAGAGGGTGGAGGTGGAGGGGTGGGTGACCTGGGTGGGGTGGTGGTTTTTGCAATGCGCTTACCCTTGCTTATGTGTTTTGATTTGTGGGTATGCTTGGTGTGTGGAGGTGGAGGATGCTGCATGGTCTGACTAGGTGGGGTACCCTTGTGTGTGCGTGGTTTTTTTGCAGGTGGTGGTGAATGGGTTAATGTACCCTTGGTCCTGCGTTTTTTGGAATGTGCCTGTTTGTGTGGAGTATCCACCGTTTTAGTGGGGGCATGTTCGGCATGTGTCTGGTGCCTGCTCTTCTGTCTTGTGGAGGATGAGGCATGTGTGCGGCTGCTATGTGCCTCGGCCCTTGGTTGGCTCTTTTTGCTCCCTTTAGGTCTGCCCATATTGATATGGTATCCAACACAGAGCTGAGTGCCTTGTGCTTTAAATATGTTTTCCGTGTGGCCGTGGTCAACAGCGGGTGCGCGCCCGCAATCTTTACCTCGGAGCAGGACGACATCATCATGGATGTGAGTATGCGCGCGTGCGTTTATGTGCGCGCACACATTCCTTGTAATAAAAAAAAAAAAAGCACCAGAATAGTCTGAAACAACTTCGTTTTTCACGTTACATACAAGCCCACCTTAGTTTAACACATGTACGCAGCTCAAAACTAGGCTACATGCAGATAGAAGAACTAGGGCAATGTGAGGCAGCAAGAGGTTCAAAAAGTGACTTTAGTTAGGCCAGCAAACTTGTTAATGCTTTTTGTGTACATGAGACAACAACAGTCTCTAATATCAGTGTCTTTGTCATGCAAACAGATTCACAGCAGCAACCAAGGGAGCAAGAATGGAGCCTCCGCCCCTGACGCAATATGCGCCTAAAACATGGTAAGTGGCGTTTTTGGGTACCAAAGTAAATGAACCAACAATTCCATTGGCCACAAAATGTAAAAACCAAAAAAAACAACCAAAGACTTTGTCTAAAAAGCCCTTAAAGCGGACCTTCACTCAGAATAAGAGTCTATCTTATATGTTTCCCACACCCTGTACATAAAGTTTGCCCACCTTCAAAATCATCCTACCTGCACCTAGTGCATGTTATGAGGCTTTCAACATCCAAGATGGCGGATTATGGAAGCCGCCATCTTATCAGGCAGCCTGCAAACAGGAAGTGCCTTCTAACTGTGCTGCTCTGCATTCTGGGATTGCTGACCTTTTCAA
The DNA here is from genome assembly GCA_027917425.1 of Gastrophryne carolinensis. Lineage (NCBI taxonomy): Eukaryota > Metazoa > Chordata > Amphibia > Anura > Microhylidae > Gastrophryne > Gastrophryne carolinensis. Next base: position 607,975 of record CM051239.1, read on the forward strand.
GAGGTCTCTGCTCTGTGTGAGCAAAGCACAGCTATAACCCACCCCCTGTACCTTATCCCACTCTCCTCTCCTCAGTAAGTGTGATGCTTCTGAGTCAAGATGGCGGCGGCCGTATACTAAATTCCTGAACTGAGTTGCAGCCCAGTGGTGGAAAGAATAATTATTGATTGACTAAAAAATTACTATCTATTATTTGGAGATGCTGCGGAATCTTTGGTTAAGAGTTTGGCCTTTTCAGTAAAAAACGCAGAAGGTCCGGTTTAAAAAGGGCCCCAAAAAAATCACGCACAACCAAACCAAATAAACAATGCTAAACTAATGTTGTTTTTCATTCACAGATACAAGAAAATCACAGGCACAAGACACCGAGGCCTAAAGAATTTTAATTTGGCTTAAAATGAAAATAGTTTATTTGTTAAAACATTTAGATTCAATTATTTGTAAAAAACTTTGTTTAAAAAATTCATTTTCAAACGCTGGAATAAAATAAAAAAAAAAAAAAATAAAAAAAGTTGTGTTTCCTGCAAATGTACAATCACACAACATCATCACACATTTCCATGACACAAAAAGTTTAGATATGGTACAATAAATCCAAAACAATCAGAAAGAATTAAGGTATGCATTAATGGCAAGGAAAAAGGAAGAACCCAAATTTATTGTTCCCCAAAAAAAAAAATATGTGTCAAATTGGCAGTGGTTGCAATATGCATATTCCAATGGAGGTTGAGGGATGTGCGCTTGCGTGTAGCCTGATTGGCAACTGAAGAGCCATGGAGATGTAAGTATACTTGCTAAAACCACCAAAATGGAAGGTCAAATACGACGGAAACCAAGCAGGTACGTTCAAAATGCCAGGAAAAATCAGGGAAAAACGGCCCGCCCGTGTGAACGTGACCGGGAGCCCCGATCAAATTGAAGGCACCCGAGAGAGCAAAAAAAGCTTTCCGAGTAAAGTGAAATTGACGGATCAGTTAGGGAGCCATTCCGACGGAGGCTCTGCATCACATTTGAGCCACGATTCAAACGGGAGACCCGGACAATCGGAGGGTTTTAAGGGCAGTTCAGAGGAGGCTCTGCATCAGGCCCAATGTTTTTGGTTAATTTTCATGCATTTTGGCCAATGTGTGCCTTTTTTCTTTTGTGTGATAAAAAACAAAAAATAATGTGACAAACATTGTTGAATAATTTTTAGCCTGTTAATGTGGGGTTGTGGAAGAGCATGTGTTTTGGGTTACGGCAGTCTTGTGTCCTGCTCCCCAGAATCAATACATAAAAACATGCCTTCAGTGGTAGGTAGAGTAGGAGGTTGAAGTTGATGGATGGGGTTGCTGCATGTTAGCGGCAATATGAGCAAGGCTCTGATTCATTAACTGCCATTGCTGGACCATTTCCGCCATATGCCTGCTTTGTTGTCTTGTTTCTGCAAGCAGGCCGGACACATTTTGATTCAAAACCTCTAGTTGTTGTGACATAGAGGTGATTTGTGAACACACTGTCTCATTAAACCTCTTTGTGTTAGCTGCAAACTCCACGTTTTCCTGGTGCCATGCTTCCTCCATTATCTGCAGATGTCTCCTCTGGCTGATATGGCAACGTGCCTGGGTTCCGCCACTGGCACGGGTGGGTGCGTCTGGTACTGATTGAGTGGCTGCAGGTGGCTGGCTGGGCGCAGAGTCTGTTGTGCAGCCAATGTCCACGGCAGCAGAGGTTTGTGCCCCTGAGGTCTAGGTAGTGGACATCAGGGGCTGCACTTGCTGGGGCTGGTGTGTTTGATGTTGTCCCATTGGGTCTGGTGGCCTTGGCTGCAGCAGACTTGTGTCCTCCTCCTCCAAATCACGAATAACTTCTATAATGGGTGGGCTGGGTAGGGTCTGCCAAGAAAGGTAGCAGGTAGTGAGGCCACTATTTTAACTTAAATGTAGGCAAGTGCTGTTTCATTTGGGCGGGTGAATATAGGTCAACACATGCTCTTCCGCTGGTGTTAGGAGGATTTTAGTAGGGATACCACCCCCTGTCTGCATGCTGGGGAAGAGTAAAGCACACCTAATAAGTGTTACATACTGCTACAAAGCAGCCTATACATGCATTTACACTCGAAATGGGCTTTACCTCCATCTGCATCTCTCCTCACAGAACCAACACTATTAACTTGCCGGCAAATGTTATCCCAAATCTCCTGCTTGGCCTGCTTTGTGGTGGATTTAGAATAACGCCCAAATAGGGCATCATAGTGCTCACAGACACCAGTGGCTACAGCCATGCTTTGGACATCACAGAAACGGGCTGTAAGTGAGCCACGGCGCAGCTGGCGCCCACATGGGTGTGTGGTGTCCCCGGGAGCAGACGAGATTGATGGCTGGCTGTCTGGGGAGTATATAAAAAAGCAATAAAATCAGAGAGACAGACACTACTATACAAACCAAGAAAAATAAAAAGCCAACAAGGCCCTGCCCTAATTTTAACGTATACTCCATCACATGGAAAAATACGTCAGATATTGGAAAGACATTGGAGAATCTTATTGAATGATCCATACTAGAGATAAGCGAACTTTTGAAAAATTCGATTCGACTGATTCGCCGAATTTTCCGACAAAAATCGCTTCGACCCGAAAAAATTCGCGACGAATCGCTATTAAAAACGGCTATTTCTGAGCCTCCTAGAGCCTCAATAGGGTTGTAAACCATTCTGCCTTGCTGTAACACGCACAGGATGCGTGCTGGGTAAGTTAAATAATACTTTGAAGAAATATCACATGCAGATCAGAGGCATCGCTAATAGAATCGCAGAGCGGCACAATTGAATTCAAGAGAGTTGAAGTGGCATCACTATGAGGGGCAGGAGCCCAAACGTTGCTTTAAAGAGACACTGGAGTTGGCAGCAGCAGGAGCCCAAAAATTGGATGAATCACACCCTGGAGTTTGCAGCAGCAGCAGGAGCCCAAACATTACTTTAAAGAGACACTGGGGTTGGCTTCAGGAGCCCAAAAATTGGATGAATCACACCCTGGAGTTGCCAGCAGCAGGAGCCCAAATATTACTTTAAAGAGACACTGGGGTTGGCTTCAGGAGCCCAAAAATTGGATGAATCACACCCTGGAGTTGGCAGCAGCAGCAGCAGGAGCCCAAATATACACTGGAGTTGGCTTCAGGAGCCCAAAAATTGGATGAATCACACCCTGGAGTTGGCAGCAGCAGCAGCAGGAGCCCAAATATTACTTTAAAGAGACACTGGGGTTGGCTTCAGGAGCCCAAAAATTGGATGAATCACACCCTGGAGTTGGCAGCAGCAGCAGCAGGAGCCCAAATATACACTGGAGTTGGCTTCAGGAGCCCAAAAATTGGATGAATCACACCCTGGAGTTGGCAGCAGCAGCAGCAGGAGCCCAAACATTACTTTAAAGAGACCCTGGGGTTGGCTTCAGGAGCCCAACAATTGGATGAATCACACCCTGGAGTTGGCAGCAGCAGCAGCAGGAGCCCAAATATACACTGGAGTTGGCTTCAGGAGCCCAAAAATTGGATGAATCACACCCTGGAGTTGGCAGCAGCAGGAGCCCAAATATTACTTTAAAGAGACACTGGGGTTGGCTTCAGGAGCCCAAAAATTGGATGAATCACACCCTGGAGTTGCCAGCAGCAGGAGCCCAAATATTACTTTAAAGAGACACTGGGGTTGGCTTCAGGAGCCCAAAAATTGGATGATTCACACCCTGGAGTTGGCAGCAGCAGCAGCAGGAGCCCAAATATTACTTTAAAGAGACACTGGGGTTGGCTTCAGGAGCCCAAACATTGGATGAATCACACCCTGGAGTTGGCAGCAGCAGCAGGAGCCCAAATATACACTGGAGTTGGCTTCAGCAGCCCAAAAATTGGATGAATCACACCCTGGAGTTGGCAGCAGCAGCAGCAGGTGCCCAAATATTACTTTAAAGAGACACTGGGGTTGGCTTCAGGAGCCCAAAAATTGGATGAATCACACCCTGGAGTTGGCAGCAGCAGCAGCAGGAGCCCAAATATACACTGGAGTTGGCTTCAGGAGCCCAAAAATTGGATGAATCACACCCTGGAGTTGGCAGCAGCAGCAGCAGGAGCCCAAATATTACTTTAAAGAGACACTGGGGTTGGCTTCAGGAGCCCAAAAATTGGATGAATCACACCCTGGAGTTGGCAGCAGCAGCAGCAGGAGCCAAAATATACACTGGAGTTGGCTTCAGGAGCCCAAAAATTGGATGAATCACACCCTGGAGTTGGCAGAAGTTGGCAGCAGCAGCAGCAGGAGCCCAAACATTACTTTAAAGAGACCCTGGGGTTGGCTTCAGGAGCCCAACAATTGGATGAATCACACCCTGGAGTTGGCAGCAGCAGCAGCAGGAGCCCAAATATACACTGGAGTTGGCTTCAGGAGCCCAAAAATTGGATGAATCACACCCTGGAGTTGGCAGAAGTTGGCAGCAGCAGGAGCCCAAACATTACTTTAAAGAGACCCTGGGGTTGGCTTCAGGAGCCCAACAATTGGATGAATCACACCCTGGAGTTGGCAGCAGCAGGAGCCCAAATATACACTGGAGTTGGCTTCAGGAGCCCAAAAATTGGATGAATCACACCCTGGAGTTGGCAGCAGCAGGAGCCCAAACATTACTTTAAAGAGACACTGGGGTTGGCTTCAGGAGCCCAAAAATTGGATGAATCACACCCTGGAGTTGGCAGCAGCAGCAGCAGGAGCCCGAATATACACTGGAGTTGGCTTCAGGAGCCCAAAAATTGGATGAATCACACCCTGGAGTTGGCAGCAGCAGCAGCAGGAGCCCAAATATTACTTTAAAGAGACACTGGGGTTGGCTTCAGGAGCCCAAAAATTGGATGAATCACACCCTGGAGTTGGCAGCAGCAGCAGCAGGAGCCCAAATATACACTGGAGTTGGCTTCAGGAGCCCAAAAATTGGATGAATCACACCCTGGAGTTGGCAGAAGTTGGCAGCAGCAGGAGCCCAAACATTACTTTAAAGAGACCCTGGGGTTGGCTTCAGGAGCCCAACAATTGGATGAATCACACCCTGGAGTTGGCAGCAGCAGGAGCCCAAATATACACTGGAGTTGGCTTCAGGAGCCCAAAAATTGGATGAATCACACCCTGGAGTTGGCAGCAGCAGGAGCCCAAATATTACTTTAAAGAGACACTGGGGTTGGCTTCAGGAGCCCAAAAATTGGATGAATCACACCCTGGAGTTGCCAGCAGCAGGAGCCCAAATATTACTTTAAAGAGACACTGGAGTTGGCTTCAGGAGCCCAAAAATTGGATGATTCACACCCTGGAGTTGGCAGCAGCAGCAGGAGCCCAAATATTACTTTAAAGAGACACTGGGGTTGGCTTCAGGAGCCCAAAAATTGGATGAATCACACCCTGGAGTTGGCAGCAGCAGCAGGAGCCCAAATATACACTGGAGTTGGCTTCAGCAGCCCAAAAATTGGATGAATCACACCCTGGAGTTGGCAGCAGCAGCAGCAGGTGCCCAAATATTACTTTAAAGAGACACTGGGGTTGGCTTCAGGAGCCCAAAAATTGGATGAATCACACCCTGGAGTTGGCAGCAGTAGCAGCAGGAGCCCAAATATACACTGGAGTTGGCTTCAGGAGCCCAAAAATTGGATGAATCACACCCTGGAGTTGGCAGCAGCAGCAGCAGGAGCCCAAATATTACTTTAAAGAGACACTGGGGTTGGCTTCAGGAGCCCAAAAATTGGATGAATCACACCCTGGAGTTGGCAGCAGCAGCAGCAGGAGCCCAAATATACACTGGAGTTGGCTTCAGGAGCCCAAAAATTGGATGAATCACACCCTTGAGTTGGCAGAAGTTGGCAGCAGCAGCAGCAGGAGCCCAAACATTACTTTAAAGAGACCCTGGGGTTGGCTTCAGGAGCCCAACAATTGGATGAATCACACCCTGGAATTGGCAGCAGCAGCTGCAGGAGCCCAAATATACACTGGAGTTGGCTTCAGGAGCCCAAAAATTGGATGAATCACACCCTGGAGTTGGCAGAAGTTGGCAGCAGCAGCAGCAGGAGCCCAAACATTACTTTAAAGAGACCCTGGGGTTGGCTTCAGGAGCCCAACAATTGGATGAATCACACCCTGGAGTTGGCAGCAGCAGCAGCAGGAGCCCAAATATACACTGGAGTTGGCTTCAGGAGCCCAAAAATTGGATGAATCACACCCTGGAGTTGGCAGCAGCAGCAGCAGGAGCCCAAATATTACTTTAAAGAGACCCTGGGGTTGGCTTCAGGAGCCCAACAATTGGATGAATCACACCCTGGAGTTGGCAGCAGCAGCAGCAGGAGCCCAAATATACACTGGAGTTGGCTTCAGGAGCCCAAAAATTGGATGAATCACACCCTGGAGTTGGCAGCAGCAGGAGCCCAAATATTACTTTAAAGAGACCCTGGGGTTGGCTTCAGGAGCCCAAAAATTGGATGATTCACACCCTGGAGTTGGCAGCAGCAGCAGCAGGAGCCCAAATATACACTGGAGTTGGCTTCAGGAGCCCAAAAATTGGATGAATCACACCCTGGAGTTGGCAGAAGTTGGCAGCAGCAGCAGCAGGAGCCCAAAATATGGCCTAAAGACATAAATATGTTTTGCACCATTTGGAAAGTGTAAAACGTGGCACCATGCTGAATCTAGTCGCATGCATCAGGCATTGGTGGGTGGAAATCCTGGCTGATCCATCCCTGATTCATTTTGACAAAGGTGAGTCTCTCCACATTTTTAGTTGACAGACGAGTTCTCCTCGCCGTAACTATGGCCCCTGCCACACTAAACACCCGCTCAGATGGCACGCTACTTGCCGGGCAGGACAGCTTTTCCAGGGCAAACTCTGCTAGTTGCGGCCACAAATCAAGTTTGGCTGCCCAGAAGTCCAGCGGATCCTCAAGGTGTGTTGGCATGGTCATGTCAAAGTATGACATGACCTGCTGGTTGAGGTCCTGCTCCAGGTCTTCCTGCTGCTCATGAGTAGCCTCACTATGCGGGTGTAGAAAGCTACTCATTAGCGACTGAAGACTGAGGCTGCTGCTGATGGAGCTGCTGCTGCTGCTCCTGCCAACCCCCCCAGCGGCCATGGCAGTGGAAGGTGAGCGCAGAGGTCCCCTCGAGTCAGACCTGCGAGAGTATGGACCATGGCGCAGATAGGCATCGGCCAACTGCCTACGTAGAATGTCTTTGTAGTAGTTGAGCTTGTCCTCCCTCTCGGTGGGTTTAAAAAATGCCCCCATTTTGTGTCGGAAGCGAGGGTCCAATAAGGTGGACAGCCAGAAGTCATCCCGCCGACAGATGGAAACAATTCTGGGGTCACTACGCAAGCACGTGAGCATGCTTCGTGCCATTTGCGCAAGTGACTCGGATGGACTACCTGTCTCCATCTCCACTGCATACTGCCACGGTGTGCCCGGGTCCTCTGTCTCGCCTTCCTCAAAAACCTCTAGCTCCTCTGGCTGCTCCTGCTCCTCCTCTCCTGTCCGCTGACTAGATAAACCAGCCATTTCGCCAAGCCTAAACTGTGTTTCGCTGGGCAACTCCTCCTCCTCCTCTTCCTCCTCCTCCTCCAGTTCAGCTCCAACGGGGTTCATGTGGCCGTAAGATGTAAACGCCATGTCTCCAGTGCCCTGACCAGCCATGGTTTCCAACATGTGCTGTAGTACATGAAGCAGTGGAATCACGTCGTTCATCCCGTAATCCTGCCGACTGACAAATAAAGTGGCATCCTCAAAGGGCCTGAGCAAACGGCAGGTGTCACGTATGAGCTGCCACTGGTTGACATTGAAGTTACACAGGGGAGTCCCCCTATCTGCTTGGATCATCAGGAAATCCGTGATGGCTTTTCTCTGTTCATATAATCGGTCCAACATGTGAAGGGTGGAATTCCAACGGGTGGAAACATCGCAAATCAGACTATGTTGGGGGATACCATTCTGACGCTGTAGCTCAAGAAGGGTGTGTTTGGCGGTGTAGGAGTGGCTGAAGTGCATGCAAAGTTTCCTTGAAGTTGTTAGGATGTCTTGCAGATGGGGGGAACACTTCAGAAACCGCTTGACAACCAGATTGAAGACGTGAGCCATGCAGGGGGCATGGGTCAGGCTTCCTTGGCGCAGCGCAGACAAAATGTTCTTCCCATTGTCGGTAACAATGATTCCCATTTTAAGTTTTCTTGGAGTAAGCCATGTTTGCATTTCCTGATGAATACATTTAAGCAGTTCCTCCCCTGTGTGACTCCGTTCGCCAAGACAAACCATGTGAAGCACTGCGTGACACCTCCGTGCCCTGCACACATGGTAGACTGGAGGGGCACTGAGACTTGAGCCTACAGTGGAGGGTGAGGAGATGGCGGAGGATGAGGAGGCCGAGTCGCACGGTGTCACAGGCCCAACGGGCAGGGAGCGCGAAGGCCGAAGCGGCGTGACCTGTCCAAGTTGCTGCTGCTGCTGCAAAGGGACCACATTCACCCAGTGGGCCGTAAACGACATGTACTGTCCCTGACCGTAGTTACAGCTCCAGATGTCGGCGCTGCCATGCACTTTGCTACACACCGACAGGCTCAAGGACTGGCCCACCTTCTGTTCAACAAAAATGTGCAGCGCTGGTACTGCCTTCTTGGCAAAGAAATGACGGCTTAGGACTCTCCACCTCGGCTCGGCACAAGCCATCAGTTCTCTGAAAGGTGCAGATTCCACCACCTGAAAAAGGAGCGACTGCAGCACCAGCAACTTGGACAGGAGCACATTCAGCTTCTGCGCCGTAGGATGAGTGGGCGCATACTGCTGTCTCTTGGACATGGCTTCGCTGATGGATTGCTGGCGGGATGCATGACTTGGAGGAGGAGGAGCAGGAGCGACAGAGGATGGGTATGACGCACAGCTGCCTTCGGCTGAGGTGCTGGAGCCTTGGCTGGCAGAAATTGGGAGCTCACTTGGTGAGGAAGCAGACTGGACCACCCCTTGGGAGCCTCGGTTCTCCCAGGTCGCTTTATGGTGACGCATCATATGTTGACGCAGGGCCGTGGTGCCAACATTTGGACCCTGGCCACGCTTCACCTTCTGCCTACATATCTTGCATGTGGCCATGTTACCCTCCTGCGGATGCTTCAGGAAAAACTGCCACACTGCCGAGTAGCTACTTTTCCCACCCCCTGGCCTCACTGATTCACTGCTGCTGTTGCCAACTCCAGGAACCCCTGCTCCACTACCTCCCGATAAGGTAGACTGCCGCACAGCAGGTGCTCTACCCCGGCCCCGGCCCCGGCCGGCTCCAGCCTTTGGAATTGTGCCCCCATGCTGACTGCTACCACCTTGCTGCCTCAGCTGCTGACTCCGGGGCAACCTGCGCCCCTCTTCTCCTGATGATGACGATGAAGCCCCTTCATCACCCGGCTCCCAAGTGCGATCGGCTTCATCGTCATCATCATCATCACCGAGTTGTGGCTGTACGTCACTGATGTTCGTGGATTCGTCAACAGTGTCTGGCGCAGGAGCTGGAACGCTCGCAGCACCCACGACACTGTCCACATCACTATTTGTCTGCCTAGCTAGAGAAGCCACCTCCATTTCTTGGCTGGGCAGTAGCTGCTGACTGTCCTCTATCTGATGGTCCTCCTCACTAAAGAGTGGAGCTGAACCCAAAGCATAGGATACGTTGCTGGGGGAGGGAACGGCGTAGGCCAGAGGCAATGGGAGGACAGGGACTGCTCTCGGGGCATGCCAACTCAGGGTTGTGTCAGAGGAACCTACCGACCCTAGACTGGGGGTCTCAGACGTAAGTTGTGATGATGTTGTTGATGAGCGCGTCAACCAATCTACCACGGCAGATGCGTTACTGGTGGAGACCCGACCGCTAGCAGATACTGGCAGATTAGGTCTCTCAGCGTGACTCCTGCTGCTACTGGCCCCCAGTCTGATGCGAGCTCTGCCTGCGGAATCTTGGCCTCTGCCACTCCTCTTTTCACTTCCAGGCACTTGTCTGCCCGACATAGTCTAACTGGCGTGGTAGTGGGTGATATTTAAAGAACCCCCGGGCAGCGGTGGGTCTATATGAAACAGAATATAATGCACACCAAAAGTGAGCAGTAACACTCAGCCTCCAACAGGCCTGCTCAGTGTAAATAAGAGAGCTGCTTAGTGTAAATAAAGAGGGGTATGGTATGTTACAGAATGGGATGCCCCAACAGAAGTGCACCTGGCAGGCAGCAGTAAGTCTATGCACAGCAAAAGTGTCTTTATCAGGCCTAATTTCAATTATAATAAGTGCAAATGGTGATATGGTCTTAAACAGAGGCTGCTGTAGTCACAGAATGGGATGCCCCAAAAAAGAAGTGGACCTGGCAGGGTCCAGAAGTGCTATGCCCAGCAAAAGTGTCTTTATCAGGCCTAATTTCAATTATAATAAGTGCAAATGGTTATATGGTCTTAAACAGAGGCTGCTGTAGTCACAGAATGGGATGCCCTAAAAACCAGCAGTAAGTACACCTGGCAGGGACAAGTAGTGCTATGCCCAGCAAAAGTGTCTTTATCAGGCCTAATTTCAATTATAATAAGTGCAAATGGTTATATGGTCTTAAACAGAGGCTGCTGTAGTCACAGAATGGGATGCCCCAAAAAAGAAGTGGACCTGGCAGGGTCCAGAAGTGCTATGCCCAGCAAAAGTGTCTTTATCAGGCCTAATTTCAATTATAATAAGTGCAAATGGTTATATGGTCTTAAACAGAGGCTGCTGTAGTCACAGAATGGGATGCCCCAAAAAAGAAGTGAACCTGGCAGGGTCCAGAAGTGCTATGCCCAGCAAAAGTGTCTTTATCAGGCTAATTTCAATTATAATAAGTGCAAATTGTTATATGGTCTTAAACAGAGGCTGGTGTAGTCACAGAATGGGATGCCTCACAGCAGACTTAAGATCAGTTCAGTATATATGCACAGTTAGTTAGTATAAGCAGCCTTAAAACGCTAACAAAGCCTGTCAGCCAGCTAGTAACACTCAGGCTGGATGAAAAAAAAAAAAATCTCCCTGTGACAGCCTCCGATTTTTCTACCTTTCCCTGTTTTTCGCTTACTTTCTGTCTGTCTCCTGTCTGTCTCCTGCCTGTCTCCAGCCTGTCCCTGTCTGTCCCTGCCTGTCTAACTGCCTCTCTCCCTCAGCTACACAGCGTTCTGTCTCTCACGAATGCAATAGAGAAATGAGGAAGGAAAAGCAAGATGGCCGGCCTTAAATAGCGCTGTGACGTCACCGGGCTTGCTGGCTGCTGATAGGCTGCATGTGACTGTCCCAGCATACACTGCCCCAGCTTACATGTCTGGACATGTCCCGTCCGCCATCTTAGAATGCCTGTAAATGTAAATGAATGGATGTTAAAGGAAAACTTCGAGCGATCGAATCGCGGGGAAATTCGGATTCGATCCGAATCGAATTTTTCCTGAAATTCGGATCAAATCCGGGTTCGTCCGGATCGATTCGCTCATCCCTAATCCATACCTAAAAACATTTTTACCAAAAAAACCAAGGATCATTTTCAGACGATCTCAAAACATCAGAGACCGTCTGGTCCATAGTCACTACAACACCAATTTAAAAAAAGATTGCTGCAAGCAAAAGGGCACATATCAATGTGGAGGATGTAGCACATGTCGCTACATCCAAGTAGGTCCATCAGTAGTAATCACAAATAAAGGGGAATTTAGAGACATTTTGTCAATTGCCAAACAACCAATGTAGTCTATTTTTTAACATGTGGGTGTGGGTGCTACTACGTAGGAAAAACAAACCGCCAACTAAAAAGGCGGATTTATGAACATCAATACAACATCAAAAGTGGAAACCAAAAATTACCAGTGGTCCGCCATTTTGCCCTACACCACAATAACGACCCTAGCTCCTTAAAAGTCTTTGGTCTAGATCGGATACATGCATTCCAACGTGGTGGGAATATAGAAAAAATAACATTACAGCTAGAGACAAAATGGATATATAGATTGGGGGCAACAAAATATCCAGGATTGAATGACACAATGAGCTTTGCCTCATTTCTGTAGTAGTAATAAATATGGGAAGGGACTAAGAGAACATTGAAAATGCACGTACGGTGGGAGGGAAGAAAAACCAAACAATGAAAAGCTTACATAATGTATCAATGAAGTAATCAACCAAATATGTAAATAAGTCCGAAATATGGTATAAAAATATTGAAAAATAAATGTAAAGTACAATATACATGTCTGTAAACTGAGAACGGTCTGGCTTGACACTCAGAATTCATAACGGGATTAACCAATTGATGGGCAGACGAAACCCACCGCACACCTGAGTGTCCAAACTGCCAATAAACACAACACACAAAAAAAATTTATTTCAACTTGAAAATGTAGTGATTGCATCAAGCGGGCTGATAGGACCTTCGACACTATTCCCATAATATTTACCTTGAAGCAGTTCCAGTTCTCATCTAGCGTACAGACTCTGTATTAAGATATATATAGAGTAACCTACTAACTCACATAAAAAAATAAAAGTAAAGAGATTTAACCAACAAAAAAGAGAGCATTGTGCAATACCCCTTTAAGAACATGATACAATTAATATAAGGATGTGCAGGGTGCCCATATACTTGACAGGCCTGGTAGGGCCTTTATATCATATATCATGCATGTCCTAAATATATACATAGTTACACCACAATGATAGGCCTGGTAGGGCCTTTATATCATATACCATGCATGTCCTAAATACATACATAGTTACACCACAATGATAGGCCTGGTAGGGCCTTTATATCATATATCATGCATGTCCTAAATATATACATAGTTACACCACAATGATAGGCCTGGTAGGGCCTTTATATCATATACCATGCATGTCCCAAATACATACATAGTTACACCACAATGACAGGCCTGGTAGGGCCTGTATATCATATATCATGCATGTCCCAAATACATACATAGTTACACCACAATGACAGGCCTGGTAGGGCCTTTATATCATATACCATGCATGTCCCAAATACATACATAGTTACACCACAATGACAGGCCTGGTAGGGCCTGTATATCATATATCATGCATGTCCCAAATACATACATAGTTACACCACAATGACAGGCCTGGTAGGGCCTTTATATCATATATCATGCATGTCCTAAATATATACATAGTTACACCACAATGATAGGCCTGGTAGGGCCTTTATATCATATACCATGCATGTCCCAAATACATACATAGTTACACCACAATGACAGGCCTGGTAGGGCCTTTATATCATATATCATGCATGTCCCAAATACATACATAGTTACACCACAATGACAGGCCTGGTAGGGCCTGTATATCATATATCATGCATGTCCCAAATACATACATAGTTACACCACAATGACAGGCCTGGTAGGGCCTGTATATCATATATCATGCATGTCCCAAATACATACATAGTTACACCACAATGACAGGCCTGGTAGGGCCTGTATATCATATATCATGCATGTCCCAAATACATACATAGTTACACCACAATGACAGGCCTGGTAGGGCCTTTATATCATATACCATGCATGTCCCAAATATATACATAGTTACACCACAATGACAGGCCTGGTAGGGCCTTTATATCATATACCATGCATGTCCCAAATACATACATAGTTACACCACAATGACAGGCCTGGTAGGGCCTTTATATCATATACCATGCATGTCCCAAATATATACATAGGCCCTTATTCATCAAGCGATAGCGCCAGGTAGTGTCTGACGAGCGCCAGGTAGCGGCAGCTAACGGCGACTACCGACTCAAGTACGCCCGGCGGCGGTCGCAATGACGCATTTATCAAGCAAAATGAGGCTAGCGCCGGCGAGAGCGACGGCTAGCGCGGCATTCATCATGAAGCCGCCTGGACCGAACAGCGCCGCTGCAAATTCCCTCACAGCGCCAGGTATGAGCTGTCGCTCCCTGGCGATGTCCAATGCATTTCAATGGAGCAATCTATAATTATTCATAATTAATTGTTTTTTTTTTTTTTTTGTTTTTTTTTTTATGTCAAAAAATCGGAGAACACTTCTGCAATGTTAGGATTTATTTTTAAGTCAAAAAAAAAAAAAAAAAAATATGTGCAGAATTGATCTAACAGGTCTGAGATTAATGTATTCATATTACAAAATGATTCTAAAAACATGTCTAATGTTACATTCAAAAAATATGGTTGTTTAGGGGTTAAAAACTAGTTAATACACATTGCCGCCAGCGCTCTGGGGTTTAAACAAGGAATGGACAGCGACAGCACATTCGGAGCGTGATTTGTTGATGAATATGAAGCTAGCCGTTCGCTCTGGCCATTCGTTGTCAGGCGCTCACATACAACGCTGGACCTGTGAAACAGCGACCCCCCAGCCCGTATTCAGCATTACCGCACACCGACTGAGTCGCTATCATCAAGCAAACGCCGGCCAAGCACAGCGAATACTGGCTGGCGCTGAAAAAATCACGCTACAGTCGCTCATCTGTCGCTACCTGGCGCTATTGATGAATCGGCCTCCCCGTTACACCACAATGACAGGCCTGGTAGGGCCTTTATATCATATACCATGCATGTCCCAAATACATACATAGTTACATCACAATACTTCTATGAAAAAAATCATCTGGAGGTTAAATAATTGTTTATAGAAATTATAGAAAATTATATTAATAGAGAATCAAAACACAGAAGGATATTCTAAAATGTAACTGCAAGAAAATGAAGTAATGTTTTCTCAAAATGTTTCTTAATGACAAAACTAGAATACAGCATGTCACTAAAACTAAACTAGTACGCTCAGTGAGGTCTCCAACAAAATGGAGCCTCACAGTGCCTTTAGCGAACTGGCCGGTGACGCGTCGCATCATTTCCGGCGGAAACGCCGGAGAGACGCGATTTGCGCACCAGCTGCTGGAGCGCATTACATCACTTCCGGTTTTGTAACCGGAGGCGGTGTGGAGCGCGTCCGGAGCTGGGCGCATAAAGGAACGTTACCGGGGGAGCGTGGATAGGTATGGATGGCGGGCGAGCGGGCCGCCCGATAAGAACATAGGAAGGGAGAATCTTTCTCCCCAACGCTCCAACTGCTCAGAACAAGGTAATGGTCTTGCGATATAATTACTAGAACTACTAGATGCAATGCCTCATCATAACTAGGAGGCAAAGAACTTATATGAAAGGCACAGCACACTATACAATCCCTCCTTTTCTCCATAGGCGAAAGGTGCAGCTGGACAATCTTGCGGTGTGTGTAGTGGGACAGCGTCAGCCTCATAAAACATATAACAAGAGCATTCTCTTTAAGAAACAGGCACGAACTACCAGAGGTAAGGTAAATACAAGATATAGGCTTAGAAAGTGATAAAAGGCAATTAACATTAATGACAAGCTTTAATCCTATTTAGGAAAAGCTGTAAAATTCTATTTAAAGAGACAGTACAACATATATGCAAAAATCACAAGGTCTCTTATACAGCCGTAAAAAGAGGGTGTTCTTTGACCAGACCTTTCTCAGGAATAACCATAAACAGGACAAAAAAGACAATTGAGACAATATAACTTCAGATAAGGTATATCATTGTTTATTCATATACTGTTTACTTAACATTGTGCAAACACATAAAAAACTGATAAGACTTTTATGTCAGCCATATATGTGAATATATCTGGCCTTACACATTGCATTATGTCTCTATTCAGGTGAAGGGGCATTGATAAAGCCTATTCAGTAAGGCGAAACATGTCTGCCCACCTGTAAGGTATTTTTAAACGGCAACGACGAATGAATACTTACCAATTGTAAGCCTATGGTTGATGATATTATATAACTTGATGTATGAAATTGTGTTTTTTATGAATGTATTTACAAAAAATCAAATAAATGTAGAAAAATCTTTTAAATGAAAAATAGTGTGGTCATAATCAGAGACTAATTTGAAAACGGGATACCTAACCCGAAAATCAACATAAAAGAGTGTCTGGGGAGTAGTTTAGGTTTCTTGGGCTGATGGGTGACTGTGATGGATTGTGAGGGGTGATAGGTGATAATGGCTGGGTGCCTGTGGAGCTGTCACCTGTGGAGCTCTCTATTGACTCTGTGCTTGTGGTACTTGGGGACACAGAGTGTGGAGGAGGAGGGGTGGTTGGCCTGGGTGGGCTAGTGGTTTTGGACCTATGCTTCCCCTTGGTGGTGTGGCTGGATTTACCCACATGCTTTCTAGGTGGAGGAGGGGGAGGCTGCAGGGTTGGAAGAGATTTGTGGCCCTTGTGAGGCCTGGCTGATTTAGCAGGTGGGGGCGACTGTGCCAAGGGCTCCTTGCTACTGCGTTTTTTCCACCCTTTGACTATGGCCATGTCCCTCCGGGCTCTTGTGCCTGCTATTGTGTAGGTGTTCGTGATGTCTATCTGTGCGTCTAGTATGTGGCTCTGGGCTTTTTGGGGTCTTACGGCTCCCTTTTGGCCTGGGCATAGTGATATGGTAACCAACACAGAGCTGAGTGCATTGAGCTTTAAATAGTTTTCCCGTGGAGGCGTGTCCGGCAGCGTGCGCGGCTGCGTGCACGCGCGCACGCACGCACGCTACCGCAGGGCACGTCATAACCAGAACCAGAAGGCAGAGAAAGATGTCGCCCGCAATATATACAGACAACATAATCATGGATGTGAGTAGGCGAGCGTGCGTTTATGTGCGCGCACAAGCCGCTAAACAAATATAAACAAATATTAGCCATGGCAGGGCCATATTAGTGAGGACAAACTTTTTGGTAAAACGCAACTACTAGAACAGGTTAGTTTGATCCATGTGCGCAGCAGCACACTAGCCTAGAGGCAGATAGACTAAGTAGGCCCATGTGAGTAGGAATGAGGCTCAGAAACTTGATTTAGATAGTGGATGAGAGTGTGTAATCTAGTACTGTCACTAATGCTCGGCCATTGTGCTTTTTATTACAGATGATGCTGAGGAACCGTTATGACTTCCTGCCGTGCGACTACGAGAAGAGGACGTTGGCACTGGTGGTGGTGGACGCCATATCCAGGAACACTGGCACCACCTATACCTTCACCCAGATCGCCCAACACTGGTCTGATTTGAAGAGGAGGCATAGGCCCCGGGTGAGGCGGTACTTTGTGAAGCACTTCCCCGGTAAGTCTTGGTACATGACATGCACTAATCACACTGCCCTTGCCTGGGCCTGTGTTTATGATTGTGTTTATATTGCAGCACATGAATGGACTTCGGTTCCGCCCCACCCGGACAAGAAGACGAAGCCCAGTGTTGGGAGGTAGTGGTGAAAGTTTAGGTGGTGCCACGCCAGTGCCAACGCCCACCCCCTCCTCTGCCAGTGACACAGAGCAGCCACTGGATCTGACACTACAGGGGGGGGGGTAAGTCGCACGGCAGGGAGTCCAACCAGCCACAGCTACAACCTGACTCCGGTAAGACTCGCATACCTACCCATGTCCAGATACATGCACTCCAAATATATACTAATGTGCCCAATTTATATTTTTAGATGATGACGTCGCAGGAACATCCTCAATAACAGGGGAGACCCAAGGACAACCTCCAGAGGTGCCCGGGGAAGGTGAGTGATTTGATGCATACAAGCTTAAACTAATCTGACATTCAGGAGGCACAAAGAGTCAATAATAACCTTGTGTTTTTGTACCCAACAGCTTAACAGGCTGACGAGTGGGTGGAGCCAGCGAGGAGGAGGTTGTGCCCCAGACGCACTGTTGGCCGCATGCCTTGTAATTAGTTTCGAGATATCATACATGTAGTTAAAACTCCTGCCCAAAACAACAAAAACATGGGCCAAGACACATTAATTAACTAACTTAGGCCCACCTTAACCCTAAAAATGGCCCAAAGCAAAACCCCTAGCTAAGCAATAAAGACTTACAAGGCTAAACTGATTATGTTTTTCTTTCATAGATCAAAGACAAGGTCCCATTTGAGGAAGAGCCAGAGCCTCCTGGGTGCCACCAAAGAATTTTAAAAGTTTTTACGATTGTTTATTTTTAAATTTTGACTAAAAAACACAAAAAAAATGGTGTGGTGTCTTCTCTTTCATGGCACTGTACATTCTAACAACATGACCATACAGTTACATGTCACAAAAGGTAGGTATATGGGACAAGGATTAGGAAGAAGAAGAAGAAGGAGGAGGAGAAGACATTAAGGTAAGCATTAAACACAGGGAGGAGGAAGAAGAAGAAGAAGAAGGAGGAGGAGAAGACATTAAGGTAAGCATTAAACACAGGGAGGAGGAAGAAGAAGAAGAAGGAGGAGAAGACATTAAGGTAAGCATTAAACACAGGGAGGAGGAAGAAGAAGAAGAAGAAGGAGGAGAAGAAGAGATTAAGGTAAGCATTAAACACAGGGAGGGGGAAGAAGAAGAAGGAGGAGAAGAAGAGATTAAGATAAGCATTAAAC